>VZTY01026760.1:25207-83402 GCA_013400935.1 Turnix velox
TCACCAGTGCTGAGTAGAGGGGCAAAATCACCTCTCTGGACCTGCTGGTCACACTCCTCTTGATGCAACCCAGGATTTGGTTGGCCTGTGTGCTGCGAGTGCATACTGCTGGCTCATGTTGAGTTTGTCATCAACTGACACCCTCAAGTCTTTCTCTTCAGAGCTGAACTCAAGCCACTCTCGACCCAGCCTGTATCTGTGCTTGGGTTTGCTTTGACCCAGGTGCAGGACCTTGTACTTGGCCTTGTTGAACTTCATGAGGTTGGCTTGGGCCCACCTCTCAAGCCTGTCAAGGTCCCCCTCGATGGCATAAGCAGACATTTTCTTCAATAGAAATTTGTGTATAAAAGGAAGAGGAGCATGTAATACCTGGTGGACCCCATAGTTTATGACTTAATGACTAGAGGACTTAAGTCAATGCCTATGTATTTGCAGTCCTCTGGGCAATATATCGCGTGAGTTGTGGTGATTTCTTTGTCTGTTGACCAGGCAGAATGCCTTTAGTGTTGAGGGAAGCTATCATGAAGACAGTCAGGGGTCCCAGAAAACTGTATCTACTGTAGGCATGCCAGGTTTGCTGTTGCTTTTTGTGTCCCTCCAGTATTATGTCAAAGAAGTCCTGTGCTGTTTTATTTATCACTGAAGGTCTCGGTAGTCTTAGTTTAAGTGATTAAATTTAGCTTTAGGATGAAGTCTATATCAGATAGTGAAGTCCTCTCTGTTGTCCAGATCTGTTGAACATAACTCTTGGAGAAAATAGGATACACCACAATTCTGGTTAAAAGAGATTAATTAATACTGGGTAATGTGCTTGTGTGAAGCTTTTGTTTTTAGCATGATTTGTGCACAAAAGATGGAAGCATGGAGCTGGCTACTAGCCGGAATATCCCGATATGTCCTTTCCAGCACAGCACTGCCCTGCTGCCATTGGGAAGGTGAGAGCTGGGACAGAACAGAAATCATTAGCTGAAAGTCCCGAAAGTGGACTTGTCTGTATGATCTTCTGATAAATTAAGTGCAAAAAATGAAGACTGATTGGAATTTTTTTGCTGATTTATTTATTTTCCACACTAGTTCTTGCTGCCTATTGTTGCAGCTTCTTACTTTGGCCCTGCATTCTCAGATTGATCTTAGACTTTTGTCCCCATATAATAAAAATACATGAAAATGTTCATTTTTAACTCCCTTTGTTGTCTGGGGGAAGAAGGAAGGGGTTAAAGAATGTGAGCTTTCTTGATGTCATGCACTGTTGAAAGATGCTAATGTACCACAGTGGTCATCTGAACCAAAAATTTATGTTGCTTATGACTAATGCAACCTGATTGTGAAAGTATTCTGTATTGTTTGGGTAGAGTTAGGAAGGAGGAGAGACATTTTGAAATGTGTTGTAACTCTCTGTACTTGTTTCTTACAGTTTGAAAAGTCTGTCATCTTAGCCATTTGGATCCTTAAGTGCACAAAACTGACACCCTTTTGTTCCTTTACACCAAAATGCACACAGTTAATTTTTTTCTTCTAATGATTTGAGGACAGAAGGCAGAAAAGGGGCTTTTGTTCCTCCTAAGATATTATGTCTGTCTGGTATTCTTATTTGCAGTAAGGCTCCTTTCATATGGTTCCAGCAGTTGAAAAGGACCTTAACTCACTATCCTGTTAAGAACCTTTCATGCCAGAAAAATGTAAAGAGGTTGCAGAGATTCAGAGCTCAACTCTCACCAGCAGTACAATGAAGAAAAGGAAACTGTATGTTCTTGGCTCTCCTCGATCTAGCAGAGCCAAAAAGTTATCAGCTGACAGAGTAGATGCGGTGTGATTATGATAACTAATGTTACTGGAAGTATTTAAAAAAGCAATTGAATTAATTCTGTTTGATCTTAGAATCTGTGGCTGTTGGGTGCGTTTTGATCTGGATCTGTTATCTGAGATACAGTGTGATGTGAGGAAAAATAATGTGTGGGACCTGCCTTTTTAGACATATTATAGGATACTAAATTAAGAATATATTTTTTCCAGTTCTTTTTATTTCTCTCCTTTTTAAAATTAACAAATTGAGCTCTGCTAAGTTTTGAATATACAGGTTGTCATGAAAGCTTATTTCAAAGTTTGGCAAACTAAAAGCTAAATTCAATGAGAATTAGTGTATGATATGCTGTTTGCCCCTTCTGTGTAAGGTGAAAATAACTGAAAGAGATACAAAACCTATTTTGCAGGCTATTATTTGTAGACATAAATAATACACAAAACTGAAAAAAAAAGAGAAATACTGGTTAAGTTACTGTTTTTTTTAACTATTACATCTTTTAGCTATCTTAGTCAAGGGGGACAAATGAAGTTTGTATTACTTAAGCAATTATTTCCTTAACAGTCTTAGACATTTTTCTATGCCCTTCTACAGAGCTTGGAATGACGAGAGTATAGCTGAGGTCTGAGTGGGTCAGCCAAATCTTGTCTTCCAAAGTCATCTAGCTTTACATCCCTTACAAATAATCATCTGCTTTTTATTTGAATATTGGTAACACAGATAAATAACTGGCTGCTCTACCATTCCAGTGTATAAAAGTGCTCCTCACTATTTTGCAAAGCAAGAGCAAGCAAATATAGCAGGATGACTTATTTTCAATTACTGTTCCAGCTCAGGAGTTTCCAGTCAGGTCCAAGCAGAGCCACCTCAAGCTTTGTCTCAAGCTTCTGCAGAACATGAAGGTCGTGAGGATGAAGAAGCTGAAGTCCAGCCAAAGCAGAGAACTCCTCCAAAGAAACCGGAGCCATCATTTCCTGTTCCTCTATTGGATGAGGAGGAAGGGGATACCTGCACCATCTGCTTTGAGCAGTGGACCAATGCTGGGGACCACCGTCTCTCAGCATTGCGGTGTGGACACCTGTTTGGTTACAGATGTATGCAAGAGAGGCTACTTTTTAAAGGACATCCTCAGGGAAAATATATCTCTCTAATTTAAAGCTAGGTGAAATTATGGTGCAAATTGTTATCTTGGCCTTGTGTTCTTTGTTTTTTAATCTCTAAACTGAGAAGTTTTGCCTCTTCATGACTGATGAAAAATGTCAACAAAATGGCATCTGATCTTACATTTTTTTCTTTCATACCTGCTTCCATCTCCCAGGTTATGTTTAGTGTAAAACAAACCTGTGTGTTCACAAACTCATTTTGGCTTTGAGCTGATTTGCGTATAGTGCTTGGCCTGGTCATTAGCTGTACAAGATGTGGAGGTGTGATTAGCTTTGACCAGTTTCCCCGCTTAGCTGCACGTCATTTTGTAAGCTCTTATGATGATCTTTCAGTGTTTTTGTCAGTTCTTGAGGGATTCTTGAAGGACAGGAGGACCACCTTTCCCTCCACCCCCCTTGCAACTCTTTGTACAGAAACTCATCCTCATATGATTTTTTTCTTTGGATTGTTGGTTAAAAATATACAAACTCCATCTCTGTGGAAAATTTTGGAGTTTCTGCTTTACTTCAGGCAGATAAACAATGAGTGTTAAAAATGGTTAATGTTATTTGATTTTTCTTGTGATTGTTTTTTTTTTTTTCCTCTGTCTTAGTGGAACTTCACCGAATTCTCAGACCTTGCTTTGCCACCCCAGGGCAGACTGTTAGCATAGTGAGCTAAGCGCAGATGTGGCTCTGTGTGGCTCTTTTGTGGCGACAAAAGTGTGTTCCCTTATGGCAGCTAGTCAAGAATATCTTTGAATACTATATGATGATTTGCCATCATAGAGGAGGTTTGGCAGAAAATCTTTCAGGATCTTACAAGCTGCTCCATGCAATATTAGTGGTTTCTTTGCAAAAATACTTATTAAAGAAAAAAAAAAAGGCTGAATAAGGATATTGAGTGAATCTAGCAATGAGGGATTTTTGCAGAGGCATCTTGTTTTATGGTTGATGTTTGTTTGATCAGACATTTATTTTAAAAGCTGCTTACTCAGGGGAAAACCTCTGTGCCTCATTCAATGAATATCTATACTTACTTAAATTCATGTAGTTGTATTTTGTGGACTTTAAAGCTTTTTCATGAATTGCAAGTTGACCTCAGTTTTGTTACAGTTGATACGTTCTGAGTTGTTAGTGGCATTAATGTGCTGAAGAGGGAAAGATTCTCTCTTTCCTGGTGGAATGAAATCCTTCATTTCATGGAGAGATTTGAAGAGTGCTCACTTCCTTTCCCAGTTTGTTTTCCCCTACTTATGGTTTTTTTCTTCCATGACCATCCGCCTCAGTGAAAGGTGAGCTTGTGATGGAGATGAGGAGTAATTCACTTTGAAGTCTGACAAATCTAGAAGACTGATGTGGATCATAAAAGTCAGAACAACAGGGTTGTCTGTTCAAAACTATATGATTTACATCAGCTATGGTGTTTCCAGGTGAAAATATTTAATTGGACAAGGTCAAAGGAATTTCAGCACAGCACTGACCTGGGCTCCTCTATGTGTGGGTCATATGCCACCCATTGCTCCATCCACCACAGGAAGCATGGCAGGTAATCCTCAGGTGCAGCTGTGTCCTCAGTGGAGCACCAATTGCTTTATATGAAGTTGAGGGAGAAATTATCTTTGTAGATCTTTTCAGCTGGGAAGGTATGGCTAAGCTTCACTGTCTGTAAGCAATTAAAATTCATGACAGGATATTATACCCTCCACCAGTCATTTCTTTATTAGCCATATCTATGCAAATATAACACAGTCTGCTAAAATTTAACCTCAACAGATGACTTCTGGGCAAGTTTTCTAGTCTGCAAGGATCAGTGTTGATGCATGAAAATGGGGAGAAGGTAAAAATGTTTGAAATGCCTTAGAAGCCTCTTCTGACTTAATATGAAAGCACAATGGCTGGCAAAAGAGCATTTTCTACATGTAACATACGAAGTGTTTAGTAAGTAGTAGTGTGCAGCAGGCATTGGGTGATGTAACTAGCTGATAGAAGATGTGTGCCTGCAGCGTATTTAAATTAGTTGCTAATGAATTTGGATCCATATTGTTATTTAAGGGTCACCTTGTTTTGTTTTGTAGTTAACTCTAGTTACTGAATTTTAGTATAGCTAGGTGAGCTATACTCCCTTGAGTGAGGTGTTCTTCCAGTCTTCTGCTACTATGTTGTTACCTCCTCTGCCATTTCTTTTGTTATTTCATACTGTTATTTTTGTTGGGAAATAATAGCAATGAAGAAGTAGCTGTAGCTGTCCATGTGTGTTGTTTTCCTGAATGTGGTTTGCAGTTGGAATTTCTTGCGCCACTGAATTGCTTTAAAAAATGCCTAATGTCAGTTGTGTGCAAATTTGTCAGTAGAGCTCGCTGCCTATAATACTACATCCTTGTTACCACTCTCAGTGTGGTGTCCTTGTTTCCTTAGGTGAACAACCCTGTGTATTTTACAGATTTAACCTTCTTCTTGCTTGCTCAACCTATGCAGCACCTAGTATCAGAGCTGCCATATCAAACACATCTTTTATCCTGTTAAGACTGGGTGTTCTTTAGGATGCACATCTGGCTTGAAAAGTGAAGTACTGAAGACCCTCTTTATTCTATAATTACTATTTTGGGATACTCTACCACAATGATAGCTGTTGATTTTTATATTTTTCCTTGAAGTAAATGCTTTCTCTTTAGATGAGGCCTGCTAGTACTACAGAATAATGTTAGGTGGGGGATTTTTTTGTGTTTTTTTTTTCTTTCTCTTAATCAGAAGGAGAAACTGTAAAGTCAATGTCATCTTTGCCTCATTTTTGGACTAGTGATTGTCATGAACCTTGGGCTTGACAGATGCACATAATGTTCAATTTATCCGTGACTCAGATTTGTGCCTGCGTCAGGGAAATATCAAGAACATTCAGGAAGATCACCCGTGATCTTTAGAATTGTAGCTTGGTCTTCTTCAAGCAAATGAATAAATCATAGAAGAAAACAAACATGCATCAAGCTTACCTTGACTCCTGTTCTTTTCCCTGTTTTTTCACTGCAAATGGGGACTGATGACTTTAAAACTGAAACAAGGTAGAACTTTGAAACATTATTTTCTTATAACTTGTTTCTTGTAGCTGAGTAGCTGAGTCCCCTATGACTGACTTTGAGAGAGGCAACAAGATTCCTACTAAGTGGCAGAAATGTTGTATTTGGTATTTTATTTAAGCCATCTGCATGCATTGGTCCAGGATAAGCAAAGTGGTGGATTGTATCCACTGAAGTTACTGTAAGGATAATGGAATGGAGATGAGAGAGTTTCGGGGAAGGAAGGATTGTTCCTGAAGAGATAGATTTCATGTGTTTCAGCCCTCAGGGAATAACATATTTTTAAAAATGCTTCTGTTCTTGCCCTTCCTCCTTATAAAAATGTATGGTAAAGTAAATAAAAATGTGATTACACACCTCTAGCTTGGATGTGTCTTCTCCATCTACAAAAAGCACAGGCACAAAATAAGGTAGTGTTTTTAAATGTTGAAAGATGCAATAGGGTTGGGTTTTTGTCATCTTTATGTATGTTTAAAGGTAAGAGCGACAGAGGTGTACGTAGATGTTTATGCCCATGCACAGGTATATACTTCCCTTCTGGGACTTCCATTTGGAAATGGTGACATTTCCAAGAAATCATGCAGTCCTTTCAAGTTGAGGATAATTATACAGTATCATGCAGATCTAATGTTTTTGTTAGAAGGGAGTCTAATGAGTTATTTCCAGTTGGTTGCTTGGGTGGATGGTAAATCCTCTGTTCATACTGAAGCACCTGCCTGTGCTCCCTCCATCACATGCTGGAGAGCAAGTTCTTGCAACCTGTCCTGACAACTCCCCATGTATCAACTGTCAGAGGCAGCTTTTCTACCTCCAGCTCAGATTGTTGCCAGCTGGCAAGTATGACTTGGAGACAGCCTGCAACAAAGGCATGTGTGCATACTTTAGAATATATAAGTAATATGGCTTCACCAATTGTAGGAGATGAGTTTAACTCCTTGTTACATCCAGGCTGTGTGGAGTGGGCTCCTGGGCATTCTGGATATATGAGATGTAACTGAAAACCTTTCCTGCTTCCCCTCCACCTCCTCGCTCCCTTTCCTGTCCAGTTCTGGTATCTCAAATGAAAATCAATCTCGAACACTTCTCATTACTACTTATGGATATTGAGTTCAGCTAATCTGCAGGCTTGGTAAGGTTAATTCACAAGGCTTCTCACATGTGTCTTTGTTTTCTGACATCCATCAGTTTCTCTTCTACGTGTGCAATGTCTGGACATTGGCATCTGTATTCTGGAGATGCAGGTAGTTTCATTGTATTCTTCCAACTCTACAAATGTTTTTCTACATAGTCCTAGATTTAAGACGTGTCTTCTGGTGGCCAGAGTTGGTCTTTGGAAGTGATAGCTACATTTTCCTGTCTTTCTGTACCATTTCTGTCTCCTTCCTTACCTGTGTGCTTTCTTACTTGTGTTTGTGAGTGTTATATTTGAATTGCTCAACAGAATGAGCTGGGAAAGTTGTGATTTCATGAACTTGCTAGAAAATCTTAGTTTCACTCACAGGGAGAGGGCCCCACCCAGCTGGGGAAGCTTGTGCAGTTCCGTACTGGTGGCTGTACTAGGCTTGTTCCTGTGAGCTTGGCTTTGTTGAAATCAAAGCTTAATGTGGCCTTTGAGCATCATGTATATGGTTTCCTCATGGTTTCTGTTTGCACTGTGCTGTAAGTTCACCACTGTATGCACAGCTTTTTAGACAAGAGATAATTGTGTTTTTGTTTTATTTTTTTATTTGTTTCTCTTCCACTTCCTACAAGCACTGTCCGTAAATCCAAGTCAAAGGTCTGGAAATAACTTCTTAATGCAAACGCAAGACATACAGTTGCTCTAGTCTGCCCACCTTCCACTTTCATAATGGATTTTGTATACAGACACAAGGGATATATGTGCATGTGCTGGTCCAACCCTTTCCCTTCTTCCTTGCCTGTCATTTGCTACTATTTTCACTACTCCAGTGCCAGAAAGGGAGGAGATACAGGCTCTAGAAGGCTAAACTCTCAGTGCTTAGCTGGACAGTGCTTGGATATTACAGTAATGTTGTCTAGAAATCTTTCGATGAAGGGTGTTTTGGCAATGTGGCTTGTTTAAAAATAAGTTTTTGAGAACTTCTGTTCAGGCTGACAGTGCTGAAACACTTTTGCTGCATTTCTGAGAGGTTGCTATTTTGTACTTGCTATTTAACAAGCTTTATAACATCATCCTGAGATGTATGCTAGTTCTCTTTTCCGTTTTATTTTTTTTTTAATTGAAGCTAACAGAATGGAAACTCCCTTAGTTTTGTAGTGGCATATAACTGTTAAGTTAATGATGAAGTTTAACTTTTTTACCCTCAGAAAGAAGTCTGGCTGGTGCTGTGAAACTCCTGATTGCTACAGAAGGTCTGTGTGATTTCTGTAAGCTAGGGTGGAAGCACTCCCCTTCTTCATTTCTACCTACCAAGCTCTCCATGATGTAGGTACTGCCGCTGCTGCTTCAACCTTTGTGTGCCCCAGTGGCAGCAGAACCTGACCATGCCTTATATCCATCCAAACAGTAACAGATCTCTTGACTCTTCTGTTCTGTAGCAGGATGCGGAATTTAGGTGTGGAAGAATATACAAATAAGCTCTGTGTTCTACCCGCTGTGACTGTGATTCATCCCCAGGTTTTGAGGGTTTGTAGGATTGGTGATGGCTAGATGCTGATGCTCAGAAACAAGACATGGGGAATTCCCCATTACTGCTGCTTTGATACGGCCTCCCAGCAGACTTGCTGGTTGGAGCGGTGATGTGATTTTAGCTTGGAAGTAAGCTGTTATTAAGACCAGGTTTTTTTAAGCAGTGGTACAAATGGCATACGCCCTTTGTGTTTTTGGCCAGAGCTGGCTGTGAAGGTTGTGAGAAATTGTATGATAGTAACTGAGAGGAGCTCTGGCTGTTTCTCTGGTAATCATTGAGTTCTTGCTATCTGCTGCCAAATACACATCCTTGTTGTGGCCTCTTCCTCTATCAAATACTTACATAAAGAGTTTGAAATGTGCTGGAGTAATTTCATCCAGTTCCCAGGGGAAGCAGTGAAGGCTGGGACAGGGCTTAGGTGCTTCTCTGGTTTGTGAGATGGAGCTGGCAAAGCAATCTGTGCTCAAGCTGGGCTTGGCCAGAAACCTGCTGTTGAGGGTGTTTGAGTCATGGTCTAGCTGGCTGTTGAAATTGCACCACAGGGACAAGTACAAGATGGATTTATTGTGACAGGTGTGCCCTTCTATTTGCATTAAGCTGTTTTTCTGTGCTGGTGGGAGGAATTCAATTGTCCCACCTCGTATCACGCCAGAGTGTGTTCTGTTCTCTGCTGCTTCTCTGTGCAAGCTGCTTGGTCTTGTATGCAAGGTACAAAGAAGTTGGCAGCAGGATTTATTTTCAGTGTTGGTAGGGATCTATGCTTTCTTTGTTGGGATTATACTGGGATACAATAAGTTGGCCTGCCTCATTGATTTTGACCTTCCTGATGGACAGTCAAAAAACTGATCAACAGCTGTATAGCTGGGTGGTAGAGCAAGTCAAGGAAGGTAATTATGGTGGAATGAGAGGAGCAAGATTGTTAGTGTGACAGCATCTGATGATCATACAGGAGCAAGAAGACTGAATGAAGTGTCTTGTGATCTGCATTCAGAGCTATTTTTTCCTGTTTTAACTCCATGAACAATAGTGAGGTTTTTGTTTTTTGCAGGAGGACTAATTGAATGTATAGAGGCAAGCGCTAAGAAAGATAGGAGGAGAAAACCAGCAGGTCTAGGGGGCTGTTATCTGAATGTTAAGGATTTATAATCAAAGTAGATTTCTGAAAACTACTGGGTAATGTTGTTTCTTGACTCTTTGTGGACATTTATCAACATCTGCACCATAGCTACTTTTCGATGACCCAGGGCCTTGCATGTGAAGGACCTGTGCATAAATAATAAAAGGTTGTATGACATTATAACTGTGTGTGAATACTAGAGTTAGATATTAAATTATTGCTAATAAGTAGGTCTGATGTCTGGTTGAATACAGTTATTGTAGAGAGCTGCTTAAATCTAGGGCAAGCTGAAGACAGAGTAACCAAGAGTCTGGAGGGCTATGGCCTTGTGTTTGTTTCAGTGGATTACAAGTGCCATACAACTTGTTTCTGTATTTTGGTTTCTTTTCCACCTCTTTTGTTAGTATTGGAGTTTTGCCAGCCTACAAATACTATCTTTTTTTTAAGTGCACCTCTAAAAAAGGCTTAATACAACTTGCCTCATTATTAGCTTTGAGTTTAAAGTAGCTTTTGGTATTGACAGTTCTGCAGAAAGAAATGAGGCTTTTCTGCAGTATCCTGTTGTTGCTCTAAAACAAAATAAAGCTAATAATAAAATAGCCCTATAAGAAAATCTACTTTGTGCTTGGTAGCAGCAACAAAAGTTGCAGTAGGAAAGTTGAGATAAAGTGAGAAATTAATTCCTAAATGTGGTGTGCTGTTTGGAGCACTTTGCCTCATGTGCTGGGGTGATCATAGGTTTATAGAAGCCCATCTGCTGAATGGAGTGAGTGTCTTGAATGCACAGATCATTGTGTGGTGTTCCAGACTCTCAGACTGTTCCCTTTGGTGTAAAGTCCTTTCTTCAGGTTTACTTATGTTAACATTCTTGTGTACTCACAGATGTGAGTTTGCTCATTATAAACATGCTGTTTGAAAATACTTGAAAACCATCATTGTTCCATTGAGTGAGAAGGACAAGTCATTTTAAGATCTTGCATTTCCCCCCTTGAATTTAAGACTTCAGCTTAAAACATTTTTGTAAAAGTAATGTAAAATTGTATTTAACCTCTGGTAAGGTGGTTTAGTAAATGTGAAATGTGTTTGTTTGGTGGGAGTGGAATCAATGTCAGGAAGGCTTCTTGCTGTTCAAATGGTAGATAAGAGTTTGCCTTCTCACAGTTCAAGTTTAAGGCATGATGCTTCTGCAATGTGACAGCTACCATAGTTAGTATAGTGTGTGCACCTGTTTTTAAACCTCAAAGTGCTTTCAAATCAGCTAATTAGCATGTTTATTGTTTACATTAAATATTTACAAAAGAACACTGCATTGTATTTGTTGCCTCATAGTAATTGTGAAGCAGGAATCTTGTCTTGGTGTTAAGTTTTCTAGCTTGGGAATGTTTGTGATTTGTCAGTCAGTCTTGCACAGGAAGGTTTCTTTAAACTTACTGTACTTGTGGCATCTATCTCAACATGCGATTTTAGCTTTAAATTCAACCAATACTCAGTTCTGTTGGTGACAAAAGCCATACTGGTGGTGGTGGCAGTAGCAGAATTCAGGCATCATTATAGTTCAAGAGGTGTAAATGGAGTTTCCAAGGCTGGTACTGTGCTGTAGCAGGCTAACCTTTTGCACAGTGCATGCTGGCTTTGCATAGAAGTTTTGTTGGGGGGGGTCATTATGATTTCTTAGTGGGTGGTGGCATTTGAAGAATACAAGAATGCTCCAGTGGAACTTTGGTAATTACTCCTCTGCACACTTGAGCTTCAATACTGAGCCCAGTGTTTTCCATTTGACCTGGCAGAAGCCTGCAAAGGCCATGCACAGGATGCTTGTTTGAAAACTTCTTGAAAACAAGTGAGGCTGTGTGCACACAGCCTTTTGCAGGCTTGAAAAATTGAATCAGTTAATACCCCTTGGGTGCTGGCTACTGCCTAGTCCTCTTACCACCACACTTCTGCTGATGGAACAGTTTGTGTGAGCTTTCCTTAGCTAGTGTGAAGCCAAGTAAGATGCATCTAAGCCAGCTGTTGCTTGACCTCTTCAGCTGATATGTGGGTTGG
Source organism: Turnix velox (assembly GCA_013400935.1). NCBI lineage: Eukaryota > Metazoa > Chordata > Aves > Charadriiformes > Turnicidae > Turnix > Turnix velox. The sequence continues at coordinate 37,039 of VZTY01026760.1, forward strand.
GCTGGTCCCCAGCCTCTGCTTGGGAATCCGGGCAGGTAGCTTGAGGTGGTGTGCTTCATGTTGCATAGAGTGTGCGACTATTATTTCACTGCTGTTGGTTTGTGTGTAAGGTTAGTTTTGTACAGGCTGGCACTTCTTGGTGTATATTAATTTCTGTAAATATTTTCTCCCTCTAGGCAGAAATTCAGTTGCGCTGTGTGCTTTGTCTCTTCTACACTTCTCTCTATATGTAGTCACTTGACACACAAAAATGCCGTCCTCTTCTTCTGAGAGCTTTAATTCTGCTTCTGTGGCTCTAAGAAAACAGGTTGATGCTATTTGTTGCTTTGATCTTTATTCTTATCTGACATCCATTTCCAGTTAGTGTGGTGGTGGTGTGGTTTTGTGGCTCTGAGTTGCTATAGCTGCTTCGTGGTGGTCTATTGTAAATTTACTTTGGCCTCAGACTAGCTTAATAATCAATTATTTTGCAGATTCCAGTAGGTTCAGTATTTAACAAAGGACATGTTTTTATCTCTTTCTTTTTCCTTTCATACTAACTGGTGAGGGAGGAGAGAAAGAAGACCATTAATCTTAACACTGATTTTAATGATGCACTTCTAATATCTCTGACATCTGAGATGGTCTAATTTTTTTTAAGACATTCTTTGTATAGTGTTATATCTACCATAACATCTGATGTTGGATTATCTATTCAAATATACTCTCTGGCCTCACTGCAGTCTTAAATATAGATACAATAATTTGCAATTTGTAGATGTTAAAAGGAAATCAGTGGCTGAAGTCTGTAAATTAGTGCATAAGCTTTTAGTGTAACTTAACTATTAGGACAAATTAACAAGAGTTATAGTAAGTCTGCAGTTTGCTGGAGGCTTTAAAGAAGATTGAGCTGGAGCATATGTCTTGTATGTGTTTTTGTTTTTATTAATTTTCTTTTGGTAAAGAAGTCTTTCATGAAAGTAGAGCAGACTAGGTAATTTTAAAGATGGGTTCTTTGTAGATGGAAAAATTTTGAGGCCTGGGTCTGGCTTCAAGCAGGTGATGGGGTATTGTGGTGCCCACTCTCACCATGCTGAGCAGCATGTGGTCCCCATGGATACTGTTCTGGCATCCTGGGCTGAATGCATGTGCTTAGGCTCAGCACAGCGTTCCCATCAGCAGGCATGTTTTGGGTTTGGTTTTGTTTGCTTCTGATTAACAGCAATGCTATTTCAGAAAGAGGAATCATAGCATGATTTGGGTTGGTAAAGTGATTAAAGATAGAATTCCAATCCTCTGTTATGGTCAGAGACACTTTGTGCTAGATCATGTTACTCAAAGTCCCATCCACTTGGGTCCTGAACACTTCCAAGGACCTTAACTTTACAGGGCAACCTGTTCCAGTGAAGTTGCTTGCCTTGGGTTCTTGTCAGGAAACAGGTTTATACTCTGGGAGGTGAAGAGTTTAACTGGAGATGTTTGTATGGATATGTAGCTCTGTCCTAAAAAAGAGCAGCCGCAGTCAGCACAAGCAAGTTGAACTCCATGTATGTATTTGTCAAAATGTGCTAGTGGACAAGAAGGTGCATGCCGGGAAGGTGTCCCTGACCTGCCTACAGTCAGCTAAATAACTGTTAAGACTGGACTTTTTGTTCTACTTAAGTTTTAGGTTGCCTCTGATCATCCATAAAGATAAAAGTCGGTATGAAGCTAGGCATAACTTCGGGACACTTGCTGTCTGAAGAAGGAATGTGGGGACTTAGGCCTCCTAATGCAGGTTTTCTGCATATTCCTCTCTTCCTGGTGAGCAAAAGTTCCCATGCCGGTATGGTGGCTATGGGAAGTCCAAAGGACTTTGTTAGCTCCTGCAGAAGGCTGAGCAGCTCTGTGTAGTGCTGCCCCTCTGCTCTCTGTGGCTTTTAGTTTTGGAGGTGGATAAAAAAAAAGACATTGTTGCAAATGAGATGTAGACTGTCTGGGTGGTGGAAATGTAATGCTAATTTTAAACAGAGTGGTAATAAATATACGTACTTGTGACAGCTCGATGGCAGTACACAAATGAATAGTGTGCTCTAAATGGTACAGCTGAAGAGTTAAAAACTTAGAGGTTGCTATCTGATCATCCATGAATTGTCACAGATGTTTGAGACTGCAGTTGTTGGTGGCACTCTGCTAACCACTAATGCTTCACTCATTGGTCTGACTGTGCCACTGTTGAAATACCTCTGTGATAAATTTAACTGTGATTATCTGCCCTTCTCCCCCAGCATCAGGAGATAAGGGTTTGAATTTCATCATGAAGGCTGTGGCTGCTGTGCAAACTGGTAATAGCAAACTCAGCCAAGGCTTGAAGGCTTTGGCAAGCTTCAGGCTATGTGCTTGCTTCAGAGCTGTTCTCCAGGCTTTCTGGTGCCCTAATCCTTTATCTCTGCCTGACCCGAGACAAACCCCAGTGCCCCTGCAGAGCCGAGCTTCATCTCATTTTGTGATATCTAAAGTTGGAAGATGGTTAATACTTTACTGCTGTAGCTGGTGGACAGGGAAGAAGAGACTCCTTCCATTAGGAGCTGTCTCTCCTATGGGGCTCTGAGTATTATGCATATTGATGTACAAATTTTGCTTTGGGTTGTTCTTCTGCTGTTGATGGTAACATTTTTATTCTTTCTTGTTGTGTGCCCTGGACAGAGTTCATTAGCAGAAGTATGATTAATGTGAGCCAGAAAGGGTACCTATGGAAATGTGCTCAAAATTAAATCAATGCATATAACTACAATTAAGAATGAAATCCTGTTTTGCATTCCACCCACCTACGTCTTCCAGGTTGAAAAGAATATATCAGAAGACACTTTCTAAGGAAAAATCCCTGTACAACTTAGGAGAAAGCTCTGATGTATTTCTGTTATTGAAGGTACAAACTGGCAGGAAAAGGTGCATAAAAATTATTTTCATCATATATTTGCTTAAGCTATTGCTTCCCAAACTTTGGATGGTTTCCTGGCACTTGGAGGGTAGGGGAGGGGAGCAAGATGTATTTTTGAGGCACTGCCTTTTCCTGATGCTGCAGTGTCCCAAGGACAGTGCTCTTGCAGCCACTTGGCTATCGGTCTGGGCCCAGGTTCCTCAGTCTGTCCCACTGCAGCAGGGGAATGCCTGATAATGGGCAAGTGATATTGATAACCATCAGCCGCCAGGGTGGCAGAATTGGTGGTCCCTCTCCTGTACTTGGGCTTGCGTGCCGCCACTCAGGGCTCAGTGCAAGGTTTCTGCTGAAATGCACACTATACTCCAGCATTCAAGCACACAAATATTGAGCTTGCATCTATGATATGTTGATTGGGATTTGTTTTCTAAAGGTACCCTTGATATGAGAAGCAAAATACAGAAGGCTCCTCCTACATGTCCAGTGGATCTGCTCTGGTTTGCTGGAAATGTGGCCCAGGGTGATTTGTTAAAGGGGGTGCTGGATGTTGTGATTACATTTCACATGTGATCAGGTTTCACAGATACAATTAAAATGTAAACACATTCTGTAAGAAAAGTGTGCTCCCCAGGTTTTTGTAGTATTTGCATTCTAAATACTCTCTTCAGTATCTATGCAAGAGAAAAAGGGATATCCTCCCACAGAAGAACTTTGTAAGACAGTAACTAAAATTGTGTTATAAATTGTTATCTACAGTTGCTGCTGTTACATTTTTTGCAGGATGAGTCAGGTGGTTATTTGCAGCAGCCCCAGACATGCTGTTTTACAAGAACCTTGTGTTTCCAGTGCAGTGTGGCTGAAGTGCCTGTGTGCCTGAAGGGCTTGGTGTTGAAGTATCTGTGTGCTATCTGCGCTGCGGGGCTCTAACAGCTGCCAGACTCAAATCTGTGTTTGTCTTCCAGAGTACCAAAGGCAGTTAATTTTCTTTTCAGGCAAGAGCTTTATGCTAATATGAACCTACTGTATGAGAGGAGTTTCAGTAGAAAAACTAAGCTATGATGGATGCAACAGGCTCTAGAAATGTTCCTTTCTGTTGAAGCTTCTGTTGTTGCCTGCTCATCCTTGCCCTTCACGTTGGCCTGCAACCTCTTGTTTGCTTGCTCAAGCGTTGTGTGGTTACTGATTGAAAGTATGTCTGTCATGCCAGTGGAAAAAATGTCCTGTCACATTGTTGTGGTGAAATAAAACATCCTGAAAAAAATTATGGGGTGTTAAATGGCCCACAGCATGAGAAGTAGTCACCTATAAGCTCATTGAAGCAGTGTTATAAAGGGTAGGGCTAGAGAGTTAGTGTGGGGATCCTGCAGGAGAGTGTGCCTCTTTAGGAGGAAATTCTCCTCATTCTGCTCCCATAAGAAATCCTTTAGGTTGTTTTATCCCTCCTCTGTAAAACAAGTTTTTCTCTGCAGACTTGTTGGAAAGAGTGGAAGTTCAGAGTAGGGTTAACCAGGCCCCACTTGGAACAAAGCTAGAAAGAGGGAGGCTGTGAAAAAGAAGCCAGTTTCCTCTTCCAAGAGTCAAGGCATTCAGGACTCTTGGAAGGGTCCCAGAAAGCAAAGAAGAATTGGAAACCAATCTCATTCTAGATTGCCTTGCACATAAGGGATTTTTATGATTAAAGGATGTTGCCTTCTGCTCCTATTGTTGTTTGCCTCCATGAACTTTAATTTTACTTTGGACCTGGTGCCGAGTTCATTCATGATAGGATAGAGAAATAATCTTAAGTATTTATGAGCTCACCTTCAAAAGAATGGATGGAGTTTTTGGGGCTTTTTACCCTCCTTTTTCTTCTTCCCTTACTTTTCACTTTCCTTTTCCCTGCTGCATGGACAGAGCTATTGAGCAGTGGTATATCATGTACAAAGTGTAGCATTTTGACTTTTCTGAAAGGAACTGAGCTGCTATCTAAGCTCCAGTCCTGAAAATTTTTCAAGTTAGCCAATTGTGTGTTGAGCCTGGCCTTGTTCTATTCCATGCTTTGTAATACATGGTCAAGCACTAAGCCGTGGGATTTGTACTTACTCAGCTTCTACTTAAGCTTTACTTCTTCTGTCTTCCCACTGTAGTTTCAGCTGGTCTGTTTGGATGGTCTTTTTTTATCTTGTATGATCATAAGAAGACTAGGCAGCTGGCCAGCTGCTGTTGAACAGAGCCAGTGGTATGAACAAAATTTGATTACTGCTGTCAACAGCAGACCAAATAAAAGAGAGCACATACTCCAGTCAGAGAGCTGCTAAATAAATAGTCTATTGAATTCAGTGGTAGTAGGAATGAGACCATCATCTTCCCCTAATGAATGAAGTGGCTTATGGGAATAGAGTGTGCTAGTGTGTTGAATTCATGAGTTCATTTTAAAAAGTGAAAATTCTTCTTTTGCCATTTTTGAAGATTACTTTCCAAAAAAACTTCCATTTCCCTCTTGCTTATCAACTCTTGTGGTTAATGCATGAGTTTTACACCCAGTACTTTTGATTTTAGCAGAGGGCCACAGGTTCAGTTTTTAAAATGTAGCTTAAGATATTCCTGCAATCCTAAATTGAAATCCTTTGCAGATAGATTCTAACATGAAACTGAATAGTGTTAATCTCCATTTAGACAAGAGATGAACTATGTTTAAATTAAAGGGAAGGGGGTTGTTTGTTTTTATTAAGTTAACAAATATTCCCTGTGTATATTCTTACTGAAATTTTCAACTTTTTTATTTAACTGCAAGATTCACTTTGTGTTTTTTCTAATGCACATGATGTAGTTGCTGATGGCAGGCAGAGATAGAGAGCTGAGGTTCTCTGGAAGCTCTTTGGTTAGTGAGTGCTTTTCCTCAGCTCCTCTAATATCTTAGTGCTGAATTTCAAGAGTGGTGGAGGCTCAGAGAGATGGATGTTTTTCTAACTGCTCTCTCTGACTGCACACCCTTCCTTAACTGAGGGGTCGGAAACCCAAAATTCTGGTAAGAAACTAGGTAATTCCTGAAACTTGTACAGATCCTTCAGTCTTGGCAAGTGTCTGGTGGAGACATTTGTGAAATGAGCCTTATCTTGGAATAGCAGAGACCAAGATAGAATACTGGATCAATAGCCAAAATTTTGTAAAGAATGCAGGCCAGTCTTGTCAAGACCTCAAAAAAGGGAATTCAGTTACTATTTATAAGATTTATGGCGTATGTGTATGGCTACCTGCTAATTGTCATCATATGCTTGGAAGAGTTGGCAGTGTTTCTTTGTTTTGTGCTGGTGAAGTGTTTGGCCCAGTAAAATTTATATTTGTATTTGCTATGGCAAAATACATCATTGTTGTTTGTTTCTAAAATAGGAATCCTAGCTTTAAAATTTTGTTGCCTTTCCTCATGGCTCTTGTTTGTGTGGTCTACAGAAATGTAAGGATACAAATGCCTGATATGGTCCTCTGAATGTTCATGGAAGCAAAACTCTTTTTGTATGAGTCTTTTAGGCTTCAACTTTGTGAATTCTTAAAACTGGAACAATCCTCCAACCACACGTACAAAGACTAATTCCTGCCCTCAGTAACATTTGAAGAGAAATCTTATCTTGATCTCCTCCAATGTGCCTGTCTGGTATGTGACACAGTAAACTGTGTATTAATGAAGTTAAGAATATTAATGAGTATTAATGAAGAGATGAGAAATTTATTTAGAACAGTTGTCTAGTAGCATAATACAATGATACAGATAAATAGCATCTGTATTTTTGCTTTTGAAATCAATTCTCCTGTGTTTACCTCCTCTCTGGTTGGAGTGCTTCTATGGTGAAGTTACTCTCCTCTTGCACAACTTTTTTGTTACTGTTGGAATTCTATCCAGTTCAGTATCTAGAATTGCACATCTTTTATAACTGCAGAATTCAGCATTGTCTCAATTTGATTAAAAAGTTGGCACAAAAGGTCAAGGGATTAGATTTGCAAAATAACTGTTATGCTATCATAACCTTGTATTACTAACCTCCTCCTTTACTGGATTGTGATCTATCTTGTTTGGAATTACTGCCTAGTGGAAATGGCATGCCTAATCAGAGTTTGTAACATGTGACGTGGAGGTTTCTTTTATGTCGCAATCTTGTCTTAAATTGTCCTTGTGCTTTTTTTGGGAAGGTCATTAAATTGCAGATGCTCACCTTGCAGAACTGTTCTGGATTGACGTTCTATTGAACATGTAGAAAAGGTGTTATGGCAATATTGCAAGCTTTTTGCAGAATAAATGATAAAAATATTTAGGATTTTTAAAATTAGCATGGTATTTGAACAGAAAAGGAAAATTACCACCTTATTTCCTGCTTTATCTACATAAAATTTAACTTGCTGGCACTTTGGATGCTGGACTGCCCCCTTGTTTACGTAAGTAGTAGCAAAGCAGTGTGTTGGTTTTTAAAGAGGAAAAAAAATCCCCTTAATTAGCTTGAAGTCTGTTACGTGTTTATGTGCAGCCTTTTGAAAGGTTTGTTTCCTGAGTGGGTTTGTCTGTCACTGTGCAGCTGAATGTGTTGAGCCCTCTGAGGAAAACCAGTGCCTCCCTCCCCCTTAAATCCCGTCATGCAGTTCATGCTGGGTACTAGTGTGTACTTCCTCTGCATCTTCACTTTCCTGTTTTTCAAAGAATGAGCTTGATCATGAGCTTTCGAAGAGCCAAAAAAGTTGTGAGGAAAAAGTGTAAGGTTGCTGTGCCTTGGGATTCTGAGAGGCAGACCTGTTACCCTCCGCAAGGTGAGCACATGGTTACTTATGTTTTCATGGCTGTAGACGAGAAAAGGGTCCAGCTGTGGTGGATCTGGTTTTATCTTCTGTATCCGGTATGAGCTGCTTTTCTCAACTTAATTCAAGTTTCCTGCCTCTAACAGGAGCAGGTTGTGGAAGGCCTGGCAGGAAACAGCTCAGGGAAAGGCTGTTTTCTGTGGCACCACTCCATTGCGAGCACTCTACAATCCCTGGCTGCGTCACACCTGCAGCCACAAGATCCTCTTGCTCATACAGTGTTAATTTTTTCGTGGCATAAGTTTTACTGTTATTCTGTCTGATTGAAAGTTTTAATGTCTTCAGTTTTCCTTAAACTATGTATTGCTATGGTGATTTCAGTATTCAATGGTGTTTCCATTCTCTGCGGTTCAGACTTTTGAATGTACATACTTTGTAATGGTGGCTTCACCCCTCACACTTTTTTAAAAAAATGCATTTTGGTGGTATTTCCATGGAACAATATTTCTTGTGACTTGGAAAGAATATGTTTTGGGGAGGTGTACTCTAGAGGAGGAGAAACTGGAGGTATTTCTCTTTTTGCTATCCTTTCTCACCCATCCCCATTGAAATTTCCTGGGTTGACTATTCCACTATATTGTGATCAGGAACCAATAATATAGATTGTCCTGGAACACATATGCATATATACTACACCATTTAGATCTAGAAACTGACAGTTTTGAACTGGTTCATTTGTGAATTGGTGCCAGAACTTTGTGGATGCTGATCAGTGACTTGACTTGTTATGAGTTTTTATCACAATGCTGGAGTCTGAATATGGGTTTTTATAAAGAGAAACAAAAATCCTCTGAAGACCTAGCAGTCTAATGGCTAACTTTAGAATAAAATGATGGGCTGGGACTCTGATCTTACATGTATTTGCTTCTAGAACAATGAGGTGGATTTGGACATGTGCTAGTTAAGAGTGGAAACTTTTCATTTGCAGCTCAGTCCAAGCACTGTTAAAACTGACAGAAATATCAAGAAAACTCAATAATGTGAGTGGGGTTGCTTCTGACTGACTCTGGAAATCTCAGTAAATTGCAGGTTGGAGAGATCTGATGTTCTTCAGAATCTGTGTTCAATCTGTTACTGAGTTGCAGCTGCAGTTGATCACGTTTGGAAAGTTTCAAGTATGAGAAAAGCAGTTTGCTTGATTTTTGACACTGGCCATTGTTAAGGGAAAATGTTTGTTCTGGCTCTGTATGTGTTGTTTAGGATTATTTATTGGAATTTTTTTCTTCCTTTCTCTTTTTCTCACTGTATTTTTAAGAGGATGAATTTGGGGCGAATGTTATAAGCAGCCATGCAATTAACTGGTGAACAGTGCAGTTATGAAACCTCTAAATGTTCATTTGTGGGATAACTGGGGAGTCTGTCTCTTTGAGGTTTTTTGTTTCAGTCCTTCAGGTGTTTTTAAAGAGCGTGTTCCAGTACATTTACACTGACAGTATTTAGTGATGCTTGTGTGTCTATGGATGATTTCTCCATTGATCCCTGCCCTAACTAGGGCTAGGCTAAGGTGTAAATCTCCTGGCTGAGTAGCAGCTACTTGGTTACTTTGATTGATCAGAGAGTGCTTAGGCACTTTTTATGACCCGAGACCCGTGTTTTCAAAAGCATGTGTATTGCTATTACAAACTTTCTTAAACATGCAGTGGGATTTTTCTTGGAAATTCGTGATGTTGTAAGGTACAAGGCTGTGGATTTGCTTTCCAGAAGAGTGACAGTCTTAAATTCATTACTGTCTGCTCACATAGAGAACAAAAAAATCTGAAAAAAGATAGAAGGTGAGAAGCGTGGAAGGAAAGCAAGAGAAAGAAAAACTGAAGGCAAAAGAAATTAAATCTGGGATAAGGGTTGGAAAGCCTTTCTCTGTTTGAGAGGACATAGTTTTCAGTGATGTAGTACTGGAAATACTCAAGCAGCAAAAAAAATGGGTGGGGAATTCAGGAGGGGTATGCATGTGTAATAATTTCTTCTTCACGTCCTTTGCATCTCACACAAATTCAGAGTGTAAATAACAGGGAGACAAGTTCAGGAAGCACCTTGTGTGCAGCACTCTGGCTAGAAGTATTAAGGTTGATTTATTCTCTTTGTGAACGTTGCAGGGCTGGCAGAGTGTGTCTTTAGTTTTCTTGTCTGCTTGTTATGAGAATTGGTGGGAGCTGTCGGAAGATGAAGCTCATGTCTGATAAAATATGTAAACATAAATTTTATGATGAAGCCAAAATGGATAAGACTACTATCTTTTGAAGCCTGAACAGCATATGACCATTTTTAGTCACAGTATGCTTTAGCTCTAAAATGTAATATATAATTTAGGTTGTCTAGTGGGATGCCCTTCTTTATAAATGTCTAATCTCTCTTAATAAACATTTAAGCTCTTATGTCAGTGATAGGTGCTGGGACTGTGGTGACACTGGCAGGCTGTGTGTTGCTAAACTGGAACCAAAGCTGAGTTTTCATCTAGGAGGTGGAAGAATAAGAAGAGTTCTTACACTTTCTTTACCTGTTCAAACGAGTGGGCACTCCTCTTCATTGCTGTTCCATGACATGGAAGATGATTTATATTCTTTCAGAAAAACTTCTGAAATGATTCTAGGAAAGCTTGGGCTATTTTACACATATATATATGTAATCTATAGGTATAGCAGTATTTGATGTGCTTATTTTTAAAACTGCACATTACCAAGATGGATATCTCCCTATCATTTGAAGAAAGGCTACTCAGAGACAGAAGGCTAAGAGACAGAAAAAGATGCCAGATCTGTGACGCTTTCTAACAGTGATTGCCCTGTGACTCTGTCTCTATAACATGTCAACTTTTCACATAAAAGCACTCTGAATAATCTATGTTAGCACCTAAACAATATGCTACTACATACTATTTTGGTTTGCTTGGTTGTCAAATGGAAGCAAGAGGAATATATTCAAATTTTATTGTGTGGGCTAGTTGCTGTGCAGCCTCCACCCCAGTGCTACCGAGGAGTGAGATCTTTTAGTAACAGTAGGAAACAATGCTAATGGCCTGACTGAGGCAATGTAACCTCATAGTTTAAGAGTGTATCTTTTGAAACTCTTCATTAACTTGTTACTGTTTGGTTCCATTTTCTTGCTCCGGTAGCCTCCCTTTGGAAATCCCAGGAGCACCAGCCCACAAATAAAAAGTTTCCTTTCAGGTGGGAAGGAATTTATCTATGTTCCAGCAAGATACATATGTACAGATAGCAGCTTGAAATAATTTAATCATGAGACCACAAACTGTTACAGTAGTAAAACTTAATATTTACTGTGTTTCTTATGTTACCGTAAGCCCTGGGCAGGGTAGTTTGCTTAGTAGAGTTGTGCTGGACCTCAAAACTGTGTGATTTGGAACAACTCTGGCTTTTAAGCACATTAAAATGGTATATTTCATTTTTGGCAGCAGCTGATCAAGGTTGTGTTCTGAAACACAGAATAGTTGTAGATGAAATACATAAGAACAGATTATATCAAATTACATGGTTGCTTGGATCTTCACATGAGATGATTTTTCAATTTCTGAAGGACCTTCCTGTATATTATTAAACTATTAAGTTGATTCTGTGGTTAAGTGCACATGAATACTGAGAAAGTGGGAAATATTTTGCTGTTGCCTTGTAGTACAGCCTCTTCTGTAAATTGCAGGGGAGGACTTTGCTGCTGGCTGCAGGGTGTGCCCCTTTGCATTGTGTCAGAGGGAGCCGTGCCCATGACTTGCTTCTTCCCTTTGGAGAAACCACCTTCCCTTTGGCAGGCGAATAATCTGTGTCTGCTTCACTTTTGTGTTTTCACTGAAATGTTCTGACCTCGTAACCTGAGGGCTCCATATGCTTCTTGCACTGGTCCCTGATGAATAGGCCGGGAATTGGCAGCGGCCTGCTCAGCTGTGTGACCTAATTAGTGTGGCATCTGGGTGGAGCGGGCTCTAATCTGCACTAAGCGAGTGGCTGAGGAAGCAAATTGCAATAATTCCCCAACTGATCCATCCTTCCAGAGGGTAAAAAGCCAGTTTGCTCTAGAAGGGAAGGAGATGTCTCATGCTCTGACACTTGTTACTTGCTGAGATGAGCTTTTATCAAAGTGTTCAGTAAAGCAAGGAATAAAAGGTTCAAGGGTTCTCTGTAGAAATGTGTAAATGTGGTGGCTGGCTTCTGTGTGATGCAGGGTGACTGGCAACAGCTTTCCTCTTGCCTGGGTCAAACCTAGAAGCAGTGGGCTTTGACAGCTTTCTGTAATCTTTGACAGAAAAGCACCAAGTATTTTTTGTGCATCTGGAAGCAGTTGTTTCTGTCTGACTAAATTCCAGTCTGGATTTTTTTTTTTTTTTTACTATGATTAGGGAAACAAATCCTCTTTATTGAGATAAAACATAAAACATTGTTCAGACTGAATTTTTATGAGTCTATATAACTTGAAATTAGAGCATGAGATAATCTAACTTACGGTACATACATACATCCCAGTTGCACTGGGATTCAGAGAGCTGGACAGTTGCTGGAACCATGGCGAAGATCACATATTTCCCATTCTTCTGGTAAACTGCCTAAAAGGAGGATTGCATCTAGTTTTTTTAGCTATAAGGCTAACTTAAATGGTCTGTGATGACCAGGTCCTGTCCCTGCCCTTACCTTCTGGTGCTGGTGAGTGGTTCCTGCCCGGGGGATGTTCCCTCAACACCAAGACTACAGGACTGTCTGCCTGAAAGAGAGCATCTTGCTGGGCTTGCCAAGTGGAGCCTATAATACCGCTTATTTTTCTCTCAGCTATATATTTCTTTCCCTGCTAGAATTGTACAACACAATTTCAAACTTCAGATTATTTTAAAAAGGTTTTTAGCTGGTTCAACACCTTGTAAAGCAAAATATTGTTCAAGCAATTCATAAAATGCACTGGGCAGACAGTTGAAATTAACTTCTGCTCCCAAAACAGATACACTAAAATCAATATTTATTTGGCCTGTGTGACAAAAGTCTTTTTATATACAACAAAAACATTTATTTCCACTGCTGCTTTTGAGGTAGCAAAGAGTTAGTAAATGTACACTTTCCAAAGGTAGGATAGATTCCATCTAACTAATTCTTCTCTCTTGTATGCACACTCTGTATTTAGATTTATTGAAAATGTTAGGCTTTCTGAAAAGTTGTTTGCTATTTCTCCACTTCTAAAATGGAAAGCAAATAAATAAGACTGAGATCTTTTTGGTTACTGAAATAAATGTAAACTTGGAATTGAATATTTGAAAACTAATACTTAACTAAAAGTATCCGAAGTATCCAGTTTATTTTCTGTGCTTCTCTGTAACAGAAGTCTTGTATTATATTTTTTTAAAACATTTTTTTTCTAATTCTTGTTGTGATATGCCTTTAACTGTGTAAGTTTTATGATTCATCTTGCTGATGACAATTTGAGTTTGAAGATTATACACTGAGATTCTTACCACTGTGTAAAAGAAAGGCAAAAAATGCTGCCACTTGATGTTTCACCATCATTCCTCTAGCTGTTGCCTTGAATTCACATGTAAGCATTCTTTATCTCATCTGCAAGCAGTAACTCCAGTAGCTTAAAAAAAGTTCCAAGTCCGAGTTACATGTATAGCTTTCTTGTGGGGACATGCTTAAAACTTTTGTTTAGTAATCTTGAATGCATGTGGGATCTCCCACAATGATCAAGCTTATTTCTCAGTTTAATAAAAATGAGAGAAAATGTGGTTGGTATACTTCAGTATAAGATGATGACTTTGCTGTAGTAAGCAATCACTAAATGTGTTGTGCAGTTAATTTTGATGTAGTTGTATTGCCATCTTCAATGTTATCTAGTAGTATATTCCTGAAAATAATCAGTCAGTTATTCCCCCTTGTTAGCCTTATATTGGAAGTGTTTTCAGTTTTGAGTAACTTAGCTTTCAACGGCTAAGGGAAAAATTCCTTCTTTTAACCCAGTCAGTTTGTTAGTTTCTCAGCTGAAAGAGAAACCAAGATATTGCTGACAATGCAAGATGTTTTTCTTCCAAGATATTTCGTTTTGACAGTGGATTAATATCAGAAAAGAGCAGTGTTGGATTAATTGTTAGAATTAAATGATTTACAAGTCATAGTGAGCAATATTGTAATACACTTTTATTGTACATAAAACAATTTTATTTCTCAGGGTTTTTTTTAATGGTTTGATGATTGGTTTTTCTGCGATTTTTTGTTTGTTTGTTTGTTTTCTTAACAACTATAAAAACAGCATCAAGAGCTTGCCCTCAGGAGTTGATCTGGAATTATTTTATGGCCATGTAAACTAGTTTGCTATCTTATGTAACCTTCTTTGCTAAGTTAAGGGGAAAGATTTTGCTCTACAACTTGCAATAAGTGTGCCTCTTTGGACTTAATATTGTTTTTACTGACTCTGCAGTTCAGCCCCTGTGTTGGGGTTTACATTTGCGGCTGTTTCATTCTCCCCTCAGGTGGACAGGAGGAGATAATCAGATGTGAAAGCTTGTGAGCTGGACTAAGGACAAATATTATGTCTTGCCAGTTTCAATCATTGGCAAAATTGTTGACTAGGGGGCAATTAACTTATTTCATTTTAATTGGCAATAAATTAAGATTATGAGAAACAAAGACAGAAACTGAAACATCTTCTCCCTACATCTTAACTTCTTCCCAGGCTCAACTTCACTCCTTCAATCCTGAATTCTTGCCATCTTCCCCCAAACAGAAACGAAAAAGCCTGCTTATGCAAATTTTACCTTGGATAGAATTGGTATTTGCGAGAAAAGATAGCTTTTTCTTGGCAGATGTGTGCAGTCAACCCTCAGCAAGAGCTCAAAAACCTCTGGTCCAAAAATTCCTTATGGTAAAAAAGGAGTGGTGGTCTGAAACAAATTTAAGTATATCTGAGTTCTGTTCAAAATGCAAGTTAGAAAATATGCTAATGCATGTAGGAGAAACATTTGGCTGACATTGGTTTTTTTACTTTATGGTGTACAACCATACTTGCAATAAATATTGGCAGCATCTTGGAAACAGCCTTGATCAGCTGCTAAGCAAGTGCAATGTTCTGCTGCCCTTTGTGGAAACACCTGAAGCAGCCCTGCAGGAGGGATGGGGTGGGCTTAGAGCCAACATATGCAGAAGTTGTGGCTGTTTTCTGTCCTTTTTTGATGAAGTTCTGGCATGGAGTTCCCTATTCCTATATGCTGTCTTCTGTACCTTCCGCTGTATGCACAAAACTTCATGTCTTTAAACTGTCACTTTCTGAAATGATAGAGGGTGATCAATGTCACAGCTCAAAACTTACATGTTCTAATAACAGATTCCTAGTGAATATCCTTGAATATTACAAACGGCAGAGTAATCTCATTTAAATAATTTGCTTCTATTGATTAAAATATCTCAGTTCAAAATGTTCCAAGCTTCAGGATAAACCTTTGAATTGAGGAAATTACTGTTTTGTATTGCACTGAATGCTTTTCTGTGACATAGACCTTGTACTTTGTATTTTTCTTATGTTCTGCTGTATAGCCTCCCTTTCTTACTGATAGAAGGAGTTGATCTGCTGTGTAGTTATACTTTTTTCTCAACATTAGTGAATTAAGAACACAAAAGCACTTATTTGACACAGTTTTGGCTATGCCAGAAAAGGTTTTGTTATAAGTGATGTTCATGAACATTTTTCATGTCCAAGCCAATACAGTTGTGCCAGCAAAACTCAATAGTGTATATTGGTGTTTAGATGCTGACTTACGCCCATTGTTGTTAAATTTTTTTTTCAGGCTCAACTTCTTCTTGTGTTGCAAGATAGTTTTCATTTTAGAGGCCTTCTGTGTGGTGGGAAGCTTCTAAGCACTTGATTTTAAAACACTGATGTCTGGTTATATTGAAGTTGCACTGCAGATCTGGTTTCAAAAGGTCTGATGTTCCTGAGCTAGTCTCTTAATCTTCTGTGTTAACCATTTCAACATTTAAATT
This sequence comes from Turnix velox, assembly GCA_013400935.1. Lineage (NCBI taxonomy): Eukaryota > Metazoa > Chordata > Aves > Charadriiformes > Turnicidae > Turnix > Turnix velox. The sequence continues at coordinate 52,720 of VZTY01026760.1, forward strand.
GGACTGTTGAACTGGGTTATGCTGCTTATCTCTTCAGTCTTGGATTCTTGAAATCACAGTTCCTTTTGGTTTTAGCAGTGACCACTCAGGAGCTGTATGATTATACATCCTCCATAAGAATGGAGGACGTAGTGGTGCTTTCTCTAATAAACCTTTCTATCCAGTGGTTTGCCTTCAGCCATAAATTACATCCAACTTTTTGTGGACTTCTAATTGCCTAAGCCTGTCTCTGCTTTTTAGCCTATTTGTACTAGTGCTCTCATTTATTTTGCTTTCACTGGTGGTTAACCGTCATTGATTTTGGCATTCAGGCTGCAGACTCCAGCCTCACTGGTGAGAGGTAGACACCATCTGTTCTGCTGCGCAGCCATTGACCTTCAGTGTAACATGAAATTGGTGATTTGAAGCCCTTGAGTTGCCTTGGTTGGGCAGCCACCTGCAGAGCAGGGGCTGTGAATCCTGAACCTGCCTGGTGCCTGACTCCTTGGTTCACCTCAGGTATGCAAGAATTCACCAGGAAGGTGGGCAAGAATCCTTTCAAAAATGCACCCAAGACAGGATTACACTTGTGAGTATAACTGATCTGCTGGAGTTGTTGCCAGAGGCAGCAGTAATAATCTGACTTGTAATTATCTGCTTTCATTAGGTTTCTTTTTGTACAGCTGGTTTCTAGAAAGGTAAAGGTGATTTCACTTCTAAATTTCTCCTGCCCTTGCAAAACCGTTTAAGGTGATAGACTGGCACTTCTCAAAGCCCATTTTTGTGTAGGTTTCATCACAGACCTCCAAGTTGGTCATTAAATAATTAAAACATGGGGATTTGTATGTTACCCTTTGACTGAATGATTGGTGAAATCCCTTGGCTCAGGTTCTTGACAGTCTTTGCACTTAGGTGGCTCTACTTTTGACTCCTCTGTTCTGCATCTTCTCCAGTTTTGGTCATGCTCTTTCGGCCATTGTATCCTGTTGAAGTGGGAGGTCTTCAGTGAACTTACACTGATGCTGATCAGTGGGTTGCATGATTGTATAAATGCTGGTTTTAATGGATTCCAGATATTTATCCTGCAGTTTTCAAACATAATTTGTTCTTTCAGAACAGCTAATCAGGGAGGGAGTTCAACTAATCAATGACTAAGGCAAGGATGTAAATGTAGGTTCAACTAGGATGCAGGATTAACAGTGCCTTGACCAAATGTGGTTCTGACCAAGTCACAAAAGAAAATCTTTGTTTGCCAGAAGGCATAAGGAGGGGCCCATTCATAAAACTTTACTCCAGTATCTCTTTAAGTCTCTCCTTGGTAAAAGTATCTCACTGTATGAATTGGAAAGGACACTTTCATGACTAAGTTTGTTCTTGCCTCTCTAGGAAGAATATTAATTTGTTCATGGACAAAGTGCTTGTAGCTTTTCTTAGCATCACATTTTTCTGCACAAAGGTTCTTCCTTCCCCAGTGGTGCTATATTTCTTTTCTGTGACCAGCAAAGGAATGTGCCTGGGAAATGAAATATTTTATTTCTGTCAAGAAATGGATTTGCCTTTTCCTTAATTATCCTTACTAGGGCTGATGACAGTATGTTGTGCCAAGCTAAAAGCTAATTAACTTCTGTAGTGAACTTAATGAGGAATTTTTAGAGGGAGAAATGAGAATATTCTGTGTGATTTGTGCTAACAGACATTTTGAATTTAAATTCTTTGGTCATCCTATTCATTCTTTTGCTTCCTTCTTCATGCTTAGAACACTGCTAGACGATATGGTTTTTAGTGACTTCCTTTAAACCTGGTGTATTTAAGGTTTAATATTAATAATTACAAAGGTTAATAGGCTGAAGTAAATAATTTACAGGCAACAGTGTGACTGATCATTGGCAAAATAATGGAATAGCTCATGAAGCTCAGACTTAGCCTACCTGGAAACAAAATAAACAATTAATGCTTTTTTAAACATCATTTGCCTCTTTGATTTCTGTAAATACATTGTTGGTTCAGCATTGTTGCTGTGATCAGTATGTGACAGATTGAGTTGAGTAATACAACGTATTTGGGCTTTCTTCCCTCCTGCTTCTTTCAAGTATTGCCTGAGTAGGGACTTGTAAGAGTAACATTACTTAGTGTGAGTTTTGGTTGTGAATAGTTGAAATATGTTAATCTATGGTTATAGGTTGGCTACAGAAGTGTGTAGAAACTTTCTAGTACATAGTCTGCTGCGTGAAATTGTTTTAATGAGCAGTGTGGTGAGCTTTAGATGCTGGCAAATTCGTTATACAAGAGCTTTGCTTCCTTTCTCTTTCAGTCCTCTATCATTGCCACTAGCATGCTGCATGGTCTTGGACAAGCTTCCCTCTGCTCAGTGCTGGTGAGGTCACACATAGTGTACTCAGTCCAGTTCTGGGCTTCCCAGTACAGGAAATACACTGTAATGAGGGGCCGTGAAGCGACTGGAGCATCTTTGTTATGAGGAAAGGCTGTGACGTGGGATTCATCAACCTGGAGTAGAGAATGATCTAGATCAGGGGGATGCTTACAAAATTTATAAATATTCAAAGATATGCCCAGTGAAAGAACAAGACGAGTAATTGAAATTAAGTAAATTCTGTTTCTACTTTAAACTTTGATATGGGTTGCTCAGAGAAGTTGTAGAGTCTCCATCCTTGAAGATGTTAGAAATGATTGAATATGGTCTTGGGAAACCTGCTGTGGTCAAGGGTATAGTGCTAGACAATCTCTGGAGATTCCTCCTGACCTCTGCCATCCTTTGCTTTCTGGGAAACACTTCCGTGCAAAATTTCACTAAACTTCTTTTAAGCAGTGCAAAGAGTTTCTTGGGAAGAATGCAAGAGATTTCTTGTGGGTGCTGAAGCTTGTTTAATACTTCTAGGATGGCTTTGAGGCATACATATGACTATGCTTAGAAGACTTTCATTGATATTGCACTGATTGCAAGATTTACAGAACTGTAACAGATAAATAAAATGTATACGTGCTTGTTGTGTTGGGTTTTTTTGGGAGATATAGAAATCTTGTTTTGGGTAACAAAGTGAGTATCATGGCTTTTTAAAAATACTCTTTTACTCTCCTTTTTTTTTAATTTCTCAATTAATTATCGCTGGAAAACATATTTTTTTATTACCTTCCACAAATGAGATATGATTTTATTGGAGCTTTTCTTAATGTGTCTTAAATCTTGATTTCCAAATATCATCAGAGATTTGGGTCAGTCAAACCCAGACTTTGCACAACTCAGCTGCTGAAGTTGCTTTGTTGTGACTGTCTTATATGCTGGACTGTTAGGAAATTCCATGGGTTTATAAATTCAATTTGTTTTTAAATAAATCTAGTCAGCATACTGCTGTCACTGAAATACAATCTGTGTGGTCTGTATTGGGAGTTACTGAGAACTTCCTTGCAGAAATGTTTAAATATAATTTATGTAATTTTAAAGCATATTAACAGCATCCATGTTTTTTAAATCAGCACATTAATCTATTATCACAAGAGAAGTAGGATATTCTGATTAGCCCTGTCTGTCTTCACCCCCAAACAAAAGTAGTTCAATTTTGATTAACTAGTGAGAAATTCAATCCAATCTTCATGTCATAGAGCTAATTAAATAGCTATGGATTATGTGAAAATTAGTGACTGGAAGAAGAGGAGGTTTACTTAGTGCCCCTATGGAAGAAGAGGAGGTGGACTTAGTGCCCCTATGGAAGAAGAAACCTTAAAAAAAAGAAGTGTTTCCTGCTGCCTGATTGGTTGACCAGTCAGTGCCTGAATGTTAGGTACAGTCTGGTGCACATCTATCTGCCTGTACCTCATGCACTGGGATGGAATGGGAGCTGGCAGTGAATGGCCAGAGAAGTTGTGGGGAGGAGCTGGCACTGATGGAACATAAATTAATATTTAGGAAGCTAAATGTTATTAATCTACTTGATAGGAAATTGGAGCATGTCATATGTAGGAGCCAGTTGTTACTAGCTTACATTTCAGGAATTGGCTTCTATTTCTGAAAAGCTTTTGCCTTAGAAAGGTTGAAAGCAGGAGTGTGATGATTGGACTGTGATGTAAGGAAATTTGGGACAAGGTGGGGAGATGTGGATGGTGGACCCAGGGGAAAGAGATGCATAGCTGGTTTAAGTACTGGGTCATGAAAGGTTTTAATATTTGTGAGAGAAAAGACAGAACAGATGTTGAGGAGTGTCTGGTATTTCACCTGTGGGTTCTTGGCAAAGTAAGATTGGAAAACCTCTGTCTGAAGAGAGATGGGATAAAAAAGACTGTGAAATTGGAGAGTGACAGAAGTTCAGTGTTGTGAATAAGAACTTCACTGAACACTTCTGTCTTTACCTGCCTATCACAGAGAACAAAGTAAAATTGTATCTTTTGTACTGTGAACATAGTTTCCTGAAGATGTTCAAACAAGATTGTAATGTTCTGCCATAACTAGCTGAAAGAGATCCTGGCATATATGCAATTTATGGCTTGGTTTCTTTGTCTGCCCAAGCAATACGGCTTACTGCCTGCGCAATATCTTGGACGTCTGATGTGTCTCTGCTCCCTTCTGGAATGTGAGGTCTGCTCCTCTGTTATGCAGGAGATTACACTAGATTATCATAATTATCCCTTTGACCTTACATTCCATGAATCAGCTCCATAAAATACAAGTGAACATAGTAATAGTTCTAATTTGGGAAGAGAAGAAAGAGCAGATGGCTAACACAAACTTGTGGAAAGTAGTTCTGCATTTCTGAGCTGTTGCAAAGGCAACAAAGGTCTAATCTGTGTCCAGAACAAACTGGGAGTAAATCTAGTTTGTGATTCCTACCTCTTATTCGTGTCTGTATATTCCATCTGCCTCTTTAAGTGTCATCCTGTTTATGTGCTTAGAAGAATTTTAATAGCCAGATTTTGGGGAGGAGTTGCCCACTTTTTGCTTCTTTTTCCAGTCATGCCAGTTGTGTCAGTGGGAATCTCTGGAAGACTGTAAGGGCAACTTCCTCTCCCTTTGTATGAAGTCTATCCTTTAGTATGTATGGGAAATACATTATCCAGTCCACTCTCTATCATCATAGAGGTATCTGTGATATCTTTGCTTCATTTTTTTTTCCACCCCAGGGCACTTCCTGCTAGCTGAAACCCTTTATCCAAGGATGTCAGCAGAGACTTTTCCCGCCTCAAACCTTGTTGTATGGTCACTGGTAGTTTGTGTAATGTGTCCAAACTTATTTGTATGGCTGTCTTGTGCCGGGAGCTGGTGCTTCTTGGTTTGACCGAATGTTAGAGAGACTTTGCAGGCTGTTGTAGAGAAATATAAGGTTGTTGGGCCCTGGTATCCCTGAGAGCTGCCCCGTGTAGTTGTTGGGACACTTTTGTCTCCAATTCTTAGTTTTGCACTGTCAGCCTGTGAAAACAGCAGGACACTGGTTTGACCAGCATGGATGGTTAGGCCTTGTGTGTGGTACCACAGCATGATTTCTGTCACCTGAGAGCTTGCTGGTCTTTCTAGCTTCCTTTTAAACATCATTCAAGTGTACTGAGCCTGGCAGTATGGAGTATTAGATTACTTTTGCTGGGAGATGTAGGAAGAACTATTTTAATATTGCTTCAGCTGTGAGGATGCCTTCTTTTAAATTACAAGTTGCTCAGGGATTTTTTTTTTGTGAAGTAAATTTAACTTAGCTTAGACTCACAGCATTCTTCTGTGAGAACCATGGACTGGTCCTCATTACAGCTCTGTGTTGTCTTGTTCTTGATGCTGTTTGTTGTTGGGAAACCCCAACAACTGAGGTGAGGTACAGGGGTTTTTTATTTTTTTGGTTTTGGGTTTTTTTTTTAATGCTTGTATTTCATATTTTGATCTATACACAGAATTTACAGTTTGGGCAACAGCATTTTCTACTGCATTTGCAACTGGCAGGCATCAGTACTTTTTTTGGTCAAAGAAAAATTATTAACACAACTAGAACTAGAACTGCTTGATGTTTGGAAAGGGAAGGAGAAAGCATGAAGGAAAGCTTTATTCTAATGGCAGAAATGAAAATTTCAACACAAAGATGAAAGCTTACAAGTGAATTACTTGTTGCTGGAGTGATTTGTTCTACTGTAGTGTTGCAAGAGAAGAGGGAATCAGCAGAACAGTCTAAAAGTCTTGAGAACATTAGAGGTTCTTCTGTGAGTTTGGTGGTCACAAACTTTGGTGCTTTGTGGCTTGCTTGGCTTTTTGTCTCTTGTTAGCAGCGATAAAAATCATGCTACTTTTCATCTTCAAATTTTAGATGCTTTTTCCTGCATTTTTAATATGTGAATTAGTCTGAGTTTGAGAAAAAAATAATTACTTTCAATATGTTTTTTCTATCCAGAAAATCCTGCATCCAAGAATACAAAACTTTCCTCCCTTGTTAGTGCTGTCAGGGTTTCAGGCTCTGCTAGTCCTGGGTGGGGCAGTCTCTATAATAGATACTTCAGCTTGCCTAAAGGCTTGAGCAGAAGGTTATTTCTGACTTTGTTACATTCCAAGTGTCTTAATTGAAACCCACAGGCTAATTCCTTCTTTTATTTCTAAATTCTTTTGCCAAGAACTTAAATAATGAGATGGGGAAAGTGAATTTAAGTTAAAATGTGAGATGGTCCTTGGTAACTTGTGCCAGAATGGTTGGGCAATTTTTGTACTTTATTTGGCAATCTAGTCTGTGCACTTCTCCAGGGCACTTTCATTATAGTGCTGTGCTCTGCCAGCTGGTTTGGGTGTGATAGCTTTTGTCTTTCAAAAACTAAATACACAGTTCTGTCATGTAACCATGTAATGCATTTTGGGGAAATAAGCAAGCTGTCTCTCAGTATGAAGCTGAGGTTGTGTAAAGGGCAAAACATAATCCACTGTGGGTTTTGGGTTTACCTCTATTTTTGGATCATTCAGATTCCTTTTTGCTCCTGAACATCATATTCAATTCACAAGATAATAGACTAGACCTGAACTGTGATTTCAAGGTGCCCCAATAAAATTAAAGATCAATGCTGAGGATGGAAGAGGTACATAAGGCTATAAAAATTTCTCTAGGTGGATGACTAAATTCCAGGACACAAGCTGGACCTCTCATCCTGATAGTTGTTTTGAATGTACTCCAGTTGCATTGATTGCATGTTGTAAAACAGAAAAAGATTTCACCAAACAAGCATCCGGGATAGGAAACTCCTCTTCTCTTTGTTATCACAAGTTTGATTTTGCATGCATGTTTGTGTTTAAGTTTCTTTTTATTTCCCGTTAAGGGAACAAGCTGATACTGGCCATTACAAGTCCATTAAGTGGCACGGGGGCAGGCAGAGCCCTATTGGCCACAGGAAGCAGTCAGTAGGTAATGAAGCAAAATCTGGCCCCTAGTCAGTGCTTGGCTTTTGTCATCAGGCTGCGGTGGTATGAGAGGAAGCACTAATGTTTTAGCAACTTTGTGAATTTACTTCTCACTGGGTTGTGACTTGCTGACATTTTTAATGGCTTGTGTGAGAAGCTGACTGGCTGGAGTATTGTGTTCTTTGCTGAGTGGTAATACTGGTTTTTTGACTAATTTGTTATCCAGATCATAATGTCACCCTCCAGGGTTTAGCTTTACAGACTCTTGGGAATCTGGAGAAAATTAATTGAGGGATAAAATAACTTGTCACCATCGTTAACAAAACACCAGCATTTCAGTTACAAATTTCTTTCCAGGGATTTATAGCAGAAAGCTTGATGCAGCCCCAGCTATAATGGCCAATTATGAAAACCCTAGTATTAGAGGCTTTTCCAAAAGCAAACATGAAAGCAGAGGCAAGTGTCATCTATGGATTTTTATGGCTGAGCAGGATGTTTTGGGATGTTTAAAATTACTTACTTAACTGAAATAAAAAGGATAGTCTGATAATAAAGAGCTAGTAGGTGTATTATATACATTCACATTCTTTTTTTCACTATTAATGACTAGTTAATGTGTTTATTGGGGAAGTGTTTTGTCGGTTGGATTTTTGTATTGAGTGTCTTTTTTTTTTTTTTTTTTTTTTTTCTTCTNTGAGGAAACTCTCATCTTGAAAAGTGGGGGGGAAAGGGACTGGATTTTAGTAAATATCACATATGCTACTGCAGCACATTTAGCAGGAGCACTTACCCAGCCTGGACTGGGGGAGCAGCTGATGGAGTTTGGTCAGGCTGGAAACGGTGTAACATCGAGAAGAGCAGTCAGACACCTCCTGCCGTGTGTGTGCCAGGGAAGGAACTGAGGCCCCCGCAAGACTGGGCTGTATTAAACTCTTAGTGCACAGGATTGATAAATCTACAACCCATTTCATAACTGTTGTTATCCTTTTATGTGGTCGTACAACCATTTTTGTCCTTTCTTCATGCTTTGGTTTTATCATCTTAAGGAGTAACCACTTGAAAAGAATGTGACACCTCAAACTTTGGTATTGCTCTCAATTTTCACAGAAGTTTAAGGAAGAAAAAAGGCAATCCTAGCCTTGGGAAAGTATCCTGATACATGAGTATGTACTTGGGGATGCTAGAAGAAAAGGGCAGAGGTTACTGACTGATACTTAGTGAGAGAAGGATGATTAAATCTCAATACAAATCCAGTACAAATAGTATTTGCATTTACTGTGAATGGAAAACATTATAGAGTTGAACAAGTCTGAAATTGAGTTTTGCATACAACTAGGTTTTAGTCTGTTCCTTTATCCTAAAAAAGACCCCCCCACACACCCTTCCCCAATGGCACAGTGAACTCTTTTATTGATGGAAAAGAGCAGGGTTAGTGACATCTTTTAGATGATTGAATTTCCCCCAGCACATCACATGGAATTTCAACGAACTGATTTAAGCATGGCCTGCTATGCATGCACTGTGTAGGTGTCTTGAAGCTCTTGCAGAGAAGTCTTTCTGTATTAGGCTGTCTTTGATTTCTGGTTGATCTTGAGGTGGGACTCAAGAGAGTAGGCTGTGTTGGATCTAAACATATGTATTTAGGTGGAATAGTGGGTGAAACAATGACTGCTACCTGGCATGGTGGAGCAGATGTGGAGTCTTTGGTGTGCCCTGAGCAGGTTTTTCAGCTATACCCTAAAAGAACTCAAGAACTGAGATTTTATTTTAAATTGATACAAATGTTCTCATGAAGTATCTTAACTGCCATGACATCTCATTTCTTACCATTGTGACTTCTTCTCTTGTCTAGACTAAGAGACCTAGCTGCTGTTCGTTGTTAATTTCTGTTATGAAAAGTAACATCTGATTTCTCTGCTCCAGTTGCCCTTGTGCAACAGATTGATGGATAGATGTATTAGACATAAACAGCATCAATTTCAGATACCTGTTGGACCAGCAACAAGAAATTCTGAGGTCATCTACCTAAGGAATCTTCTGGTAGCATCCTGTGGTTTTTTTGTCCCAAAATTTGTAATACACGTCTGGGATTTTTAGGTAAAATAGTCTCAATTACTGCCATCTTAGGTTTATGATCTTTTTAGCAGTGCCTTTTAATCATAACCAGATATCCCTGTTGACTATTTTTTAATTTTATTTTGGTTTTGTTAAGTGTCTATCCAGTTTTACCTATAGCTTCACCCTAGTGCAGGGGACACATGGTCTGAACGTCATGTGATAAGGGGATTGGGAAAAATAGTGCTAGCTGCTAGTAAAAGGTTCTGTAGGACACTGTCCCTGGCAGTTGGTGTGCCATGGTTCTCTGAAGCATATCTTGAGACTGGACAGTTAAGAAACCTGTTGAATCTTGAGGACCTCTTGGAGATTATGATCTGGGCTGCAGATATCTAACTGGGTTTGCCCAGTGGAAGACACTACCTGCCTTGGCTTTGTTCTGCTGGATGGATTTGAAAATTAAAACCTTTCATAAGTTGCATCTCTTCTTGGCTGTGTCAAGCAGGCCTGAAAATCCACAATGCACCAACTTCCTTTGCTTGATCTGTTGTCACCAGCTTATTCACTACAAATGATGAGTCTTGCCCTTAGCACAACTCAGTGCAATTTGCCCAAAAGGTGACCTATGATATGGGCCGGGCAATGCTGAAGGTGACTCAGCCTGGCTCAGTGAGACAGACTGCAAAATTAAAGGTGTCTCCCAAATGGCTTCCTTAAACAACATGGGATGCTATTTTCTCTCTGCACAGCTGCAGACTGCTGCTCCTCCCTCTGCTTTGACTTGTAGGTGTTTGCCCATCCTTCCCCCTTGTCCTGCTGAGTCTCTCTGGCTCTCTCCTGGACCCTGGATGGTGTTACTTTGATGCCACATCAGTAAGAGTGTCTAAAGATAAGGGTTGCTGAGCCCATCCCACAAGTTATCTGAACTTGGCTGTGAATGATGACCAACATGGTTCCTAGCCATGGTAAGGATGTAAATGCTTCAAAGGTTATTCCAACAGCTTTGCTACCAAAGTTACGGTGTCATATACTGAAGGAGGCTCTTATCTGCATCCGAAGCTTGAATAACGCCACAAAGGTACCAACAAAGTCTGTTGATTAAAAGCTCATAGATTCATAGGCTGCTTTTTGCAAGATGGTAATCCTGTGAATCATAAAATGCATTGGTGCCCTGCCCAGGAGGTGTTGTGAGGCTGAATCTAGTGCAAAGGAGCTACTGTGGTTGCTGGCAAATCTCAAATACTTCTGTGATGCTGCAAGTATCAAAGTCTTAGAGAGATTTGAACGGCTTTAATGACAGTCTAGTTAAAAAAATTTTCCCGCCTAGTCAAGATAGTTTTTGTTATTGTTTTCATTATGACCCATTTTAAGCAATCTAAAATTTAGAAGTGTGCATTTTCACTTATTGTTTTCTTCTCTCTCTACAGATGAACACAATGATGTTCAGAAAAAAACTTTTACCAAGTGGATTAATGCTCGGTTTTCCAAGGTAATGTTGGGTTGGAAGTAAGACTTTGTTTGACTCAGTGTTATAAATAATATTGGTTGAATATACATTGGTCTTGTTTCTGTAGAATGCTTCCAGTAAAAGTGTCAAAGTGTGTAATAAAAGTAAATAAAATATTGTCATTTTTGTTCTCTTTCTGTTTTCCCATATACATAAACATTTGATATTGCATCTGTCACATGAAAATGTGACAGATTCCATTTGCTAATGCATTAAAATACAGTTATTTGTATGATGATATCTGGTAGATATCTCAGAAGGATATCTGAGATTTCATCCTCTTGCTTTATGCAACCTCCGGTTGAAGCTACCTGGTGTTGCTACTTGAGTCTTGACTGTCAATTTTTTATAATTGCTTCATTTCAAACTTTCCTTGGCACTCATGCTGTATGTTTCTTGTTTTGATTCTCTTTACAGACTGGAAGCTTACCAAGTGTTTTGTTTTGTATTTTGGGAAGAGACAGGAAATGGTGGTTGCTTTGGGATGCTTTTTAAAGCCACTTATTAGTGCTAATTTGCAGACTGAAAAAAGACGCCTTGCCCAGGAGCAAGGTGGCTGTAGGATCTTTCCCTACTTTATGGTATGAATGTGTGAAGGAACCTGAACTACTATCAGAAAGCTCATGGTTTCATTTTTTTCTAGCCATTATGGTCCTGCAGATGGAGTTATGGACTAAGGAGTAATTTACACGCTGTTATTGAAAAGAGGCATGTGAAATCTTGAAAGCAGATATAGAAGAAAGGGTGTGGAGGTAGGGGGGTGTGTGGTTTGTTTTTCTTTTTAAATAAAGCAACCACAGTGCTTCTGCAATGTATGGCTGCCTCTGGTGCACTGCCCTTTTGAAGTTCTTGGTCTGTAGTGTAAAAAATTTTTCCCTTCCCTTCCGCAGATTTATACAGACTGACATGTAGTTCATAGTATAGTAACTTGTATTTGTTCCCTTCCTTTGACTTGTGTTGGAACAAAGCACATCTTATTTGCCTGTATTTCTTGAAATGAAGGCACAAAAGTGAATAGATTCTTAAGATCAATAAATGTGTTCAGTCAAGCCTCGGTATCTGCTATAGAAATCTTTAACAGACCCATGTGTACTTTTAGTCACAAACCAATGATGGTTATATACATATATATATATAGGTTATATATATAACCAATGGTGGTTATATTGTAAGTAAAATCAGTTAAAATTAAAGGGAATAAAAATTATATAAATTGTATGTTTTACCAAACTTTAACCAATGGGTAAGTTTGCATTCTGATAAATGTTGATCCAGAGCATTTTGCTGTAGCTTTATACTAGGCCCTGTTATGTTTTTGCTTATGGCGTGTTTTTCTGTTGCTCTGTCCAGTTTAATTTCTGGAGTCATATTTGTTTCCCTCTGGTATAACTGAACATCTGAGGTATTTACTTGTATAGATGGTTAATGTATGCATTTCAATCAATGTAAATTCCTCTGTTCCTTTTTTCATTAATACTTAGCAGTTCATAAGTATTAGTGGAAATATTTTCAGAACACCTTTCTGTAATGTAATGTGTTTTTACAACTATGGCATATAAAAGTAAACATCAGAAGTAGCTCCTAATTTTGACTGCCAGGTCTAAGACTTTGGTTAGATTATCCAGAAGATTTGACATTTCTGTAATATCTTCATATGTACCAGAGCTCTTATGGAGGCTCAGGGCAGAGCTTGGAGTGTTCATATCTTCATCAAACTCAAGCTGACTAAACTATCTAGTTATTTTTCAAATGGAGCTTGATCTCTGTGGAGAGGGGATCAAGAAGTTGATGCCTGTATCAGCAAGGACTATGCTTAGCAATCTAGGGAAGTCTCTTCATCTGACACGCAGTGTTTACCTATAAAACTGTGAGATGAGTTTGATCAGTTAGGCATGAACTCTTGACTAAAAGCAGAATTTGAATTCAGGTCCACAGGGTACCTTATTCTCCATTAAGCGTCTATTGTCTGTTATATGTAGGTGAAAAGGGACTGAACAAAAATTTTGCAGTCAACAGTAGAATTAACTTTTCCAGACTTCTAAATAGTTTCGATGTGTGTCTATCTGCATGGCATATTAGCAGATGGCCTGAGCCTTCTAGATCCTACCTCTGACTCTTCAGCTGGCAATTACACAGTGTATTGGCTGGATACTCACACAAGTCTAGAAGACTTCAGAGGCATGTTGAAGGATTCAGAAGTCTTGTGTCCCACTTCAGACCCTGCAAGTACCATTTTCTCTGCCCTGTTTTCTTTCTTCACTTGTAGAAGTAGTTCCTGACCCTGTTTCTATTTTCCCCTCACTTTCTATTATTACACCTTATCGTGTCAGAAGGCTTGCCTGCCCAGCAAAGCTAAGCAAATCTGGAGTTTTGATCACCCTGCCTATTTCGTTCCCGCATCGGTCTCTGTCACTTCATTGTTTACCTACCAAGACCTAGTTTTTCTTGTTAAAGCTCCAGATCTTCTCTGTCTGTACTTCTTTTCTCTTTTTCCCACTCTACATCTCCTTACCTTCCCAGCTTTCGTACGATTTGATGCCTGTGTGTTTGCTCCCATTTTTGTATCTGTCTTTGGCTAAGCAGTCTTCTCCTTGCCTTCTCTCTATCTCCTGGCAGGTATCAGTCTTTTGCTGACTCTCATGCTCCCATTTTCCAAAGTTTGCTTTCAGATTAGTAACTTCTACTGTTGCTGAACTTGGCAGGTAGGACTCAGGGAAAGTGGAAGAAATACGATGCCCTAACTTAGTATAGACCTATGGAGTCAGATCTGTCACAGCCTGTCAGAGCGTAATGTTGTCACTCCAGAAGAAGTTCACAGGTCCAGAATGGGGAAACTGAGACTCTTCCTTTCTCCCAAAGAACTACATGTTTATTATATTTAAGAAGTTTGTCCACAGAGATGGCTGAAACGCTTTATTTCTAGGAAGACTGTGCTCTGCAGAGTGAACACAAAATCCTAGAAATGCTCATCTTATTCACTGAAAAGGCTGCTGGATTTCCCTCCCAGCCTCCCCTGGGTTGTAAGACTTGGCTGTTGAATGCGAGCCAGCTTGCAGGCGTTGTTGCAAAGTGTCAGAAACTGTACTCAAAGCCTTGTGTACCCAGGAGCTGTATCTTCCTTCCCTTTTTCCTCATGTACTCCCCATCTCTTCCCAATTAAAACTTCCAGTTTTGTTCTGCTCACATATAAAAGCCTTTTATAATTTTCTTTCAAATTTACAGTATTTATTTATACAGAAGCCTTGTACAATTTTATTTCTACATTTGCCACATTCTTGTTGCATCTGTGTCTGTGGTGCTGATCCGCTGGGTGCTTTGATAGTGCTCTGACCAAAAGCATTGGCCAGAAGCTGCAGCACTTGCAGGTCGTGGAGCTGGGACCTGCCAAGCTAGATCTCCCAAAATTTTTTCATCATCTTAAGCTCTCTCACTCTGCAGTTTTCCAAGTTGCGTTTAATTTTTAGGGTTAAAGAGCAAAGAAGAGGCTGAAGTGCAGCTCGTGTGTGGATTATGTATTTCAAGACTAAGCTCCAGGTTAGATTGTTGAGTTGGGCTCCTTTGCATTTCCTCTCTTGAGCTCTGATGGGTCCCTGTCCTTGGAAGGGTACCAAATAAAGATGAGAGAAAACAGGGCAGTAGTCAAACTTGTGAGCTCTACTTGGAGTGCTTTGTGATGTGACGGCTTTATATACATCTTAAAACTAAATCACTCCCTCCCTCATTATGCCATGCATTAATTAATTTGTTAACTGCAAAGAATTGTCTGGCTGGCTGGTTTGCTGTGTAGATCTTTTCCACTCCCTTAAAGAGTTATTTTACTCTTTTTTTTTTGGTCCCTTAAAGAGTTATTTTACTGCTAGAATAAATGTAAGGCCCCATACTTCTGAAGAAATTTTGGTGCTCCACTGCTGACTCTTAGCAAATATGATAAATCTCTTTAAAGGTAAAAGCATACCTATTCAAGATAATTAGTTTCACATGACCTGAGATACTTGAAGCCTAAGACTTTTCAGAAGAGAATTTTTTTTGGAAGGAGAATTACGGAGTTTAATGCATTAGTCATGCCATGAGAGATCAGAAAGATTGATTGAGCCATTTTATCTGAGGAGACATCACCATGGTCTGTGGTCTTTCTTCCAGTTCAATTTTTGTGGCAGAAGCAAGGAAATATTTGACTGTTGATAAAATATTCTCCAGTCTTAATTACTCCCACTGAATTAAACTGTAACACAATTTCATTCTGAGGTAGCCAAAGCTTATTAAAAAAATGGTCTTAACTTGAGAAACAACTTCAGTGGAAAAGAACAGTGTTTGCATAAACTGACCTTAAAAAATTTTTAGTAATTACGGCTGGTTTTGATTAATGCTTTGGGATAGAGTTTGACTGTGCTTCATGGTCCTGGTTATCATCCCACTTGTTAGACTGTGTATATAATTGTGTGTCTGACCTTCTCAAGCCCTAGAGCTGAACTGTGTGGACCCACTGAAGCAATCTGTCCCTTCACATGTTAATTGCTAATGAGAACAATAGTTGACCTGGTCAGCAGGAATATATGTGTTTTTTTAAGGAGCTGCATTGTAATCTGAAGTCAGCTGGCTTTAAATTGGGAAAGAGGGAAGAAAAGATTGAAAGATAACTTTTCAATCTTACAGGAGAAATAACTGACAGTAATAGTAAGAGTGATCCCAGCTGCTCCTGCTGATAATGAAAGATAATGAGGCGTAAATACAAACTGTATCTAGTACTGTTACATTAAACACATTATAATAACACAAGCTTATGTAAGTGCATTAATAGATACACTAGGGAGAGAAAAATAACTCACAGTGTTGCTGATGTGTTTGTTTTGATGCCTTGGTATGTCTAATGTTTGCTTTTATGTTTTCCCTTGTCTTGTTGTCAGCCAGGTATTTCACGTATTCAGGGGACTGAACTATGTTTAGCTTTCCAGCTTTGCTGCTTTATAAACTCATGTCTTTCATCTGGTAGAATCAAACTTTTCAACATGTCTAAGTAATGAGCCTTACTTGTTTTTCCCCTGTTTATCTGTAGTTTTAAATAGCTACTTGGTTGCTTGCAATTACTTACATTTTTAAGCACTGGTGGTGTTATTTAATTCAGTTTGTAATGTGTTTTATTCCTGTGATTGTAATTTTTGGTTTTTTGCTTTTTCCTTGGTATTTGAATTAATGGTTTTGGTGCTAGTGTTGTGTAGAGATGCTACAGCAACTCAGTCATGTTCATCACAGAGCAGAACACACTTGACTATCAGTGTGTCAGTAGCACTATATCCAGTATTTATGTACACTGTCTTGTAACTGCTGCATGTCAGTGGAAGGAGAATGGAAAAAAAGTATCACGTTTTAGTAAAAATACTTCCATAATGAATATTGTCTTAAATTAGAAATTGGCAAGATTATTTGTTGACATAGTTGTTTACTTTATGCAATGAACTTTTTGCTTTCTGAATTTTTCCCACACTGAGTTCCCATGTACTGGCATTGTGATGCAGCAGCACATGACATCTCTCTTGCTTTATCATGACCAGTTTAGTCCTTCCTCTCATGTTTGTAATTGAGCTTAAACTAAATAGGTGATTGCCATGAGTTCCCTAGGAATTCACTTGAATGTTACAAATGGCTCATGGTCTACATAAGAAGGACATTGATCTGTTGGAGCAGGTCCAGAGGAGGGCCACGGAGATGATCAAAGGGCTAGAGTACCTCCATTATGAGGACAGGCTGAAGGAGTTGGGGCTGGTCAGCCTGGAGAAGGCTCAGTGGGGACCTCATAGTAGCTTATCAATTCCTGAAGGGAGCCTACAGGAAGGAAGGGGTAGAACTTTTTCATAGGATATGTGATGGCAGGACTAGGAATAATGGATGCAGATTTGAAGAGTGGAGATTCAGGATAGATATAAGAAGGAAATTGTTTATGGTGAGGGTTGCCCAGAGAGGTTGTGGATGCCCCATCTCTGGAGATGTTTAAGGCCGGGCTGGACAAGGCACTGAACAACCTGATCTAGTGGACGTGACCCTGCCTGTGGCAGGAGGGTTGGAACTAGATGATCGTTAAGGTCCCTTCCAACCCAAACTACTCTATGATCTAATTTAAGAGCCCAACCTGTTTGCTATTTCCCCCTCCTCAAGAAAACGAGGAATTGGGGACTTTGCAGCTCTACAGTTTTGATCTAGGGCTTTTCCCAGCACTGTGTGGAGTAGCCAGAACTTGTCTACTGCATTCCCTTCGGTGGCTGCTCGAAGTCATACGTTTGCTTTTACAATACATAATACTTCCCTTGTGCCAGCTAGCATGCATTACTGTGCAACTGAGTGGATCTTTCATCTTGGTTTTAATGTCATCTGAATCAGTATCACTGAGGAGGATGTGAAATAAAGGTGGCTTATCTTTTACTCTTAAATATCTTTGGCAGTCATTTATTGTAAAAGATTGAGATCTAATAGTGCACCTTCAAAATTATTATTTAAAAGAACATGTAAAATCTCTGCTGCCGGTAACTGCAATGACATAAGAAAAAACTATATATTTCTGATTTAACTAGATAACTATTAAAGAAGTTTTAATGTCTAACTTTGCATATAATTTTAGATTCAAAAACAATATACAAAGAGCATAAGTAGCTGTGATAAATTGATAAATAGCTGGTGTTAAAAAAAAGGTGAGGTTTTGTCTCACTGAGAATTTGTGATTCCCTTCAATTCTCTATTACTTGTCTCAGTTTGATACTATTCCCCATAGTAATAAAAGGACAGCTAAGAGTGTTCTATTGTAAAATATTTGAATGAGATTACTGCCTTGTAATGTGTGTGGCTTCAATAGAACAAACTGCAAATGTTGATGGCTGGTCTTTCTACTGGCTATAGCATTAGATGACTCTTAAAAAGTCATATCTGGGTTTTGTTTATATCTTCTGTTTTCTGGGAGCACTTTCTGGCAGAGAGCAGGAATAATTTCTGCACTGTCATATTGGCTGGCCTGGGTGACCTTTCTTTACAAGTAATCCTAGATGCACACAAGGAAGTGTGAGTCACCCTCTTAAACCTGATCCAGGTAGAGGGGCTGAAAGTCAGCCAACGGGTGCATGAAGGTGGTGTCTGTGAGGAGGAGGAAGTCTCTATGCCTGGGCTTCTTCCCATGTGGTGCCAGTGTCAAACTGGAGTGTGCGAAGCTAATGCCCAAAGTGACTTGCTGTATATGCATAGCTGCTGCTGCCCCATCAAAGATGAATCAACAGGAAAAGTGTTTTGTGCACTGGACAATTGGTCTCTTCAAAATTCTTCTTGGTCTCTCCCCTCCCCTGCTTGTGTCAGCACAAAGGCTAACACCAAAATGTTTGCTGGAATAAACAGAACACAGTGGAATAGATCTGCTTCTGACCTTTGTGCACAAACCCTGTAAGGAATGACAGATGTGTCTTCATGCAAAGTTTATAGAAGCACAAGCAGACCTAGCTGCAGCTAACATGTGGTCTCCAGCTTACAGTTCTCTCCTTTCTCTTGCTTTGCCATCCATTCCTCTTTCCTTTGTGCCAAGCCCCTGTTGAAATGAATTGGCACCATTCCTGCTATTGCTG
This sequence comes from Turnix velox, assembly GCA_013400935.1. Lineage (NCBI taxonomy): Eukaryota > Metazoa > Chordata > Aves > Charadriiformes > Turnicidae > Turnix > Turnix velox. The sequence goes on from VZTY01026760.1 coordinate 71,219, forward strand.
CCCATTTAAAGCACAGGGAAACCAACATGGCCTCTTTCTAAGTTGAGTCTCTTAATTACGTTCTTTTGTCTATCTTATCAAGCCCTCGTCTCTACTGCAGTAACTGCATGCAGCTCTGCTGGCAGAGCTCTTTCAGTCAGACTTGAGAGGAAGGGTCTTCTGTCAGTGTTGTTTTTTTTTTCTTTTGCTGTCACAGCAAACATAAATAAACAAAGCTTAGAAAAATTGCCTTCTGTTAACTGATAGAAGTGTAAGTGAAAGTTTTACACCCTGAACTAGCTTAGTTCTGGTACATGTTGTGTCCCTGCCTGTCCTTTATACTATATTTGTAGTAAAAGCTGGACCCTGTTTTGTCTTTGAGAAAGGACCTGTTCTCTGCCCTGTATTTGTACAGTGCTTAGTACAATGTAGGCTGCTGAAGCACTTGCCAGTGCAACCATGACTAACCATGTGCCCCTGTTTAAAGACCTTACTGTGCTTTATCACTCTCTCTCTCTCTCTTTCATAAGGCAAATACCTAAATTTCTCATCCATTGTGCCCAGGAATGAGCAGTTGCTTCTTATGGGATGCTGATGGAGGCTGAACTATTTTGGACTTGTGTAGTCTTTCAGTATGTAGAAAGTAAGTCAAACATTGTCAGTTCCTTAATGTAGAAATTTAGTTTAGCAGAATACATACCAGGCAAGACTACGCAGAGAGAGGAACATACAAATTTATTTTATGCACATACATATAAACACCAGTGTCATACCTGCAGCATACGTGTGGGTACCAGAGCTCCTTGTCTTTTCCTCTAGGGTAGAAGTGGGCTTCTGCCCTCCCCACAAGCAGCACATTATTGCTGCAGCACACATCATTCTCAGTGCTGAGATGCTCCTTGCTTCACCCCAACATGGCTTGGGGCAGTGCTCTCTTCATAGAATCATAGACTAGTTTGGGTTGGAAGGGACCTTAAAGATCATCGCGTTCCAACCCCCCTGCCATAGGCAGGGACACCTCCCACTAGACCAGGCTGCCCAGTGCCCTGTCCAGCCTAGTCTTGAACACCTTCAGAGATGGGGCATCCACAACCTTCCTGGGCAACCTGTTCCAGTATTTCACCACCCTCACTGTAAAGAATTTCTTTCTTATGTCTAGTCTAAATCTATCCCCCTCTAATTTATATCCATTGTTTCTAGTCCTCCCATCTGATATTATGTTAAAAATTCCTTCCTCTGCCTTTCTGTAGGACCCCCTCAGGTACTGATAAGTTACTATGAGGTCCCCTCTGAGCCTTCTCTTCTCCAGGCTGAACAACCCCAACTCCTTCAGCCTGTCCTCATAGGGCATGAGCCTATCATGTGCCCTGTAGTGGGAGTTTGGGTGGTAGGTCATAACCATTGCTTGGAGTGCTCCTGGCTCAACTGGAACTTGGTTTGGACTGGGTTTCCTGACATGAACTATCTATTGGCTTTATGATTATGTATCATGGTTCCCAGATTGCCACTGCTCTGCAACAGCATTCTCCCTTTGTATAGTCGATGGTGGATTTTACCTGCAAAGAGATGGTGCTCAATGTCTGTTTTCTCACGAGGAGATAATGGTGGGTCTGGGCTGGTGTGTGCCTGGCACAGGAGGGCATGCACAACAGTTCTGCTAGTCTTGTCCCAGAGCTTTTCCTTATCTTCTCTTGGGAAATGGATATATAGGACTGTCCCTTGGGCTGCCATTTTTTAAAAGTATTTTTCAGCTCACTTCTAAGCTTAATAAATTTTGAGTCATATGGCTATCAGGAGGTGGGATACATAGCTGTTGTGTCTGTAAAAGGAAAGTAAAAGACCTCCTAGTACCAGTGGATTGCTGTCTAACTGCATCCCAGTAAAGCCAGGCAGCCTCCAGCTGCATGGTATGATGGAGCAGTGATATTCCTGATGGCACACCATGTGTCTCACGTAGGAGGTTCTTCATGGAAATGTGTGTCCATGTGTGAGGCAAATGCATGGGTGGGAGCATGGGGTGTGAGCAAAGAAAAGTGCAGTCCCCATTCCCATTGCGACAGCAGCATTGTGGGCTGGCTCCATGCCCTGAAGGGACAGCTTGGGCGGGCTGGGTGGTCTTGTTCAACTAGGTGCCTGCGTGTCCCTGGTGGGTGTGGGAAGCTGAAGGAGTGGGTTTTCAGCCTTCCTGACAGGTGTGGTTGATGGGCTTGGCAGTGAGGCGAGTACTGCAGCCCTTTCATGGCAGACTTCAGTCACCCTGAGCTTGTAGGAGAGCTTCCCATGAACTGGCTTCCTTCCTATGGAGTATTTTAGTGGACCTCATTAAATACCCAGACTTTGCATCTTGCTGGATCTCTGTTTTGGAGACAGTGGGTATTTTAATAAACTAGGAAGGAGCAGTTTAGACTGTAGAAATAATTTAATGTGCTGCTGTTGACGCTTCAAACTGACAGCAAGTGATGGTGCTCCAATGGCCAGTGAAATGGAAAAAAACCCATTCTGAGAAAGTAAATATGAATTATTTGCACCAGCACAGCAGGATGCATTTTACAGGACTGGGGAACCATGACCCATTGAAATAAATGAATGAGAGCAGGGAGAAAATTATTCAGCTGGTTTTCATGTATGTGAAGTGAGGGCATGGGAAACACTGAAAGAAGGCACTCAACACCTTGTTGTACTGTATTAAGTGAGGAATATTTCTACTTTTTCAGCAGGTCCAAATCCTTTATTGTTTTGCTTTGTACCTAACATTTATTAGGAGTATATAGCTACAGTGTCCTCAGTGTTGGTGTTATCAGTCTGATATATATGTGTGCATGGTGCTAATTATATCATTATAAAGGCCTTACTTCTATGAGACTTTTGACACTCTCTCCCACCATGTCCTTGTCACTGAATTATAGAGAGAGGTTCAATGATTGGACTGTTAGATAGATAAGGAATTGGCTGAAAATCTGCATCCAAAAAATTTTGATCAGCTGCTCAATGTCCAGATGGAGATCAGTAACAACTGACGTCCCTCAATGGTCCATATTGAGACCTGTAGTGTTTGATATCTCCATCAGTGATGTGTGGTGGGTTTGCAAGTTTGCAGATGACACCTCTCTGTGCAGTGCAGTTGATTTGCAATAGGGGAGAGATGGCATCTAGAAGTACCTTGATAAGCTTGAGGAGTAAGCCTATGCAGACTTCATGAAGTTCAGAAGGTCCAAGTACAAGGTCTTGCACCTCCATCAGGGCAATCCCCAGTATCAGTAGAGGTTGGGGGATGAATGGACTGAGAGCAGCCATGCGGAGAAGGAGGTAAGGTGATTCTCCCCCTCTGCTCCATTCTCATGAGACCCCACACTTTAGTGGCTGAGGTGTATTTGCTTTCACAGTGAGCATGTGAATTGTATTGCGTTGAGTGAGACCTCAGCAAACTCATTTTACCTGCACTTAGGAACATGGGAAAATTTTCCTCATGTATTTTTCACTAGTATTTTCTTTGTGGTAATACAAACCAAACATAAATGCAGTTTTGTCAGCATCTGTAGTAATTGCTCCATGGATCATCTGTTATGCACTATAAACTGTACCAGAGGCTTTTCTACATCTACTGCTACATATTCCATGCTTTAAAGGTTCAGATAAGTTGCTCCATGATAGGGAAGCATCTGAATCACCTTTGAAAATTAGATGTATTAGGAGGAAAACCTTGTCCCTTACTGTACTAGAAAAGAATTCAAATGCAAAATATTTCCCTACTTAAGCTCAAGAAATTACTAGTAGCATGATATTTAATGAATATTTCCATTTAGTATTGTTCTGACAGCTATGTAGCTTTTCATGTCCTTTACCTAAGTAGGTGTCAACATGTGTATATACTTACTTTTAAAAACTGTGCTTACAAATAATTGGGGAATGATTTTGTCAGAAAAATTAATTGCAAAATGAATATAATATTGGACAAATGGGCTGTGTGTTTGAAGTGACATTGGTTATACAGTCATTCTCACCCTTGTTTGGCTTATTGATTTAGGTATGTTTCTGCACAGATTAAAATACAACTTGCTCTGCAGCTATTCAACTCTAATTACTTGTGAATAATTTTAATAGCATAAAATCTAACTGAAATGTACATTTAAGAGAAGAAGCTTATGAATTTTGAGACAAACCAGGTATTTATCATAAAATGGGGTTCAGTGCCCAGTTCAGCACTCTCTTTCTGATTTGTTAGTCAGCATTTGCTGTTGGAATAGGAGAAGGTTAGTGAAAGGTGATAAAAAAGGCAGTATTGGAGTTTTAGGTACTTTTTAGAAAGTATTTTTTTTCTCCGATTGGCACTTCAAAGTGACACAGAAAGCAGTAGCTTAATTGATCTCCTGGCAGCCAGCAGCTGTTACAAAGGAAATGCACTTAGTTGTTGGTTGTGTGTCTTCCCCTCCTGCCCTGTAAGACTTCTACTCATTAACTTCTTTTGGGTCCAAGAATAGGTAAAATAAAAAGAGAGTGTGGAAAGGGTTAACATGAATCTGCTGTTATCTACCACTATGCTTGTACAGGGTCCTTCAACCTTTAAAATTAATATTAGAAATGAATGATTTAAAGTAGTTTTGCTGCTTTTTCCCACATAGAGAAAATAATTTGTTTCAATATATATTGCAACATTTAATCTGCTAGTTTCTGTAGAAGAGTGGCAGCTCTCAATTCTGAATTCCAGATCCTTTTTTATATATGTATTTTTTTTTTACATCTGAATTTGTCCCTGAAAAGCCCTCATTTCTTCCTCCTTCAGATGCAGCCAGACAAAAGCTTTCTTTCTCAAATGACTCCTCAAACTTGCCAAGTTTTTTTTCCTTTTTCATCTTTTAGTGTTAACGCATCTAATGTGAGCCAGGGTGTGTTGATTTGATTTCTCAATACTAGGCTGCTGATGAATTGAGCCATTGTGATGAAGAGGAAAAAAAACACACTGAAGAAGGGAAGGATGCCTTCCTGATCACCATCACAGTCTCGTAACTTTTATTTACTGTGCTCCAATAAGAACCAAATAAGAGTGAATTGGAAGATAAAATGGAAAAGTACCTTTTTTTTGAGAGCTTTTGCTTAAACCCTATTTTTATTACTGCTTTTGTTTCTTCTGCAGAGTGGAAAGCCGCTAGTAAAGGACATGTTCACAGATCTGAAGGATGGAAAGAAGCTTTTGGACCTTTTGGAGGGTTTGACAGGGAAACCTCTGGTAAGAGAAAAATATATGAGTTATATACCCATTTACTAACAAACTGCCAGGTAAGCACAACACACAAAACCCAAACTGTCAAATGTGTTTTGTTGCCTTTTTTTTTTTTTAATTCATTTTAGTTTGTTTAAAAACTTGTTTTGCTTGTAGTATGTACTTGTTCTCTACAGTTCCAATGAAATTGCCGTGACCACCACTCATGGGATACAGGGTTGAGCTGAAGTTTGCTATATAACTCTCTTGAGAGTTAAAAATACTGTTTAATAAACCATGTAAAAGCAGTGGCGTTGTTCACACAGTGTACCTTTTAAATAGAGATCATTAATGGTTTGCTTCTGGATGATTTGGAAGAGCAGCATTTAGCTGGATACACTTCTTCCCAGTATGCAAAGACTGAGCATGCTTTTGGTGCCAGAAAAACAAATTGCTCCTTGTTCCCTCCTGGGAGTCAAAAAATTTCAACTACTCTGGCAAACATTCAAAACCCTCAAGTTTTCCGTAGGAGCTCCCACTTTGCCATTGTTTTGCCAGCAGATGCTGGGAATGGAAAATTCTGAATTTACTGAAGATGAACTGCAATGCATTTTGATTCCATGGCTTGTTCAGGGCCCTGAATAGAGGGGTAATGTTCTGGTCAGTTTTTGTTTTGAAATAGTTTTGTATTATCTTGTTTGGATTTTGTTCCTACTTTTATTCAGGAGGAGAAAATGAAGACAAATTTCCTATTGCTTGCTGTACCATTCATTTTGTTTGGTCCTTCAAGTTAATTCTGATGTGAACAGATTGTAACTTTTTATTTTCAGCCTAAAGAACGAGGTTCCACGAGAGTACACGCCTTGAATAATGTCAATCGAGTACTGCAAGTTTTGCATCAGAACAACGTGAGCATGTTTTTTCACACTTTTTTGATAGACTCTTTAACTTATCTCTAAATGTAAATAATGCAGATAATAAAGATTTTTGATACCTAAAATGAAAATTTAGCAAGATGCATAAACAGCTATCAGTTTTCCTTATCTGATATAGAATTTCAGTGTCTTCCAGTTTTGTGATATCTTAAAATGCTAACTTAATAATAGTATTAACTGAACTGTGTTTTGTGGATGTGTGTTCAGGTCCCAAAGTAAAGATGACCTTGAGGATCTGCTGTGCAGAGCTCACAGATCTGGAAGGTCAAGAAACTAATTTCAAGTGGTGATGCATAACAAGTGTAAGAATATGATAGGTTTTGTGTCTCTGGGTTTCTTGTGAAAACCCATGAGGATCTTTTCATTGGCATCTGTCAGCTTTATGTTATGTCTATACTAAATGTTTCTGATTTGGAGCTTTGGTGACTGATCATAAGAACAAACAGACAGCTCCAATACTTATTAGTGGGAATAATAATTATATGTTTTATATTTGTATTCTGACTTTACTGCCTGGAAGCCAGTAGTGCTGTAGTCAAGTGATTTTATTTTTCTCCTGAAGAAAAATTCCTGATAAGCATTCTCTCTATAGTTAGAATTTCTATTTGTGAATGTCAGGGCTCTAACATAAATTAGTAAGAACATGCTGGCAGTAAAATACATATAATGCAAAGAAGCATTAATGCATTTGTATTAACTGTTGGCTGGAGATTGATATGAGCATACTGTATAAAACTGCAGTTTCCTCTCTGTGTGGTGGACTAGCATCATATTTCTAGAAAGAGGGAAAAGTTAGTGGTGAGTTTGTCTGTTTTTCTTCTTGGAGGTACTGTAAATACTAACTTTTATTTTTAGGATAAGTAATAACTCTTTCCAGCTTGAAATTTGTTTTTTTCATGAAGATAATAAATAAAATAATAATGAATTATGGCAGTTAAATAATTCTTAAGCTGGCAGGATTTGGGTTTCTAGAAGTTAACAGATGATTTTAGTTTGCTGAAGGGTAAGATCAAGTGCGTGACTTAGACCTACTTCTTAGCTTCATTTAGAAGGGTGTATTTGTTGAGATGAAGGGAAAAGGCATCCACTGTGAAGCAAGTTGCATTCTGTGCATTCGTAGGGTGTAAAATATTCGTAACTTCTGAAATAATTTATGAAAGTGTTTAAATATATATTGCAAGGATCAGATAAACCTAGGGTGTAGATGTTCAAGTGATCCGGTGAGTCTTACCCATCTGATGAGCAGAATGATTCTAAGTACTGAATTTCAACTTTTTTTTAATCCCAGGACCAATTAAAAAGAAAAAATCCATTGAAAGTCATTCCACTGTCTTTTATTGATTATCTTTGCTTACATCTCCATAGTCTGCTCACCATCTTAGTGGACTGCTGGCTGCATCCTGCAAAGGATTGGTTTAGTTCCGAATCATTAAAATATAAATATGGAAATGTGGAGTATTTTCTTTGATGTGTGGTGTGGCTAGCAAAAGGAATGCATTATTTGAAATTTGAGAAGATTTTGAAATGCAATCTTGGGAGTGTTGCTTTTTGAATTGGAGGTGAAAAGCTCTTGCAATGCAATTATTTTACTTTTTGCTGTCAAACATGGGAGAGGACAATCCACAAATCCACAAGCTTCCTTAGTACTTTGAAGTGTAATTTGTGGCTCTGCAATTCATCGTGCAACACGATTTTAATTTGCTTATCCTAATCAAGAGATCTACCTATGGAGAACTGAAAGTAGCCAAGATGGTATCCAAAACCAGAATTGAAGCCACTCAAGTTTGTGTGATAGGAGGAAAAATATTAATAAAATGGCATTATATTGTTACACTTCAGTAATAACATCTAAAGGAAACCCAAACTTCGTTCTTGTCTTTTCTCTCACTATAGACTACATCCACTGCCCTGTACTTGTCTGTACTGTATAATTCCTAGCAGCATTTTTCTCTATGACTAGTTCTGATCCCAGCCAATGCCCAATTGCAGTTCTTGGATTTGGGATAAGCCGGGAGATGGTTTTGGTAGGCACTGCGTGTAACAGTGAGAAAGGGAGATTAAAGTGTCCCTATTGAGGTGAAACACACTCTGCTGCTTGTCCTGGGCTGGAGGCTGTTTCTGGTTGAGTTATTTGCATAGAATGAAGCCCCATGATTTGCCCTATGTGGGAGGACGTTGCAGTATCTGCTATATGTGTACATCCACCTGGGGAGGTATTTGTTTCCTCTGCCACAGGCAGCTGTTCCCAGCCCAATTTACATAGGCAAGGTGGCGAGTAATGCAATGTGATGCAGTTAGTTCCCTCCAAAGGAGGATTCAGAATTAGTGTTACTTTCTTTGCTTTCACTGTAAGGATGCTTGATACTCTTTTTCAGTTCAGACTCTAAAGTAGCATTGAGTGAGTATCTGATTCTGTTTTAAGCTTTCCTTCTGAGGTCTCAATACTTGTTGTAGGAGAGGGTAGACTCTCCTGGCCTGTTGCTTACTGAAGTAACTACTTTTTCTCTCATGTTTTTATTCTTTTTAATAATCTCAATTAGACCATCACTGAGTCTATTTGCATTTAGAAAACTTGAACAATTTATTTTATTTTTCCCTTGAGCTTTTGATCTCCTTGTGTAAACCTGTACTATTTACATGTTGGTTCATGTAAAGAACAATCTGTTCTATGTTTCATGGTTCTGTAATATTTCTGAGTGTGTCTCAGAGAAGGGCCACTTATTTTTTTTTTAAATATAAAATTCTTCATGCTTTCATTTCTACTGGACAGTTTTAAGCACTGATATACATGTCAGAGGGGAGGATAGAAGTCTTCCAGTGGAGTACTCTCTTTCATGCTATCATTTTCATGACAAATTCAAATGGACAATGCCCTGTAATCTTTGGTTCTCTCTTTCTAACTACCTTTTATTTCAGAGTGACTGGACAGTCAGGAGTATGGGGTGAGGTTGTGAATGGAAGCTGTGATAACAACAGTGTATATTATGGAGTTGATCTGATCTTTCCAGGTAGAGTTGGTGAATATTGGAGGAACTGACATTGTTGATGGAAATCACAAGCTGACGCTGGGGCTGTTGTGGAGCATTATCTTGCACTGGCAGGTGAGAGGCTGCTGTTAGATCTCTTCCTTTCCAGGAATTGTGTGCGTTGATCTGCTGGGAGTCTCACAAACCTTCCGAGCATTTTGGTGGCGGAAAATACTGTTTCTATTTTGGGCTGGTAAATGAAAGCAGGCCCGTGTTTGGTTTCTGATCTCTGTTTATTGGCTGCCTCCTGTGACATGTATTCATGTATGTGCTCAGTTGCAATCAGTCTCTGTTTAGTTCCTGTTGGTGTTAGTTGCAGAGAGGCTTTTAGGACTGTATATTCCTTCTTCAAGGCTTTTATGTACTCTTGTTAGCAGGTGGCTTTTTACTATCTAGGTAGCAGTGTTGGAGTTGCATCTTACATGCTATCCTTTAGGTTTGTTTCTTAGTTTCATAGATTTAATTGCTCCTGGTTTATTTGGTAACTGGGAAGATTATTGAATTTATTTGGAGGGATTCTGACAGAAACTTATGCATACTGTCTCAACAGCAAACTCCTTATGTTGGTTGAGCAGTTATCCTCTTCTGTTAGAAAATCTGTGCAACCTCTGCTTTTGGGATTTGCTTAATTGTCTTGCAGCACAAGACAATGGGAAATACTGTACTACTTGCTACACTGAAGAGAAGGGGCTATAATCTAAGAAGAATTTGTCATTATTAATTAGGCTTTACTGGTTCTTGTAATTGATAGAGTACAAAGATGACCTGAAGACTCCCATTTCCAAAATTCACAAGAGGACTTAGTTTGGTTCATAGCTTTTCACGGAAAAGACCCGTCTCTAGTTTGTGGAAGAGCTTGATTTGAAAGCGTTGGAAGCAAGAAAAGAAAAGAATATGTCTGTAAGGTGTGGTTGCTGTCTTGCAGGTGAAGGATGTTATGAAGAACATCATGTCAGATTTGCAGCAGACCAACAGTGAGAAGATCCTGTTGAGCTGGGTTCGGCAGTCCACGAGACCCTACAGTCAGGTCAATGTTCTGAACTTCACCACAAGCTGGGCAGATGGGCTTGCTTTTAATGCTATCATCCACAGACACAAGTAAGTGGCAAACAACTTATTGTAGACCTGACAAAGGAAGCATCTTTTTTGTCATGTCTTCATGCTTGAACATTTGAGAGCTTCTAGCCTGTTTCTGTGATTTGTAGTTTGGTTTTTTTTTTCTGTTGTGGTAACATTGCCAGAACCTTGCTAGAGGGTGAAGACCAGGCAGAATGTAACTGTCTCAGCTCCTGCAATGTATGCATGTTTGCTAAATGCAGGAGGTTTATGTGCCACTTAGCATGCATCATACAGTGAATATGCTGAACAGATCTCTGAGAGGAGGTGTAGGGGGGGTGGACCATCTCCTTCCCTTGTACTTCCTTCCTCCTTACCCACCCTCCACTACAAAGGGAAAATTAGTTGGAGTTTGCCATATTATTTTAGTAGGAAGCTACAGAAACTAAGGAATAAGACAGAGAAGCTCTGTAGTTTTGTTAGTTTTTTAATACATGCTCCTTGCTAGGCAATGTCTGCAGTTCTTCTGGGAGAACTGCCGAGCAAAAGAATCAAAAGGTAATAGGATATTTCAGGTGTCCATAACATATTAATTAGTGTGTTCATTATACTTTATAAAGAATACCATTACGGTTTCTTTAAGAACATCTTGAACTATCTGAAGTCTGTGAGCTCCTGTGCATTTTTGAGAGCACTGTTAAGTAGCAAAAACTCCCACTGATAACTTCAACTGAGTAACTGTACTTCTCTCTGGCTTCCCAAACTTCTCATTTATTTGGCTTTGCTGATCTTTGAGCTTTTATTCCTCTTCCTGGGAGCCTGGCAGCTGCCAGAGCATCAGAATTCAGCTATGATCTCCCTGGACACCAGTCCTTTAGCCAGGAGAGCACCATTTCCCCCACACTTTAGTGAAATCTTGAACTGTCTTTACTTTTAGGTCAGTTTTGAAAGAACAGCTTTAAAAGGCACTTAAAGGAGCAAGGGGACTGGAACAGGACAACAAAGTCATTTAACTTGCTTAGACAAAAGTGCTTGCCACCTTTCTTGGGTTCAGCTAAGACAGAGTTAATTTTCTTTCTAGTGGTTGTGTTTTCGTATTTGGTATGAAAGGAATGTGAGCCATGCATAATGGTTTGGTTATTGTAAAGTGATGTTTATACTAGTCAAGCAGTTTTTTCATTTTCTCACAGAAACTGAGAAGGAGCATAGGCAGAATAATGGAATGGCCAATGGAATGACATGTTTGTTACCAGAGGCATCATGCTTGATGTATTCGTGGAGTTTGGCTGGGCATCTCTACATGGGTTAGGCTGGCAGTGAGAGTTACTTGTGTCTTGTAAATTTTTTTACTATTATTATTGTTATTTTTCTTTTCTGTTTTTTTTTTTTTTTTATTGAACTGTCTTCATCTCAGCCCATGAGATGTCGTGGCCGCCCCACCTTTTCTCCCTCTTTGGCCGGTCATTCTGGAGGAGAAGGAGGAGTGAGCTAGAGTCTGCATGGTCCTAGTTCCTCGCTGGGATTAAACCTTGACATCTGCCTTATGGGCATTTTCTATATAGCTTAATATGACACTTAAAATGGGAGAATATTTGTGGATCCCATAAAGAGCTGTAGTAGCTTGCTTTTCTCTTTATGTATCTATCAATGATTGCTAGCAGTGATACCTCTTGGCAATAATATCTAGTATCATTCTAACACTTGCAATACTTAATAAAATTACATGAAGTAGTAGGACATCTAACATTTTACTGTACTGGTCTTTTTCATTTCCTGGTATTAGCTTAGTCCTCTTTGAATTTAATTCTGCTCTTTGGTACAATTTTCTTGCTCACAGGTAAATGTCTAGAATGCATTTCATTAAAAGTTGTGTTATCATTGTGTACAGGAGATGCATATAGAATGTGTATTGCCATGTGCTCTTCGAAGTAAGGAGCTCTGTTAAGTCTTCATGCTGGGTCTATATGGTTATCCTATTTGCTTCTTAAATG
>VZTY01026760.1:91639-146289 GCA_013400935.1 Turnix velox
TGCAAGTGCGCTCTGGTGGCTCATGTTGAGTTTGTCATCCACTGTCACCCCCAAATCTTTCTCTTCAGAGCTGCACTCAAGCCACTCTCCACCCAGCCTGCATCTGTGCTTGGGATTGCTCTGATCCAGGTGGCCTTGTTGAACTTCACGAGGTTGGCATGGGCCCACCTCTCAAGCCTGTCAAGGTCCCTCTGGATGGCATCCCTTCCTTTGGGTGTATCAGCTGCACCACACAGCTTGGTGTCATCTGCAAACTTGCTGATCCCACTGTCCATATCCCCTGCAAAGATGTTAAATAGCACTGGTCCCGTTACTGATCCTTGAGGAACACCGCTTGTCACTAGTTTCCACTTGGACAATGAGCCATTGACTGCAACTCTTTGAGTGTGACCATTCTGCCAGCTCCTTATCCAGCGAGTGGTCCATCCATCAAACCCATTCTTTTCCAGTTTGGTGACCAGGATGTCATGTGGGACAGTGTCAAATGCCGTACACAAATGCTGGTATCTGATGTTCCGGAAGTGCTTTGTTTCTGAGTTAAGTTTCTGGATGGGAGTGCATCTTTTCTAACTGCATTGGTTTTTTTTGAGGAGAAAGATGGTTATCTGTAACAGTAGACATAGGAAGTCAATGCAGTAGTCACATGACTCTTCTTGTCATGTATGATGCATACAGCTTAAAACACTCCATGTCTTCTGATATTTTAACAGAATGGTTTTGGCTTAATTTTTGGCAGTCTTTTACCTGCAGTTATTGAAAGATTTCAATAAATCTGTGTTTAACTGTAGAATCTGTAGTACTTTGTTGCTGAGTTGTGTTAGTCACTGTGACCAAAGTAGCAGACTGGCCAATGTATTCAAAGTTGGTAACTTCAGGTTTGTTATTCTAGAGCCTGCAGAGTGACCTAGAGGCAGAACAGGTAAAGGTGAACTCCCTAACACACATGGTCGTCATTGTTGATGAAAGCAGTGGGGAAGGTGCAACAGCTATTTTGGAGGAACATTTGCAGGTAAAATCATAGAATTATTTTAATTTTAAGGGACCTTTAAAATTTGCTTAGTCCAACCTCCCTGTAACGAGCAAAAACATCTTTAACTAGATCAGGTTAGTCATAGCCCTGTTCAACCTGAACTTCTGCCCCCTCTCCAGGCAGCCTGTGCCAGTGTTTTTACACCCTTATACTACAAAATTTCTTCTCTACCTGTAATCTAAATTCTTCTTTAGTTTAAAACAAATCCTATTGTAATGTAGATACCCTCTTAGTAGCAGACACTTAATGTAGGACTGTGTAAAAGTTTTAGTATACTCAAACAACATTTTTGTGTTTAAAGAGCACTTATCCTAGAAAATAATATAAAGTAATTTTTTGTTAAAAGTAATGCTAACATAAACTGTTGTTGAATTTGCCCATGGTAAAATGTGCAGAAATGCTTTGACTTTAAAGCTTAACTCTTGATGAGTCAAGCTGATTGCATTTCCAGTGACTTAGGCACATTTGTAGTGTATTTTTTCATTAGCTTCATTAAAATTTGAAGATGCACAGTACAACTCTTATTTCAAGTAATTTTCCTTACAAAGTCAAAATCTGATAAGAAAACTATTTAAAGATGTGAGCAGAGTTTATCTAGGGAATATAGAGTGAACTATTTTGCTGTGTTTGTTAGAAGTTAGACTGTAACCTGAAGTTAGGGAGTGTGAAACAGAATTAATTTAAACAGAATTCATGCTTATTTGTTTGCTCCTTTTGAAATCAATCAAAGAGCTCTCTGGCTTCAGCAAGAGCAGAGATCAAGCCAGAGGTGTGTGCTCTTAAAAGTTTTAACCTCCAGCTTTGTGCAGAACAGCAATGGCTGTTACAGCCAAGGCGGTAGCTGTCAAGGGGTTGCTGTGAAATAGAAATTAAGCTTTTGGATGTCTAAATTGGGAGTTACTTTGTGAGGCTCCTGTATGTTTGTAAGTGTTTCCTGCTTTTGTAGAGACTTGGTGAGCGGTGGACAGCAGTTTGTCGTTGGACTGAGGAACGACGGATCAAGTTGCAAGAGACTCAGCTTTTATGGCAGGAGCTGCTGGAAGAGCAGGTCAGTGGCTCTTCAGTTACTCAGAGTGGTTGATTTGTGAAATAGAAAAACAGCTGAAGGTAAAAAAACCAAACCCCTTAGGTGGGTTTAAGAGCGAGAGCCTTGAGTTCCTAGTGTTTTTTGAGGAGTAGCTGTGCAGCACAAGAGAAGGGTTATCCAAAGTTTAAGGAGCTTAGAAAATAATTTCCAAGGTAGTTTGAAAAAAGTGCCATAAAGTGGGAATATCCACGGTCTCATTAAGTATGTGGTGCTGTCATAACAGAAGTTTTCCATGATTGCAATGTATTTGCTTCCAGTATTGATACAAGTAGATAATTTTGCAATCAACTAATACATGGATGCAGTTTTCAAAATCAGTAACATAAAATATTGAGTTAATATAGTGAAACTCGCATCTTGTCTCACATTGCTGAATTCAGTCAAACAGTAGGATTGTGCAGAAGATGGCACTGAGTTTTGTCTTTCTTTGAATATTGCATGTTTCGCAAATGTATTAAATATACTGCTGAAACACATTAACTGATGACAATAAAAAATATAATACCACAACTATATGTGTTAGGTTTGCACATCCAGTACTGGAGATTGTTTTATGTCTGAACATAAAATGTTTAATGGCTTTTCCTTTGAAGATTTTACTTAAGATTGTTTCATTTTCTAAAATGATTATATTTTTCACTGTAAGCTATCATTTAAACTCTGTCTTACACTCAGATTGTTTAGACTTTTGAAAGAAGTAGAACCATGTTGACATAGCTTTAGCTATCAGTTACAGCCCAATGTCTTTGACAGGGACATTTTGTCTGCATTTTTTGGGGTTGAATATGTGTTTCTCACTGACCTCTCCTCTATCAATTTTATTATACTGAATTTGCAGCTTGTGTAACCTTGTTTGCAATAGGACAAATGGTTCAGATTCTGGTTTATTCAGTGTATTTTTGTATATTTCCTTAAAATACTGTATAGGCATATGGGTATCTACAGATAGAAAATTGCGTGCTTACATTTTATGGCAGCTCTTTAGCATGCTAAGTCTCTGCGTAGAGAAATAAGGTTTATTTGGTGTTAATTTAATGTAAAATGTCAGATAGCAAATAATAAGGAAGTAGGATTTTATTTTAATTGGTTTAGATCAGTCTATGTTTGATTTTTTTGTTCAACAATGCCCTTATTACTAACAGGTTTGAATTAGCTTTATGTCCTCAGGAAACATCAAGTGCCAAATTGCAATTTGGAACTAATTGAAAACTTTTATACAAACACATTGTTAACACTAAAACTTTTAGGTACTACCATTTTTCTGTTTCACCAACCAAAGAAGAGTTCAGCTACAGTGATGCATCAGCTTTTTTATGGCTGCCTAGAAAATTTTTGGAAACCACATTGTCCTGTCAACACAATTCCTACCACTCAGGAAACAAATTCCTTGATCAATGCCAGATATTTCTTAGGGCTGTGATAATAATGTTTCAGTTTTCCAGGGTGAATTATATTCAACTGCTGATTTAGCACAAATTAATTGAATACATTGAAGGGTTTTTAAGTTCATCTTATTCATAAAATATGTTGGCTGGGATGCCATTGTGATTTTTCCAGAGAATATGTGGTGTTACAGATTTTTTTTCCTCACAGCCTCATGGTATTTCCACCACCATTGTATTTGCTGTCTGTACACTTTGTGTGTTGGCTTATAATGGTGATGTAAACTGCCTTAACCCTTTGACCCAAATGTTGCTGCAGTCAGTTCTGCCAAAAACACACAGCTAGGCTGAGGGGCCTAGCTTTGTGATTCAAAGTAGCATAGTAGTGTGGTGTTCAAATTAAAAAATATGTGCCTTGCTGTATCATTTTATTTATTATTTTTTTAAACATGATGGAGCATCAGTGAGGCAGTGGCTGTGCAGCTGACATTGGGTATTCTATTCTATGGAGATGGCTATACAGCAGGAATATGTTGCAACACATGAAATTTATAAAATCCTTCCTGATACTTGATGCCAGTTATTGCTGGAGTTCCCATAAGAGTGCTGTGTGACTGAACAGAGGTGAGATCCAGGACAGGCTTCTGCAGGAAAAGGTAGAAGCAGCTCATGATCTGGGAGTTAGTACTATCCAGAAAAGATCACTCCAACTTTCAGCAGTTAATGGAACAGTATATGCAGAAGTCATTTTTCAATTAAAGTAGGTACAGTGAATAAGGAGATAAGTTGAAGTCTTTGAAAGACTGCATGAACTAAGGGCTCTTCTGTGTTATCAGTAGTGAGAAAGCGTTTGTAACGGTAGTTCCTGAATCACAGAGGTGGAGAATGAAAGAAAGTCTGCATGTCATTCTGATATATTAAATTCTGACATAGTATATAATTTCTATGTTAACATCAGCGTGGATATATGGTTGCTTCAAATAACTCTGGGGAGATGTGTATTGAGAAGCAGTTTTGTTGAGATTGTTTTGATGGAAAGTATTACTTAGTTGTTTTATTAGATATTTTTTGTCCCCTTTTATGTACTATTTTTATTAGTGTCAACCAAAATCCTTGCATAAAATAAGGACTGCAGAACTGTTCTTTGAATGTAGTTATCTTAAAGCAGGAATTGTCAATAACTGTTTGACAAACCTGTTATTTTGTTCTGCGATTTTTCTTCTCATCTACAGTGCTTATTGAAAGCTTGGTTAACTGAGAAAGAAGAGTCTTTGAGTAAGGTCAAGACAAGCAATTTCAAAGATCAAATGGAGCTGAGTGTGAATGTTCAAAAGCTAGCAGTGAGTATCTTTATCCTGTCAAGTCTCATAGACTCTATGAATAGCAGATGACCAGTTAGACCCCCCAGCAGGAGATGTAAATACATGTTACTTTGTATGTCAGGACAATATTCTCTCCTTGCCAAACTCTTTCCCTTGAATTTTTTAAAAAAGTGTACAACTTATAGGAGATGGTGGAGAAGGGCCAGGGGAGTCTATAAGAAAGAAGTGCTTTCCTCTGAGGGTGGTGAGACACTGGAAGAGGTTGCTCAGCGAGGTTGTGGATTGCCCCTCCCTGGAGGTGTTTAAGGCCAGGCTGGATGAGGCATTGAGCAACCTGGTCTAGTGGGAGGTGTCCCTGCCACATGTCGGGGGGTTGGACCTAAGTGATCTTTATGGTCCCTTCCAACCCAAATCACTCTGATTCTCTATGATTCTATGATTTATGCAGGACTATTCTGTTACACGAGAACTATTCTAAAACCTGTGATAATACTAGCTCGGGTAGTACAGGTTCCTGCCTGGCCCACCTCTCCCACTCTCTCCTTGAAATAAAAGCTAAGGGATGGCAGAATACTTGGTGTCACCTCATAATGCTTTCTTTTATCTTCAGATTTTGAAAGAGGACATGGGTATGAAACGACAAACACTGGACCAGCTGAATGAGCTAGGTCAGGATGTGGCTGAAATCATTGGGAATGATAGAGCATCCAGTAAAATCAATCAGGATCAAGAAGAAGTAACTCAGAGGTGGGATGGCTTGGTTCAGAAGCTGGAAGATTACTCTAACCAGGTACTTAACATAGATTTATTACTTTTTAGCCATCTAGCTGTCTGTATGCAAACCTCATTGATATGATCAGCAGTACTTCCTGAGCAAGTTCTTGGCAAGACAGGCAGATGAGTGCTCTTCCATATGGGACCAACTCTTATCTTCTGACAAAGCGTTGGTGTTTTTGCTCTCCAAAGCCCCAAGTTGTTAACCTGACTAGTAGTGTTACTCCTTTCTCATGCAGATTAAGATTAATTTTTCTGATTAGTAAAGCAGGCTTGCAATTATGAATCAATGGAAATACCTTTAAACATTGTAAAGAGTGCTGTTCTGGGACTGGGTTAAATCTGATACTAGAAGAAAAAGTCAAAACACCAAGCCCAGAACAGATAAATAAATGCGAATCATACAAGCATTTATGTTCTATGAGTGTGATTTCTCATCTGTTGAAAATAAAGTAGTCTGATATGTAATGATGACAGCCAAACTGGATTGTCAAGTATTATTTTACAATTTTGAGTGCTTCATAATGTTTTTATTTAAACAGAACTTCCATTGACTTCTGCAGGTATTTTGTTTGGCAGTTTTATGACTCATATGTCTCTTTTTTTGTGGTATAAAAATGTCATTATGGTGAAGGCTGTAGCACTGATTCACAATCCATTTACTGTATAGTGGATGAATTGTGTAGTCTGTGGGAGGGTCCATTGCAGCCATGTGGTTTTTTTGTTTTTGTGTTTGAGTCAAAGCACTGAAGGATGCCAGAATCTGTTTTTATCCCCTTGCTCCCCCATACTTAGGACATCCAGGCTGATTCCCACAGTACTTGCTGTATATCCCGTTAAAGTGTATGGAAGGTTTCTATTGACTTGAGTGAGTTTTTTAGGTTATGTTTACTCTGTATCAGTTCTTTCTGAGATCTCAGCTTGGTTTTGTGAGTTATGAGTATAAAATACAGAATTGTGTGTCAACAAACTCAAACGACCTTGGTTTGTTCTGTGAGCCAAGCAATTATGAAAAAAAATAGATACACTGCTTATTTTGCTGATTTTTAGTTCACTTGGACTGGCATGAAATTCTGTTGAACTGAGACTTTTGGTGTATGGTTTGTATCTGTAAAATGGGAAAAATGTCTTTTCTAGAGTGCATCAGTGCTTCCTAATGTCTAGATTTAATTATTTCTGGGAGTGAATTATGGGCTTTTATGATCGATGTATAAAATGAACCAAGCAAAAATATTTGAGTTTGACTTAGAAGTGTCACATTATTTTTTGCAGGTAACTCAGGCTTTAGGAGGCATAGGGATGTCACAGGTTTCACAGAAGACTGCTGCAGAAACATTGTCCTTGAAGGAACAGATAGTGGCTAAACAATCCAGACAGGAGCTGCCCCCACCGCCACCCCCTAAGAAAAGGCAAATCCCAGGGGACAGTGAAGCAAAAAAAAAGTAAGTATCTGTTACTGCCATTTTCCTTCACTAGATAGTACATAAACTCAACACTCTTGGTCTTGGCTTTTGATTTTTCTTTTAGGAGTGTGAAGAATAGTTAAGCTGCTGTTGTAAGGCTGAACGTGTGGATCTGGAAAGGGAATGTACAGACTTGTTTTGGGGGCAAGTGAGATTTCTCAAAAAAGGTTTTCAGTTCTTTGTACCTCAGTTCCTTTGCTGTAAGACAGAATTAATTGTACATCTTTTCGGAAAAAACATCATCTTCAGTTAAAAAACATTTTGAAAGTGACAAATATTATGATTTATGTATTGCTTATTCCTAATCTCAATTAAAATATATGGGATAAATAGAAGCAGCTGCACAAAATGCTCAGAGACCTATTTCATGCATCTAGTATTTAGTAGTAAGAACAAAATTACAGTGATGTAAATTCAGTGATTCAAAAGTATGTTGAACATACCGTATATTTGCACATATAGAATCCTAGAATGGTTTGAGTTGGAAGGGACCCTAAAAATCAGAGTTTCAACCCCCCTGCTATGGGCAGGGATACCTCCCACTTGATCAGGTTGCTCAAAGGCCCATCAAGCCCAGCCTTGTAGCCTGCCAGGGACTGGGCATCTGTAGCTTCTCTGTACAACTTGTTCTCGTATCTCACCAGCCTCAAAGATTTTTTTCCCTAATATTTGATCTAAATCTATCCTCTCTCAATTGAAACCATTATTCTTTGTTGGATCACTACACTCCATCTCTCCTCTGGGCCCCCTTCAGGTCCTGGTGTGTGCATGCTGGGTGTCCCAGGCCACCAAAGCAGTCATGAATTGCAGAAAGTACGTTAGAATTTGAAAGCAAAAAGGATTTATCTGTTATCTTTTTCCTAGAGTTCAAATTGTGTTGAGGACAGTCAGTTAAAAGATATTAAACTTTCTGATGCTTTTCCCTGTTCCCAGTCACTTGTGTTGAAACCACCAAGTATCAGTAACTAGAATTTTGCAGTTTTTCCTTAAAAAAATTGAGTCACTAACAGAGACTTCTGCATTTGTTGGTGGGCTGTTATTCTGTGTTAGGATTTACACTGTGTTTAGTAGAAGAAGTGTAACATGACCTGACTTGTGGTCTTGTATAGTATGTCTATCCTTAAGTTCTGTAAAGTGTTGGTTTGGGAATTGGTGTTTGTTTTGATTTGGTAGTGGTGGTTTATAGATTCTAGACATAAAGTTACTGTAGTATTGATGTCAAAAAATACTTAACAACTAGCTAATATTTAGTCAGCTGAGTGTTCAGAAGGGTTTTTCTCACTGCCATGAGTGTTTCAGTTGTTACCTTTTTCTTCATACTGACTACTATTGCAGACTTCTATGAAATCTAGAATTCTCTTGTTAATTTGTCTTGTTCCTGAGGTAAAGTTTATTACCGCTAAAATAATGAACAGGTAGAGAACTTTTGTGACATATTCAAGGAAAAATGCAAAAAAGATGTATTGCAGAAATGAAATAAATTGCACCATGCATTCATAATTTACTCCCAAATGCTAATACCATGGATGGAATTTTTTATGGGATCAGATTTTTTGGAAAGTCTGTCTCTGACTGCCTGTGCGTAGTGATATGAGAAACATGGATCTTGGGTGCAGTCTTACTCTTTGGGGATTGAATAATGTGCTGAACTTTAAGACTTCTGAGTTTTAAGACAGAGTGACTGAATGCAAAAAATGACAAAAAAAATTTTCTGACCTTTTAAACCAGGTTTGATGCTGAGAGTACTGAGCTCTTGAACTGGATTTCAAAATCAAAATCTGCTATTCAGGCCTCAGACATCAGAGAGTACAAGAAGATGAGAGACACTTCAAACATGAAAGATATCTTGAAGGTAAAATGGGGAGAGTGTTCCAATGAATTCCATTTTGTCTCTAAGCAGGCTGTCAGCTGGAGGTGTGGGCTGATCCACATGCTTCATGGAGATTTAGCCCTTAGATTAAATAGTTTCAGAACTGGATGTACATGGAAATCTCTGGTCATCTGGTCACAAACTTCTACTGTGTTGAGTTCCACAGAAAATTTTACCAATGTGTATTGCTGATGTCTCCTTTGGAGTTCTGATGAATGTCTGTACTTGAGATTAGTATCTTTTCCACTAAGCAGCATATTTTGGCCTCGTATTTCACAGTCGGAGATGGTCCTGATTGACACCACTTTTATAATTTTGGTAGAGATGAGCCAAGGGGCTGTTCAGAGGCCCTTTGACACTCTGCTAACACTGTATCATCTAGGGTCCATTGTTACAAAGTTTGAACACATTGCTGTTTGATCTATTAAGTTTGGAAAAAATTTGGTAGTAAAATATTAATGACCTGTAAGACAGAATACGTCCTATTGCAGCATCCTGTGAGAGCCATGAAATAACTGCTTTATCTTCCTTCTGTTTTGGAAATGTATTCTTGCCTTTTTTGGTCCTTAAGCTTGCTTTATTATTGGAGCTTTATCAGGACCTGCTAAATTTGATTCTTTTAAAGTAAAACACAGAAATATTCCTAAGGCAACTGCAGTGTAAAATGATGACAGTAGGAATGTTTAGAATGGCAGTACTGTTGGAAATAAAAACCAAAAGGACCCTCCCAATAGTTTATTTCTAGAACTTTATGAATGTAGCCATTTATAACATAGGCTCTAAGACGATTACTGAGTTCCCATGAGCACTCAGTTTTAAAATTATTGTTCTCTGAGTGGGTAGGGCAGTGTTGTTCTTCCCAAATAGATGCATGATAATTCTTCAGTCCAAACTAGACCTAGGACATAAGTTTCAAAAAGATTGCAATTTGGAGATACTTTGTTGTAATCTCAGAGGATATTGAAGCTGTGGCTTTATAGCCTTCTATGGTCTACATCTTTCCTCTGTGGATTCATTTTACCTCTTGGCGCAGGCATAATCAATCAATACGTTTAACTTGAGGGAGGAATTTTTTCTTCTAAAAATCTTGATAGTAACATAGGATTTTCCTCACAGCTGGCTTTGTTTTTTTTTTTTAATGAAGAAGAGTCAAGGACTGGAGTTTATGAAGTTAGGCCATAGTTCTTGCTAGCTGGAGTTCTGTGAGGCATATGATTGTTCCCTTCTGCTGGATATCTCAGTAGTGACTCGAGAGACAGTCACTATTTTTTTCTACTGGCTCATATTAAATATTTACAATTTTTGATCACACGTGGCTTGTCTTAGCTGGTGTCCTAATATCTGATTTCACATGGCAGGATTGTCAGTGCTTTCAATGATAGTTTATTCCTGGCAATGCTGTACTAGTCTCTCACTTGCCTGGTACATGTGAGACCTGGCTCCTTATGCATTTTTTCCCAACTAAATAGAGTTGATATGCTCCTTAAAAGATGCTGTATCCAAGAAAACTGCATGTGGTTTTGGTAGCCATGAAAAAAGACATGTTACTGACAGGAAGGGGAGTGCAAATAATGAAAAATTAATCTTTCTGAAACTATTCTTCTGGGACACACTTTGTAGGTGATTGAAAAAGAAAAAGTTGAAAGAAGCCAAAAATTAGATGAACTGAAACAAAATGGACATATTCTTTTGGATCAAATGGGAAAGGGTAAGTGACTTGAAGGTTTTTCCATTTTGTGATTTACTCAGATGAGCTGCTGGGAAATAATGCAGAAATAGGCTACTTAGAGTTAAGCATTGCTATATATTCTGCATTTTGTTTCCTTCAGAGGCACATTGGTGCTTCTGTTACTGGTTTTTGATACACGATTTCTTTCTACTATAGCTTATAGAGAATCAATATTAATATTTGTGCTTAATGTGTGTTCATTTGCATCCTTTTAAAGGTAATCTTAATTGAAACAGTCATTTTCTTAAAATGGCAATAATATGCTTTTGGGGGAAGGAATTGGTCTAATTTTAAATTGTGTGAAGTTTTTAAGTATGAAATTGTAAAATATAACTGCATTGAGGTGAACATTTTGAAACTGAATTTAGACTTTTAAAATGCATGTGTATCTTTTATTTGTAATTTTTCCTCCATTTTTATAAAAACTGCCATTATGTTTTGATAATATAATCATATTTCATGTATCAAAGACAAGAGAGTAGCCTATGTGCTTCATAAAATGATTGTCAAATAAAACACTTATCCATGGAAACTTATTACTAACATCATTGAAAGTTGAATCTTTAAACCTTGACAAAATATTGTTTTATAATATGGAAAAACTCCATCAATGAAATGTGACTTTCTCTCTAGAAGCGCTGTTCATGTCATCCTGAGATAGTCTGTTAGATCTGGGTTGGAGGTTTGTTCACTTCCACTACTGCATCCTCGAGTAAAGCATTTATTTGTCAAAAAGATGGCATAGCAAGTCACTCTGAATGGGAAATAATCTAATGTTTTATTGTTGTTTTCCTAGAGATTTTGTAACTAGATATTAATCATGTCTGCATACAATGTGGCATTGTTAGCCATTTGCTCTGCCTCATTTCCAGCATTTCCACCCAGTTTTTCAAGTACTACTTTGCTGCCTTCTCACTTGCTGCTTGCTTCTTCCTTTTTGGAGACTAGAATCCTCAAATAAACAGATTCACTGGAAGCCCACTTTAATAAATCGTATTTAAAATCTACATATCAACATTTAGATGAAAACCAGGAGGATGAAGAGGGTGATGATAGTCAAGAGTCAACTTGTTATAAAATAAGATGTTATTAAACAGGACTGGAATGGAATACTTCACTCTTCACTTTACTATTACTGTGGAAATAAAAAGCTGAAATGCTTTTAGCAATAAGTATAGATTTATGGACAGTGGACTGGAATGAAAATCTCTTGCATGTTAACACAAATGTACACCTGAAGAGAGAAAAAGTTAAATGCCCATTAATCAAAATCTGTTGCACTAATATAACAATAACTTGTATAATCTTTTTAGAGGGACTTTCTACAGTGGATATAAAAACTGTAATGGAGAAAATATTGTCAGAGTGGAAGGATGTGGTTCAGCATCTGGAAGAAGTAACCAGAAAGATAAAATACCAAGAAGATATAAATGCTTATTTTGAAGAATTGAGTGAACTTGAGAAGATTGTAGTTGAGAAGGATGACTGGCTTAAAAAGGATGGTGCTTCATTGTCTCAGCCCTCAGCAGTTCTGAAAGACTCATGTCAGGTAAGTCTGTCAAAATATGTTCATTTTGACTGGAAGCTTAGGAGTACAAAATACCCTGGAGTAGCTTAGCCTAGTCAGTAAGGCACCCAGGGCATCCAATTTGACTGGAAGATTTTGATTCCTGTGTAATGGGAGTATTTAATGTTGCCCTAAGTAATGTGAAGGAACTGTGCTGAAGTAGCTTGCTCATGTCTTTGTTGTTAACAAGTGTGAGATTTGGTTTTGCTTTTTAATCATTCACAGAGGGAGTTAACTCATTTTGTAAGCCTGAGTCCACAGATTGACCACCTGAAAGCCACCTGTAAGGCACTCATCTCTCAGCCCACACCACCAAACTTCATTCAGGAGAGCTTGAACGATTTTCTTGATCGCTTCAAGCTGACTCTTCAGAAACTAGAGGAACGTCACCAACAGCTGAGAAAAGGTAAAGTTATATATATTTTGCTTAACATAAGCCCTTCTGGTACCTGTGTTTTTGTTGTTTGGTGGTTAAAAACTTGCTGAATTCTGGCAGAGTTTTCCTTCTGGTTCTGGGTAGGTTTGGTTTTTTGACCTCCACTTCTTACCCTGCAAAATATATTGTTCCATGATGTTAAAAGTGGTTGTGCAAGTATGTGATGCTTCTGAAGATGCATTTAAATAGTTAGCAAAACATATTTAAGGTGAGTTATATAGTTTGAAAAGCTGTGTGCCTCTGGCACTTACAGTTATAAATACTAGAAATGGAAAATGTAAGATTAAGAGAACCTTGTAAAATTGAAGCATTCATGTGAAATTTATTCCTTTTCATAGTTGTGAGCACATTAGTATACATAATTCCTTTTGGATATTTAATCTATGAAGTGATTTGGAATCTGGCTTGCTTTTCAGGTGCTTTCTTCTCGGTTTTTTGTTGCATTAAAATTTTTATCATGAGCATTCGAACCAGTCATACTGGCATCTAAATGATTTTAAATGTAATGCACAAAATATTTAACTCTGTTAATATTTTTCAGCTGAATAGCAAGAGCACAGTCCTACTCGGAGGTTTAATTTCCTTAGTTATTTTGTTTCTGAGGTATTCAAAGAAGTGCTTTGCTAATGGCCCCAAATGGAATAGCATTAACATTTTATTCTCTAAAAAAGGCTCAATTACTAAAATATGAAGTGTTGCATGAAGCTTGCATGCTTCTATTGTATTCATGCAGAAAACAGTATGAATAAATGTATCTCTCTGCAGCACTCAAATTACAGGGTATGCTTTCATTCTTACTGTGAGGAATGGCTATTTTATGACTTCTGAATTCATGTACTTTTGAATAATTTTACTAGCATTGTGTATTTTTTGTAATTATTACATGATGTGACAAAAACACTCCTTATTTTCTCATGTCACACATCACTTGAGGCATTATTAGTGTGCTTGAACCAGCTGTTACTTGGTAAAAGTACTTTACGTATTGTAATATGTAAAATTTGGGTTTGCTTTTTTTTTTTTATGATAAAAAAAAGTGTGTATTGCTAGAGAGCAGATGGACATACAGTTCAGGGCTTCAGCTGATCATTTACAGCATATTTTGAACTGCTGTAAGGTAAAGAACTTCCACTGTTGCGTAACTGGGAGAAACAAGTGGAGGTGGCATTTGAGCATTTGTGACTGACAGAAGTCCAGTTCCTTATCATGTCTCTCTGATTTTCTGAAAATTCCCTTGTGTAGTGCTATTCACTCCAATTTCTATGGGAATTGTATCTTTTCTTTTTTGTCAATGGGAGGCTATTTTAACTGTTTTCTTCTCTTTAAAGATTTGGTATAGTTCAGTGACAGTGTGCCTATTTGCTTTTTATGGAATATTTCTTTTTAAATTGATCCTGGCTTTTTTGAGAAGAAGTAGATAAATAACTAGTACTCTCTAGAAATGTTGGCTCATTCCTTAGTTATACATGATTTGAAAATTCTGTTGAAAAGTTACCTGGTTACCTTAGAACAAGGCTTGTATTAATTTTGACTTGTGGTAGTAATGAAGTTGCTAGGAATCCTAGACCAGAGAACGTGCATACCACAGTATGGTCCTTACAGCAAAAATCCTGTTTGCTGCAGTTTTCTGAATTATGTTTTTTTTCTGAAATGCCAGAGTGAGATGCTGCCTCCTGCCTGGCATTCCACAGACAGCTGGCTTGTGGAAAATCTGAGATTCAATCAAAGACAACAGGCAGACACTTTTTCTGAACTGTTACTCAATTTTCAGTTTTCTCAGATGGTGTTTGTTCTGGCAAGAGGCTGAAAGTTGCTATTTTAATGGATTTTTTGTGCGTCTATATGAATAAAAACAAAAAAGCCCCAAATCCTACTACTACCTTAATAAATATTTTAATTATTTGTGTTTATATAGTTGCTATGTCATGTGTGCATTTAATATGTGGCTATTATCTGTTGTTGTACTTTATATTTTATGTATAGTGGATACCTTAGTGTGTTTACACATTAATAATAGGTATGTCTAAAACTTTTTAAAATGAAAAATACTGAAATTGTGTGGGGATTTAGACAAGTAAAAGCCCAAGTATTATTGATTCCACCATCCCACTCATCCCAAGATATTTGGGTTTTAAGCGTGTAAGAAAATACCAAAAATGGGATTCAGCTTTACAGTTTTTTTGGGAGTTATCATTTATTTATTATTGTATCCTATGTAATACATAATTATATATTTAGTATTTTTTAAAGGAAAAAACATCACAATCAGCAGAAAAATTTTTATCTCCTGAAAAGTCTCAGCAGGGTTTGATGTACAACTATATCTTACTAGATTTCTTGTTTCTAAATGGCATGATCACTCTGATTATATCCCCATCTCTCATTAATTTGTATCTCAAGTATATTTCCTTACCTTGTATTTTGTTCTGTTGCTCTCTTTAATGACTCCAGAGACAGAGAGCCAGCCCAGCCAGGACTATGTGGAGTCCCTGCAGCGGCTTAAGAGCACATTGGGCGAGCTGGAGTGCAAGCAGCAGTCTGTTGCCAGTGGACTAAGCGACCCCAGTAAGGTGGAGAAGGCCCTTCAGCAGGCAAAGGTAACTCCTACCTTTGCTCTGAAGTGAGGAAGCTGCCTATTCAATTGCTGTCATCTGCTGTCTTCCTGCTTTCATTTCAGCAGGGGAATGGAAAGATGGTTAGAAGGGGAGGTAGACCAGGATGTAGTGTGTAGTAGGCTTGCTTGCTGAAAGCTGGGTCAATGCAGGCTGCTGAGGCTGGCCAAGGGCTTTCAGGCTTCACAGCTTCACCTGCTGCCTGTGCCAGGAGATGAGACCTGGAGAGCTGAGAATGGTCAGCTGGGGTTGAGGATGCTCCAAGGGATCTTCTCTAAAGTGCTGCAGTGCCTCAGACAGCCTTGATTGGCTTCAAGCTATTGTCAGTGTGCTCATATCTCTAAAGTGCTGAGTAGCTTCAAAATGGATGTGAGTGTCCTGAGAGCATCCTCCTCTGGTTGGATCAGGCTGGTGACTTGAGCCAAGGTCTGCTCCTTTGCTGCTGAGCATAGTGGTGAGGAGAGCCAAGACCCTGGCCTGTCCTTCCCTCCCTTGGGAACTGCCTTTCAGCTCTCTCTGCCTGAGCTGCACTGCCATACTGCTAGACAGTGTAATAATTTTACTTAACAAAACTTGAAAGGACACTTGGCCTGTTTCATTTGTCTTAGCTTTTTTTTGTATTTAAAAAATACTGATATAAAATTGATGGAGTAATGTAACCATTGCTTTACTAGTTTGAGTGCCAGTAGTGCAGAGCACAGGAGGGACAGAGGTGCCAGAGTGTGTTTAGCGCCATGGCCAGGCTTTACCAGCCATTCTGTATTTTCTCCTGCTTTACCAGTAGAGCTTCTGAAGGTTTTGCTGCTTAAAAGGTTATTTGAACATCTCTGCTGCAAAAGCTTACTGAATCTGTGCCCTGTACAACACAACCTTTTGAGGTACTTTTGATTGTATGTATTTATCTCTAATCCTTAAAGCAGACTAATTTATCTTTTTTTCTTTTTTCCTTGCAGGCAATTTGTGAGACCCTGGAAGCCCAGAAGCCCAGACTAGATAAGCTTGCTGAAGAAACAAATGCTTTGGAGAAACATGCTTCACCTGATATCAAAAAGTTGTACATGCAAGAGTTCAAGCATGTGCAGGGACACTGGGATAAGTTGAAGTTCAAGATTTCCAAAGATGTTAAACTACTGGAGGAATTTACATCCAAGCTGAGAATATTTGAGGTAAAAAATCTTTTTTTGTGTGTTACATAACTTGCTTGTTTTAAAGCCCTTTTTTCTCTGTGTTGCTGTTGTTGTCCAGGTGATACTGATGGGGAAGGGGATTGTTGATGGACCACTAGTCTGGCAAAGGCTGGAAGCATATATAGTGTATTTGTGGCATCTGAGGACTTCAACAAGGCAGGATATTATTTAATCTTCTGATAGAATTACTTGTCACTTAAAACTGGTTTGACCTTACTTGTTTGGATTGAAGTTCTTACAGCCTTACAAGTTTGATTTTAAAACTGAAATTCCTTACCTGCTACAGAAAACCTGCTTCTTCACATGGGGCTCCTGTCAGCAGTAATAAAGAAAAAATTACAGCCTGTTCAAAAAGGAAGTAAAGAAAATGCTTATGTAAAGTGAGTTTTCCAGTTCCAACTGATGGCTTCTGTAGTATCAGGAAGGAGTGTTAGAGAATTAAAATTGATCAGTACCCATGTATATATTTTTTAATATTGGGATGCACACATACTCAGATGATATCCTGCACTTAAGAAAATTGATTAAAACCAAAGGGATTAT
Source organism: Turnix velox (assembly GCA_013400935.1). NCBI lineage: Eukaryota > Metazoa > Chordata > Aves > Charadriiformes > Turnicidae > Turnix > Turnix velox. The sequence continues at coordinate 108,642 of VZTY01026760.1, forward strand.
AAGCAAGTGTATTTAAAGGGTATTTAGATATCCAACCCATTGATAAAGGGGGGGAGATATAAGTACTTAAATAACTTAGCTGAGGTTTACTCAGTATTTACTGCTAGATGAATTTTTTTGTGTTTAAGTCCCTTCTCCAGACTACTTGTGTTCCTCTGAAGAGAGGAAAAATGTAATGAAAACTAAATATATCATGAAAAATAGTACTGGAAATATTGTGACCCAAAAATTAAATAAGTACAAACTATTCTTCAGTATCACCTTGAAAGTTTAAGCTGATTAGAGCAGTATATAAGTATAAATATACTAACAATTTTTTTCCCGGAGTAATGTTTAATGAGATTTTAAGCAAGTCACACATATTTTAAACTTCAGAAAATGCTTTTAGACTTTCCCTCACTCTTGTGAGGAAGGCACATGTGGATGAGCTAACAGAAATCTGTATTTTCACATGCATTAAACTTTTTATGATGTATGGAATTACTCAAATTATTTTCTGTTTAACAGAGTATTTATCATGCAATTTATCAACATAAGCAGCTTGCTGCACGCACCGTCTTGAGACAATTGATGCACACACCACTTTCTCCCAAAAAGTTTTTCAGTCTTGCTCTCCTCTCTTTTTGATGCAGAAAACTGTTCTTTTATTTGATAGTGGATTCAAACTTCAAACTAAGTGTGGGTGTTTATTTTAAACCAGACAGGGTCTTTAATGACTGAAGTATAGACATGTTTAAACCATAATTTATATAAGTAAAGTCAGATAATTGACTTCTATGAGGTTGCAGTGAACTCTGAACAAACTGTGGTTGATTATAGTTCTGAAGTAGTAAAAGACGCAAGTAATTCTCATTCTTTTTATTTTTATAGCTAAAACCCACAAATCTGGGAAAAAGTCATAGGAGAGGTAGTCACAGTAGGAGTAACAGATTGGAACTAATGAAGACCAGAGTGCACACTTCTGCTTCCATGAAAAGTTTTACGTGGGGAAATCCTGGAGGGAAAAGCTTGTAAAGCACTTGTAAAGTGCTCTTAATTAATTATTTGTTTCAGAACTTCAGCTACTCCTAGTAGCATGTGTGTAGGATATTAGTGTAGGAATACTGTAGACATGGTGGTCCAGTCTTGACTAGTGACGTCGTAAATGGAAACTTGCCAACCAACCTGTGAAAAAGAGGAAAAATTATTGGCTCTCAGAAGAAAATTATGTATTATTTTTATGTTACACTTTTGTGCAGTACTGCCAGACTGTACTACTTCAAGCATAAAGATAAAAGCTGTGCCGGTCCCACTCCCCCTTAAAATCACATTCAGGAATATGTGTACTTGTGCACCTAAATTTGAAAGGGTGTCTACTTTTAGGCTGATTCCTCTTAGTTCTGCTTGTAGGCCTGCCTTAATGTCCTTTGTGCAGCATGTTCGATCTTTGTTCCTGCCTGGACTAAATTTTAGAAACTGATCCAATTTAACATCTAAAAAACTGTAAACTCTTGTACACCAGCAAACTTACTGGATTTTTGACCACTGGTAATCATTTACCTGTGCAATGCAGGAGCATTCACTTCATTAAACTTCTGTAGATTTGGCTAGGGGTTCGGTAAGTTACTTAAATGTTTGCCTAACTTTGTTAGTAATCCCATTTAATTCACTTCAGCTACTTCTGTAAGTAGCTTACTGTAAGCAATCTAAATTAGGTATATGCTAAAATGCTTTGTCAAATGGCAGTCTTTATAATTTTTTTTTTTTGCTTGTTTTGTTTTTTAAATGAAGCTGTGGTTCACTGCTAAGCCTCCTGGGGGTCTGTCTTTTTTGAAAATTATTTACAGGCTATTAAGCTGCAGGAAATTTCCCCAGAATGGAAAAGGAATGAAGGAAATGTCATGACTTTGACCTCTAATGATAGCGTTGACCTAAAAATAAATATGGTCTTAGTCTAATAGGTTTTCATTAGGGTAGGTATTTTTTTGAAGTGCAATGTATAACATATTGATCTTGAAAAAAACTGCTATTGCAAGGTTTATAGGGAAACAATTCTTCCTTAGTGACATGCAGAGTAGAAGATGAAGCTGATGAGCTTTGACTAGGATATTCATTAACAATGCTCTATGATGATGACTGTGTTAGAATAAAAAGATGACTATTAAAAATTGTAAAAAATTGGCTAAAAATATTCATTAAGGAATGACCAACTACATTATTAAAAATTAATATAACACATAACTCAGTTGAATCAGGAATAGGAAAAGCTTTGTCCCTGCTCTAAGTTTGTGGTGGTTTTGTTTATAAGGGTGATTTAGAACATCCACAATTTGCACAGGAAAGTGACAACCCTCCTGTCTCCTTTTTCACCTCTTTCACTGAAGGATATAATGCAACTGCAAAATGTTGGGGCACATGACTCTGAAACTGTGTGTGTGTTTTTTTTCATCCCAGTGCTTTATTTTGGTGACTTCAGTAGCTGCTATTGAGCTCATAGAGTTATGGTTTTTTTGTAGTCTACTCCTTTTATGCCTGTTTTTGTCTGCTTTCCCAGCATAGTTAATCTGTCAAGTAGGTTTAATATTATCTCCCACTCTTCTCCTCACATATGTTCCTATAAGACCTTCTCTTTTCCTTGGGGTGCAGCAAGTCGCTGGAAGTTTGGTGAAAGCAGGCATACATTGATTCTCTTGGGAAGAGGCTATCCTCATCCTTCATTCAGGTCTTTAATGTGGAGGGTGACTATATACTTCTTGAAGCCATGTTAGCCTCTTTAGTTGATCCTGTGTTTCTGTGTGATAGCCTGGAGAATGCAGTGTCAAATAGAAAGTGCTGTGGCATGAACATAAAGGGATCATTGTTGTGAATTTAATTTTCATATAAATTTGAGAACAGAGAAATTCAAAGGAAAATAAAAACACAACCCCAAATCAGAAATGAAGATATAGTTGGTCTGATTCATAACCATGACATTGCTAGCAGCTTGTAAAATATTTTTTGACACTGCTGGATATGTTGAATAGCAACAGTCATACACTCTTCAGCACTACATTGTATCAGCTCTTCATTATTATGTTTGATTTAGACTGATTTGAAAATTGTACAGAAGTGGATGGATGGTGTGAAAGACTTCTTAATGACAGAAAAAACTGTTCAAGGAGACACTGAAGGACTTCAAAGACAACTCGACCAATGCACAGTGAGTTTCTTTTGAACTAAATAACATCTAGCATGTCTTATTACTGTATTTCTATTAATTTTTTCCACGGCATATTCCATGAAGCTGTCCAGAAAAATTGTCTTGGCTTTATTCTAGGCACATTTTAATTGGATCCTCATCTGTATCCATAACACTTTGTTTTCCAGTGGTCTTTACAGTATTTACAAGTACTCATCTACAAGCTGACATTAATTTCTCTTGAAATGCTTATGTTTCTTCTAATTTTGGGGTTAAGGAATTGAATCTGTGAATGAGAAGTGTTTGTCTGTTCCTTACAAGAAAATTTCTTCTTAGCTAGTGGCAAACAGTGATCACAAATGGATAGAATTTCATTTCATAGTAAGCAATTACCGTGCAACATCTAATGTTTGTTTCTGGGACATGAATAAGAGTCTGAGGTATGCTAGCATACGTAGTGCAAATAATCTTCAAATTTACATCATTATGATGTGAATGTGGGAATGTCCACACTTTTTATGGTAAGCTGTATTTTGGTTATTATGTTTTGAGACAGTGAAGGATTGTTTTTTAACAGTCTAGTATAGTGCCACTTTGCTTTTTTTTTATTAAAGTTTATCTGGAATAATTAAAACCTATAAACTTACTTATCCTGTAAATTATGGAATATCTTGCTAAAAGACATTTTCTCCAATGTGTGTTCAGCTGTTTGTCAATGAAATGGAGAAGATTGAACCATCACTGAAAGAAATGAAAGAAATAGAGTCTGCTTTAAGAGTCCAGCCTATCACAGGCATAAATACTTGGGCAAAATCTCAGCTAGTGGACTGCCAGACTCAGTGGGAGAAACTGAGCAAACAGGTAAGTTCTCCATATATTGCTGTTGCTTGCTTGCAACAGCACAGGTGTGTGTTTGGTCATATGGCAATGGTAGGATGGCAAAAGAAGTGAAGCACTAAAACAGTGGGATTAGTATGTTTTAGTTGTTCCATTGTAAAAATGACTGAAATACAACTCCCATGAGAAAGATCTAATCCCCTAATGATTTTCTTGGCCCTTTGCTGTACTGTCTCTAGCAGTTCCTGGTCCTTCCTGAGCTAGGGACCCCAGAACTGAGTGCAGTATTCCAGATGTGGCCTCCATAGTAGAGGCGGAAGATGACCTTGCTCCACATGATGGACAGGATGCCGTTTGCCTTCTTGGCCCCAAGGCTACATTACTGGCTTTTAGTTGTCTGCCAGAACTCACTGCAGTTCTATTATAGAGCTGATCTCCAGCTGTCCTGGTTTAGGCCCAAAAGGCCCCTCCAAATGACAGATGGTCCCCCCTCCTTTCTCAGAAGAGAGGAAGGAATGAGGAGATTTGTGAGTTTAGAAGAATTCCAAACTACTTTAATAGATAATGAAATAATAGATAAAATTAAAAGGAAAAGATAAAAAGGTATACAATGTTTACAAAACTGTATCAAGCTCCCGGGATAATGATCACGTCCCCAGCAGACACAGGGAGATTCCCAGGCTGGGGCCAGTTCAGTCAGGAGCTGGATGCCGGATCTGGATTCAGGAGTGCTCGGATTGGGGTCAAAGGCAGAGTCTTTCCTAGATGTCGACCATGGAAGAAAGAATGAAGCAGAGGGAAAAAAAAGGGGAAGAGCAAGAGGCCTATAAAAGCTGATCCTTCAGCTTTTATGCTGAGCATGGGGCAGATGGGATGGAATACTCCTGTTGGTCAATTTTGGGTCACCTGCCCTGTCCACTCCTCCTTGCAGGTGGGACTTCTCTACGTCTTTCCACTTCCAGCCCCCCAGTAGGGTGGATGACGAACTTTCTGACCTTGATCACCATAGTGAATAATGAAAATAAGAGCTTCTTGCATACCATTCCCTGATATAATCAGGTCTTATCAGTGTGGGAGCAAACAGTGTCTGAACAATATGCAGTTAATGTCAGAGTTTAGTCAGACAGAAGAGGCCTAGCTGAAAAGTGAAGTTATAAACTAGAAAATTTACCCTATTTTACCTCAAACCAGGACAGTCTGCTTGTAACCTTTACTGATGAATTCTCATATTCCCTTCTGAATTTTTTGCAATTGTCAGCAGTTTACGTGTCTTGAGGAAAACTCCTTCCCTCACCTCTTAATTTTGTTGATCTGCTAAAAAGAGATCACGAGTATGTCTGTGTAAAATTATTTTGCAAATTAAACAGGTCTGAAAATGTTTTGATGGTAAACTGTCTTAACAAAGACTTGTGTTTTTTCTCGTATACAAGGGCATATACAAATAAAAAAGCTGCTATTTCTTTCTCCACCTTGGATTCTAGATAATTAGTCAGAAAAATTGCTTGTCTGAAAGTGAGGAAAAAGCTGTAAATCTGAAGAAGGATTTGGCAGAGATGCAAGAATGGATGACCCAAGCTGAAGAAGAATATTTGGAGAAAGATTTTGAATACAAGTCCCCTGAAGAGCTAGAGAATGCGGTGGAGGAAATGAAGGTCAGGAATAGCACATCATTGTAAAGACCTATTAAAGAGAAATAAAACGTAGTGGCTTTGGAGGTTGACCTTTTATGGAATTATTGTCTATGTGTAAAGGAGCTCAGGTCATGGGGAGATTTAGTGGTATTTTTCAGCTTTGCTTTGTGGAGTTTTTGTTTTTAAAGAACAAACTATAAAAACAGATGTTCTGTTTGGCCATGAAGGGTAGGGATTTCATAATGGACAGCAGCTTGTTGAGCCAGGCTTGAAAGAAAGAAAAGGAAGGAAGGAAGCAAGCTAGGTGATGTTATACCTTTCTAAATTAGTGCTTGTGAATTAGTGCTTCTTTTTGTACCTTATAGCTTAAAGCTGATGGGCTCTAGGTATAGTAACCGCATATTTAGAAAAGGAGTTTAAACCAGTTCTTGTCTTCCCTATCCATTGCAAACTTTGATGCTGGTCCCTGTCTCTGTAATTTTGGGGCTGATAGGCAAAAAAAAAAAGGAGGTGGAGCTGTGTTGGTCCTACAATATATTACCTATTGAATGGATAATTTTCTTGGATCTGTGTACAGAGTCAGTAATAATTCCCTCTGTTTTTAAGTCTGAGAGTTGAGGCATATCTTCCCAAGTGTTTTGACTTCCATGCCTGTTATTTAAAGTAAGCATGCACTACACGGTTACTTGGAGGTGCTTTAAAAACAGGATTTTTTCTTCCTTACAAGTGCTTTGACATATCTAATTGAAGTTTTGAATTGTTCTTTTTGAAGAAGCTTTCTGAAGCAGTCTTTAACAAGTGTTTTAATATATTCATGTCCTTTGAACCTGTTTGAGATCCCACAGTTTGACAGCCTGCTGAATACAAGGCAAGAAAAGAACCTACTTTCTTTTCATTGGCAAACCTGAGAGATTTTGAGCGCATTTACATTTTTCAAATCCAAATTATATTCTGCACTTTTAAATTTGGCAAGTGTATCAGTGAGTTGTTAAGCTTACTATAACACTTGCACATACTTATTATGCTGGGACCATTTTAAGGAACAGGGGAGAATAGTATTTGACCAGAAACATTTTTGCTTAAGTTTTTGAAAAATTTTTGAGCTTACCTAATTCTGCTCTCATTTGAACATGGTAGAAGTCCAGCTTCGTTTGGGGGACCAGGCTTAAGAGGACACTAGGAGATTTTTAGATAACACTGCTACAAAATATGTTTCCCAGATTTTCCCTTTTTTGACCTTCTATTAACTGGCACTTTGTTTTATTGCCTTATGCTTAAAAGACATCTTGAACAACGTGGGCAACAATAATACTGTCATGTACTAAATTCTGCCACAAAGTGCAGTGCCTTATATATCAGACATACTTCATAAAACTGCCCTTGAATCCTGAACAGAGAAAGATATGGACCGTGTCTATTTCTGGAGCTGTCTAGTTGTCTCAGCAGAGACAGGCTCAGAGTGATGTTCATGATTGGTCTTCCAGCTATCCTGCTTCCTCAGTTCTGGTTGGGGCAAAATTCAACAACTGGTAGTTAGATTTCTCCAGCCCTGTGTGGTGGGAAGTTCAACTGTGCTTATCCTGTCAGTTATCAAGCCCCTCTCAGTGCAGTTGGATTTAAGGAATTGTTCTGGGTGTTCTTTTTGCATGTTCCTCCCCTGCACCCAATGACTGTAGAAGAGGTCCCCTTTTTGTAGGTGTATATGTCTTGAGTAGGTAACTCTTCCTGACCTCTAAACCTCATAACTTTTGTGAATTTAACCTGCCTTATTATTAGCAAACTATTTTTTTTCTCTGGTACATTTCTCTTTTTTTGTATCTTTGTGCTAGTGTGTAAACTGCATTAAGCTTAATGTTTTTTGATTTGAGTCATGGATTTTTAATGAAAAAAACCATAAATGGTAAATATATGTATACATTTTATAAAATAGGTTTTTTGGTGCTTATTAACATCATTTGAATTCCATGTGTGTGTTAGTACCATAGTTCTGCTCAGACCCAAGATTACTTTGACAGCAACACTTCCAATGAAAAAAACGTATCTTTGGTTTGGGTGGTGAATAGCTGACCGTATGGCAATTGAGGGCTGATTGTGTAATATGTTTTTTGGGCAGAGAGCGAAAGAGGATGTGTTACAGAAGGAGGTACGAGTGAAGATTCTCAAAGACAGTATCAAGTTGTTGGCCACCAAAGTGCCATCTAGTGGTCACGACTTGGCAACTGAGCTGAATGTTGTGCTGGAGAATTACCAGCTACTCTGCAATAGGATCCGGGGGAAATGTCACACTTTGGAGGTAAGAAGGATAGCTCTTACCTTAGCAAAGTGTAGGTAGCTGGCAGAAGAGGAGTGGATAAGGACATTAAAAATGCCCAGTTTTTTCACTGAATCCAACAGCTTCAGCATAACCAAATTTTCCTGTGACTTTCTTCTGTGATTTCTTTTTTCTTGAGATGTCATCCTTGGAAGCCATGAGGCACCACTTACATCTAACTTTGCTTTTATAATTTGTATTGCAATCAACAGTTGGCCAAGCAAATAAGTAACCTTGTCTCACAGCTCTCTTGACCATCCATATGTCTTCCAAAATGAACTAAAAGACACTTCTTGGAGATTAAAGGTTGAATTACAGCAATAATCAGAACAGGTGGATTATGGCTTGGGGTAGGTTGTGTATGTTCTGTCTTTCAAAAAGAGTAGATGTGTTTTATTATCTACTTAAATTGTTATAAGAATCGGAATGTCAGTAATAATTTTAGCATGACTTTAGAGACTTCCACGTGTCTTTTGTATTTTTCTTTTTATCTTGGTGCTATAGTTGCAGGCTTTTCTGCCTACAAATTCCTGTGCCATGGCCTGGTTTTGAACACTTAGTACTTGCCTGTCTTACATAAATGTCTCAGAAATATAAATTTTTTAAGCTCTTCATAGGATATATGAGTTCTCTCTGGCATTCTAGACTAATTTATGCTTTTTTTCCTGTTGCTGCTAGGAGGTGTGGTCCTGTTGGATTGAGCTGCTTCAGTATCTTGATTTAGAAACAGCTTGGCTAAACAATCTGGAAGAAAGGGTACTAATGACAGAAAATCTGCCTGATAAGTTGGATGTTGTCAATGATGCTCTTGAGGTATTGTAGTAATTCCATTGGATTGGTAACTTTTCAGATAGCCCTGTTTAAGAAAACGTAAGTTCTGTGCTTTGGTATAATCCTGAAATAGAAGTTAAATTCCTGATTCAACATGTTACTCTGAATTTGGCAAAGATAGTTGTAAGATCCTCCACTAAAAGCTGAATCTTGCTCTACATAATTGTACTGTACTTGGTGCTATGAAAAAATTGTGTGTTGTCTCCTACCCTGTGTGAATTGATTAATTTCTTCCAAAACTATTATATGAAATGATGTGAATAGGTGAGAAGTGCCATGAAGTTCAGTTATCAAATGCAAAATGACCACTGTATTTGCAGCATTCTATCATGGATTAAACCACGACTAATTCATAGTTTTAGAGCATTCTTAAGACATTTGAAATGCAAAACTTCTGTGCATGCAGCCAGATTTCCACCTCTGAAAATGCAGTATCATTTAGTTTCTTGACCTTTAAAACTCTCTTCTTAATAGTCCCTAGAATCAGTCCTGCGTCATCCAGCTGACAACCGAACTCAGATTCGGGAACTTGGGCAGACATTGATTGATGGAGGGATTCTTGATGATATCATCAGTGAAAAACTGGAGGCTTTCAATGCCCACTATGAGGAATTGAGTCACTTGGTAAGAATCTGAGGGCAGGGTTGAAGTACACTGAGTTTTAGTTTTTCAGCTCAGTGGTCTGAAATGATTCCTGTTAGACCACTGAATTCATACTAGTGAGCTGGTCACTAACTGTAAAAATTAGTGACTTTTTCACCCTTTGAAATGGGTGGAAAGAAATAAACCTGAAATAAGGAATAAAGTAAAATATTCTTCTCATTTCCCATCCTATTATGTTGTCCCCTTCCTCTTCTCATACTTTAGTTAAATCTAGAAAAGATTAGACTAGTAGAGGAGGACTGGCTATATTTTAAATAGCATACATTTGTAACTTGCATTCTGTGACCTAGTAGGACAAGTCCCAGCCAAATTGCAGTATAGTTTTATTCCTTTTTTTTTCCCATCAGTGCATAATTGTAATCATGGAGGGAACTTCAGTTCATCCTTGTTACAGTGAGCAACATGAATGCAGTGCCCTGAGCTGGGGGCTATGTTTAAATTAGTATTCACAATTGTTTTTCCAGTTACAATAGTTTTTAGATGGCAATAAAGTACTAGATGGTTTGGCAGCTGCAGTGCTGACACATTGAGCTGTTGACAACTTTCCACATCTCTGTGTCTGTATGTGCCCATCCATTGTTTTGTGCTTGTGTTGTTAGTGGGGAATCCTATGCAAGTATTGATGCTTCAGATGAACTAACAAGCTTTACTGTTGAAGGGAGAGATGATGGAGGGAAGGAACTGTGAACTTCTGTTTTCATGCTGTAACAGAAAGACAGTATTTATTGTTTTGAAAGAAATGTGCAAGTTCACACATCAAATAACATTAGGCTGTAGTGTTTTGCAAAGTCACCGATTCCAGTTGTCTAGTTTTTGAAACAGATATGTTTTTAACTGAATACTTCAAGATAAGGTAATAGTAGTGACCCATTTTCACTCTCCTCTGTATCTAGCACCAGAAGTCACCTTCTGTGCCAGTGTTTGTCAGTTATCTGCATGAATCACAGCAGGCTTCAAAGATTGTTGCTTTCTGGGACTCACTTTTGTTCTTTCAGATATTCCTCCTGGCATAGGATTATTTGGGTCTTCTCCATCCTGCACTGAGAAAATTTATAATTCGTATTGAATTACTGCTCTATTTTGTCTTGCCTTTGTGTCCCACTCAGGCAGTGAGCCGGCAGATAGCCTTGGAACAGCAGCTTCAGACCATGCGAGAAACCGATCACATGTTGCAGGTCTTGCAGGAAAACTTGGTGGACCTGGATAGACAGCTGACTTCTTATCTGACTGACAGGGTAGATGCCTTTCAGATGCCTCAGGAGGCCCAGGTATTCTAGTATACACTTTCACTACAATATTTTTTTAATATATCTCGTGATAGTTCTCAGCCTAAGCTTTGTATTTCAGGAAGGCTTTATTTCAGCCTTATACTGATGTACTGGGGGATATCTTTTATAATCTGAATTGTTTTCCTGTTTGAAGATGCCTATATTGAGTAACAGTTTTAATGGCTTTCAATTTATCAAGCTGTCACCAGTGCCAGAATATTAATTTAAATTAAATTTAAACTAGTTAATGTTGAACTTTTACTGAGTGATTTTACCTCTGGTTGGTAGAAGATAGTAAGCAAATTACTCCTCCCCTCTCTGCAAGTGATTTTATAACATGTTCTTTTCCTGTTTCTGTGATGTGTCAGAAAATCCAAGCTGAGATTGCAGCTCATGAATCCACCTTAGAGGAACTCAGGAAAAGTGATCGCTCTTTTCCTCCTGCTTCTCCTGAATGCAGGTCTCCCCGTGGTGGAACTCAGCTGGATGTTTTGCAGGTAAAAATATGAATGCTGCACTAAGAATTTAAGTGGTGGAGACCTTCTTTTTTTCAATTACACACTGCAGCCATCAGCCTGTAAATTGCTTGGTGCAGGTGACTGACCCTCAGAAGTAAACAGCATATGCTTTAACACGCTTTCATTAGGAAACAAATAGTATTAGATTAATTCAATATGGAGGTTTAAAATTCCTAAGTATCATGGGATAAATGATGAAAGTCAGAAGATCTTTGTACTTTAGTAGAATGGTTATTTTGAAAGGGTATGATACAGAATTAGAGCTCTCTTATGCCTTGGGTGGAGATTGGGAATAGGTGATGTAATTTGGTATGGGAAATAGTGTTGCCATGTATACTGAGTTGTGGTGGCATAAGAGGCGAATTAGGATCTGTGTGAGGGGATACTTTGAAGATTGTTTTTTTGAAGTGCAAGGATTAGTTTAAAATAAACCTTTCTAACATGATATTCATTAAACCAGAGAAAACTCCGTGAAGTGTCTACAAAGTATCAGCTTTTCCAGAAACCAGCCAATTTTGAGCAGCGCATGTTGGATTGCAAGCGGGTGTTGGATAGTGTAAAAGGAGAACTTCATGTTTTGGATGTGAAAGATACTGACCCAGATGTAATTCAAGCTCATCTGGACAGTTGCATGGTAAGTACAAAAAATTTTTAACTCATGCTTGGGGGTGTTTTTCTTGTTTAATTTCTTTTGCCTAAACTGTTTTCTGAAGAAATTTTGCTTGAAGTCCTGATAGAACTAGTATAACTTATTGAAAACACCAACAGGGTAACTGGTAAGTAAAAGCCACTAATTCTTCTGAGTGAGTATGTGGATGTACAAGTGGGGGATTGTTGATCACAGATGTGTAGGACCAGCTGAGTTTATAAAAACTCCCTTTCCTGGCTCATTGTCCTGTAATGGAGAAGCATTACTTCCGGGGGCAAGTTTGAGATCACACATAATCTGTCACATACAGATTAAAGTGTTAGCCTTGACGCGTGTGATGATATTATGCAGTAAACATTACTATGCTGCCAGACCAGATTAACTCACTTAAAGGTGAAAATGAAAAGTGGGATATAAAGCAGAATATCAGAAATTACTCCTATTCTATAGCTCAGAATTTAAGTGCAATTTGATGGCCAGGTGGCCAAATGAAGCAGTGTCTGAAAATTTGCACTACAAGTATATATATATATATATATTTGTGTTTTTAGAAACTTTATAAGATGCTCAGTGAAGTGAAATTGGAGATTGAAACTGTCATCAAGACAGGAAGGCAAATTGTACAGAAACAACAGACAGATAATCCGAAAGCAATGGATGAACAACTGACAGCACTGAAATTTCTTTACAATAACTTGGGAGCACAGGTAAGACAAACAAATGCAAATATCAAAATTTGTCTGCTTATAAGTTCCCTTCTTTGTTGTTTTGATGTCAGATGATGTTTTAAGTTTGATTCTGAAGCTGCAGAGACACAGGTTGTTTCCAACTTTCAGGAGCTGAGAGATTAAACACTGCATTTACCATTCCTGTGGTTGTGCAAGACTCTGTTCAGGGAGTGTTCCTGAAGGGGTGATGGCCTCTAAAAAAGAAAAGTTCTCAGAGCTTTCAGCATCCTGTAAAAATGGTTCTACTCATAAAAGTCTTTGAGCACTCCTCTTGTCTGTAAACCAGCCTGCAATCCTATTTACTATCAGGTAGTGATATGAAAGATTTGAGTTGATTTGAATTTTTTGTAAGAGTTGTCATGATTGTTTCTAATCATAATCTAAAGTATTGTTCTCAGTATGAATTAGAAACTGTGGACAAACCTATCTTTCCTATGAACCGCATTAAGATGTGGATTCTGTTGGAACCTCAGAAAGCATGTGGACAAGAAATGGGGAAAACACAGTAGGGCAGAGTTATTTGCAGTATAATATGAATTTGTTAGCGCCTGAATCTTCAAAGGGTGCATTATTTTGCATAAATGCATACAAACACTAGGCTTAGATGGAGGGCAATTTTTTGAAATGTCAGTTGCTTGTGACTGCTGTGGCTGGATTTATTCTTAGATCTGTGTTGAATTTTGACCAGCCTAATTATGTAGCCAGTGTGAAATAGAGTTGATTATATTGCAGCTAATATAAAATTCAATATTCAGTTTACTGAGATGTTTTTAAAAGCCGACTAGATTTTCAGTGTTGTTTTACTTCACAGCTAGCAGATCTACCAAAAAATAAGAAGGTACTGAATTTTACCTCTGTGAGTGACTGACTTTGTATCCTTTACTATTCCTCTGAGTTTCTATTAAAGTATCATAATAAATAATGTCTAAATATCAATTTGGTGATTACTAGATGTAAATCACTTAGTATGGAGGTTTCTTTGTGTATTTTAATTTAAAATTATTTCAGTTTTATGCATTTGCTATGCACAGAAAACATGCAGAGGCTTATGAACGTTTTCTTTCCAGTATCCTATAATGCAAGGATATGTTAGCTGTTTAGTACTTTCATTTTTACTATCTTTTAAAATCTAGTTTTATTTTATTTTTTCATTTTTTTGGGGGGACTAGGTGACTGAAGGAAAACAAGATCTTGAAAGAGCATCCCAGCTGGCACACAAAATGAGGAGAGAGGCTACCTCTTTGTCGGAATGGTTAGCTACCACTGAGGCTGAGCTTGTGCAGAAGTCCACTTCAGGGAGCTTGCTCTCTGATCTGGATTCAGAAATTGCCTGGGCCAAAGTAAGTACACTCTATTATCTGCAGAATAAATATTATGACGCTATTATGTAAAAGTGTCTGTGAATTTAAATCCCTGTTACTTCTTCCTAAATCTCTCACTTAATGAAATTTTCATCTCAGCCAACTTTCCTCAAGCTTAAAGATCTATTAATACCGAGTATGTAATAATGTCTTTAATATTTACTGATAATTTAAGTGACTTAGAGTATTTCTAGCATAGTTCATAAGTATAATACTCTTAATTGTTGGCAAATATAATTTTGAGCTGGGGCAAATATTTTACTACTAGAGCAAACTGGAACTTCATTGACAATTTTAATGAAAAACTGAGTTTGTAACTTTTCATTGAAACAGGATTGTCTTAAAAATTGTGACTTTACAAAAAAAAAGAAACTTCCATAATAAATTTATTATTCTCATCTATCTATACTTTGGAACTTTTCAGGGAAGGAGGCAGATGTGTTGTAATCATTCTGAAGCAACCTATTTATTTTCTCAAACTGTAGAAACTTGTATATGTAACAGCTGGAATTAACAACAAGTGTTGGTTGACATCGTTCTGCAGTACTGATCCTTCCAATCTTTGTTTTCTGTTACTTTGTACTTTTGGAATAGCTCTGTGTACAATCTTAAAACTCGAAAGCTTACAAAATTTGAAAAATATGTCATTATAACCTGTTCTCATCAATTTCACTCAGAATTAGCAGTTACTACAGGTACCAAAACACTTCTGCTGTTGCAGTATACTGAAGATTTTATTCCAAACCATCTCATAAATACTAACTGAAGTATATTTACTCATCTCTATGCAATGTAAATAGTTCCTTAATTCTTATTCTGCACCATCAGAACAAACCTTCTAAGTTGCATGCAGTGTCTCAAAACAAACACGCAGCTTTGTCCTACTTTTCCAATTGTTGCCAGTGTAAAAGCACTTTAGTAGAAAAAAATACAGAGAAATACAGTGTGTCTCTTGAAATCTGTGTTTTCTGTGGTGCTTGACAGTTCTTAAGAGTATCATTTAAAATTTCACCTGCAATATGATCTACATCTGTTTTACCTATATAATGAAAAAGAGCTGTGAAGATGTTATAAGGCAGCAAAACAAAAAGATCTCAAACTAAGTTATTCAGAAATCTTACATGCATTGTAGTCTTGCTCAATCCTCTCAAAAAAGAGTCATCATTATCAGCAAAGAATGAGTATAAGCAGGAGGTAATTACACTTGGTTTGATTTTTCTCAAGTGATAACTCTGTTTCCTGCAGAAGAAAAATCTGTCTCCTTGCCCTTGGAGCAGTGTGTAGTGTTAGTGGCTTCTCTTGTTTCAGAATGTGCTGAGGGAGCTGGAGAGGAGAAAAGGTGATCTGAAGAGCATCACTGAAAGCTGCACTGTACTCCAGGCACTGGTGGAAGGGAGTGAGACTTCCCTAGAGGAGAAGCTGTGCGTCCTTAATGCTGGTTGGAGCAGAGTTCGGACCTGGACTGAGGACTGGTGTGAGACCTTGTTGGTAAGTTGCATGTGTGACAAATATTCAGAGCAGTTCTTCCTCTACACTCCTGGAGCAGTTGCAGTTTTTAGTTCTCTCTCTTCTCTGTGATGTAAAGCTTCCATAGTGACTCATGGACTTAAAGGAATGCAGAATGGATAACTGGTTATTCTGCAGATGGTAGACGTAAGTCATGGGGTTATATACTATGAGGAAGATGGGAAACTCGTTTGTGAGTGTTTTAGATGTGTTGATAGGCATTTGTAGCATGTACCTGGTAGTAGCAACTGTGGCTTGGTGGGTAGGAGATGCAAATGCAGAATCTGGATGTGAATGTCATGAAACTATGTAAATATCTCAGGCAGACAGTTAACTTGATGAAGTGGAAAATAACCTGCTTATTTGCAGAGGACAAAACTGTAGGTTTAATTTTTTTTTCTTTTCTATTTTTGGCTTCAGTGCTGGACTCTTCAAGGTTCTTAGTCCTCCTAGACTTCATGGTGTAATTCTTTCCTACAGAAAATCCAGCATACACTTAGTGAAAACCTTTCACCTGTGTGAAAGAGTTGTGATCAAAGACATTGAGCTGCAGTATGGTTTATATAGCAGCTTGTTAACGAGCAATAATTTCCCATCCCAGCAATTATATTTTATGAGTTACTTTCTCATCCTAAAACCTACTAACTAAACATATCTGCTGTCTACACAAATACCAGGTGTCCTCCTCCTTGTTTCTGTTAGATCTTGTTCCCAGTGCCCTTCACTGCTCCTATGGCTTCATTCCAACAAGTACCATTGTATCTTTCTCTCATAGTTGAATCCTCGCTTGCAAACTTAAAAACTCTGCTCTCTGTATCCCCATGCTTTTGTCATTCCTCTCCCTCCCCTTTTCATGCCATCAGATTTAATTTTTAATCTTTTGCCCTTATTTACAAACTTTTTCCTTGTTCTCTTTCCTTCTTCTCTGTTAGTATTTTATTGCTTTCTGTCTTGCATAGAAGTAACTTTATATACAGTCTTGTAAGGGGGCACATACCACCATACGTAGACTGAGTAGATAATAAGGCATACAAGCATTTGTAAAAGTACTAGTGGACTGAGTTATTAACTAGTAGTAGCTGATTCTGCCAGATTAAAATGAGAGGAAAAAGGCCACCAGGTTATATAAGTGTTGTTTGCTTCGTAGCAGCTTAGAGCCCAGAAGTTCTATCTTGTGTTTTCTGTGTAAATTTCTATAAGCTCATGAATTATTAATGTAAATGGAAAACAAAAGGACCTAGCCCAAAAGAAGTGGATTCCATGAGGCAGCCGTGTGTGGTGCTCTTCATTCAGCCTGAAGGAAACTTCTTTGCCAGCTCTGGCATGAGCAGAGGGTTTTTGAGTTGGTAGATTTCCTCCAGACCCAGATGATGCCTGTCAAATGGACAATTGATAACCTCCTAGTATTTGTTCACCTGGGACCCTCTCTCAGCCTATTGCTCTTTTGGACAACCCATCACTGCAAGTGTTTACAGCCAACTGTATCTGAAGGCCAGCAATGTCTGTTTGGCAGTGCAAATGGAAAACTGAAGATGTTAAGTAGCATAAAACTGCTAGTTAAGATATTTCTGTAGTGTTCAGCTAGTTATGACAATCAACTTTCAGAAATCCCTGGTGTGGGCTGAAGCTGTGTAAATGGTTGATGGAGATTATGTGATCTAGCTGTAATGTTATAATACACTGTCTATGTTTAGATGGGAAAAAACACCTGAACTGTTTCTGTTTTCCTTTCTATGCATGAGGAACAATAATATTAAAGAGTCTAGATTGAGAATTGAATTCTTGTAAGTAATTATTGATGCTGAAAGGTACAATCTAATTTTCAGTGTTCCTTTCTAAATTGTACCTATTACACTTTATTCCATTGATCACACTTTTATTCATAAAAGCCTTCTGGAAGGGTCTTTTGGTCTGTATCATGGTTTGGTTTTGGGTTTTTTTTGGTGGGAGTGTTATTAAGTTTTGTGTTGAAATTTTTTGTGAATTTTCTTTTAAAGTTTCTTAATTGATAATTTTTTTCATCTTTTCCCAGAATCATCAGAACCAGCTGGAAATTTTTGATGAAAATGTTGCCCACATAAGTACTTGGTTGTACCAGGCTGAAGCCTTGTTGGATGAGATTGAAAAAAAGTCAGCAACCAAAAAAGAGGAAACTGTTAAGGTAGGAAGTGTCATTGTCAAGTAAACACTTCTGGATTCTAAATGAATGGAGATCAGATTTACTGCCTAAATTCTTTTAAAATATTTTCCTCTCCTGAGGGTAATCATATTTTCTTTCACTTCTTAGCGCTTAACATCTGAGTTAGATGATGTTAGTCTGCGAGTGGATAATGTGCGTGATCAGGCTGTCATGCTAATGAATGGTCGGGGAGTCTCATGCCATGAACTTGTTGAACCCAAACTCTCAGAACTGAATCGTAACTTTGAGAAGGTCTCTCAGCACATCAAAAGTGCCAAGGTAAGGATGAACTAGCCCCAAAGCATGCTATCACAGAATATCAAGCATTGGAAGGGACCTCAAAAGATCATCTAGTCCAATCTCCCTGCCAGAGCAGGACCACCTAGATCAGGTCATACAGGAAGGCATCCAGGTGAGTTTTGAAGTCCAGAGAAAGACTCCACAACCTTTCTGGGCAGCTTGTGCCAGTGTTCTGTCATGCTCATCATGAAGAAGTTTTTTTCTAGCATTTATGTTGATCCTCCAGTATTCCAGGTTGCCCTTTGTCCTACCATTGCATGTCCTGGCTCCATCTTCCTGACATTCTCAGAGATAGATCTTTTACATTCAGAACAATACTTTCTCTACTTTTGATTCTTTTTTAAATGTAGATATGTATATATGAAAAACTAACAGGGTGATCTTTGGACCACCCCTGTTTTTATTTTTACTGGAGTAGCAGGTGATGGCTTGAGTTGAAAGGGAAAACTTCCAAGTAACAGAGTGTTACAGAGGTTCAGAAAAAATGCACATGTTGCAGTGCATACTTATATAAAATGTGGAACGCCACCATAAGCTAATGTGACTGGAGGTTTTTTGTTTGTTTGGAAATTCAACTGAAGTTTGAAGTTGGAAGCTTGATAATACTAGTCAATGCTGTGTCCAGGGTAACTTGATGTTAGATCAAACCTTTGCAATTTTTTTAATGTTAGTATCTGATGGTCCTAAATACTGACATATCTGTTCATGGAGAGATGGTTTAAATTATTGAATCGTGTGTGACAGCTCAGGCTAAATTTTTAGCTTGAAAAAAGTTTTGTTTTGCTTTGCAGATGCTTGTTGGACAAGAAAGACATCCTGTCATGTCAGAGACCCATGAAGTCAGAGTAGCTTTTCCAGACCTGGAAAAATTTGAAAGTGACATACAGAATATGTTAAGAGTTGTGGAAAAGCTCCTGGAGTTGGGTGGGGATGATGAAAAGGTTTGTGAGCAATGAAAGAATTAAGATGTAACTACCTTTCTGTTCTGTCCACCTATCACTTTCCTCCTGACTTTCAGGGGAAATTCTTCAGAGAAAATCTTCCTAAAATAGGTATAGAAATTAAGGAAATTATTAGAAGGAAACACTGCAAAATTTTCCCATACTTTTCCTGTACCTGCTGCAGCTCTTTGCTGGTACCTTGAAAGCAGCTAGTCGTACCTCAGTCTGTATTTTCATCATGGTTTTATGTAATTCAGGTAGTAAACTATGATATGCATTTATTTTCTCTCTTTTACTTAAAGTAGCTGTATAAAGAATCCTTCCTGTAAAAGTAATAGGGTATGAAACTTTTTTTCCTTCATTATCAGTCTAAACTTTTGTTGAAATGATTATTTAATGCAACTGAGTGTCTTGCAATGTACTTGACAATTCTGAACCTCTAATCTATTGAACGGAGTAGATATTTTTTCACTTTGAATTTAAGCTATAATAAGATATACTGAATCACATTGCATAGGTCAGGCTATTACATGTTTTTGAGATGAAGTGTAAATAAGAGTGTTGTGATATGCCTAGTGGCAAGTGCACTTGGAAAGAACTTGGAAAGAATTTTGTATTTTTTTATATTCTCACCAAGGCTTTGTGATTCCACTGTCATACTTTTGCTTGCATCTTGTCCACAATAGCCTTGTTGGCTACATAATTGGGTAAAGGCCAGGCTACCCAATTTGCCTTCCTTTGATACACTATTATAAACCAGGATGGTAAGCTAAATATAAGTTAATGGAAATTGGTGTTTATACCACAGAAAACTATTCTTAAAATACCTCTGTGGAAGAACTTAGTGTTATAGAGCATATACTTCCCTTTATGCTGTTTTGATGTATATTATGTTTTCATTTTCTTGCTATTCTTCTCTGAGCTTACTTATTAATGTTTAGGATTAAAATAGAGCTGAAGTCAAATCATTCTTTTGCTATGACTGCCTACTGCTGGCTAATTGAGTGAGCTTTTTGCAGCGTACCTCTTTATGAATTTATGGAACATCTGAGTTGGATTTTATAATTTTGTAGTTGTTTAGGAGAATCCTCAGCTTGAATTTGTTTGGCTTATTTTTGCATAATGAAACAACAAATGAGTTCCATTACTGTTGATATCTGAGCAGGTAATACAGCTGAGAAATCATAGTTGAGCTTTCTCTAAGTAATAGAGATTTGCATCGTTTTAGCTGGACCAAGAAAGAGCTCAGATTGAGGAAGTTTTACAAAGAGGAGGGCAGTTGTTACAGCAGCCTATGGAGGACCACAAGAGAGAGATGATCCACATTCAGCTCTTGCTTCTGCAGAAAAAGTACAGCAGTGTGCAGGTAGGAGTATGAACATACCTACTATAGTTAAAGTTCATTATTGCAGTCTTCCCTTCAGTATACCAGTATCCCACATACAACCTGGGTAAGACTTTTTTACTATTTATGGCTGTTAATTGAGTTTTCAGCTGAAGAGGTTTATGTGAATATGAGCCTGCTCCTGAATTCTTCTTGTTTCCTCTAAGAGGATATCATTGGCAGTTCACTCTATTATGTTGTGGTAATATTAAAAATGTTTTTGTACAGAACAAAGGGGATCTGTATTCTTGTATTCCTTTTAGCTCACCTTCATGTCAGCTTTGATTATGTACTTGTTCAGATAAATAGAATGTAGCTATTTCAAAAAATAAATGGCTACTACTGCATATTGTGGAATAGACTTCTTCAAATGAATTCCCCAAGTATTTCTGTTTTTCAAATAACACCTATTCTGTTAATATTTCTTTCTTATACTATATTTTTCTAATGCCTTGGATTATAGGAGCATAGATCATTTCAAAGGAGGCAGGTGGTGGAACTTGGTCCAGTATTTTCCCAGTATAAAGAGGAACATGACAGTTTAATGAAGTGGCTGGATGAGGCTGAGCACCGTCTGGTGGGGCTGCAAGGTGTGGAAGATGGACAGAAGCTGCAGGTAAATGAGATTTGTTTTCCTTAAGCAGAAAGTGGGAAGACTACGCATAAGCTTTAGAGAGTCATATATTAGGGTTTTGTGGCTGTTCTTTTGACACCTTCTTCAAAAGAAGCATTATCAAAATGACAGCATTCATCTTTCATTAGGAAATTTTCTGAATACACTAATTTATGATTCTTCTTAATTGTCATAGGTCCAAAATATCCCAGCCACTGAGCCCAGGTGTCTTAGAGAATGATTTGGGCAGTGTGGTTGAATCACGACAATCTCTCTTGCCAGTGTTGTTTGTGGGGTTAGGTTTAGCTCTTTCCGAGACCCTGGCTTAAACAGCCCGATTCAATGTCTGAATAGTGCAGGTATGATAAAAATCTCGTTTGAGGCTTAAACTTAGTGCCTCACCTCTGTCTCCTATTGTTGGGTTATTGTAACAATGCTGCCTTTCACTGTCGCATGTGATTGATATTACTTTACACAATGAAGATCAATAATGATAACGGTTGAAGTATTTCTGATAAGAGTTATGTGTGGTAGTATGTACGTGCATGTCTTGACAAACAGTTTCGCAACTGATACTATAGAATGTCAGAGTCTGTTAAATTTTACTGCCCAGAAAGCTGTATATCTTAATTGCTGAGGGTACAGAAACTTTAAGTGTAGTTTTTTGTTATGGTGTGATTTGGTGGTTTGGGTTTTTTTAATAGAATTTTCTTTCTCCTTTTCATCCTTCAAAACACTTTGGCTACATGGTAATTAATATTTTAGGCAATGAACCTTGTGAATCAGTAAGTAATTTCTTGGACAAGCTTGGGAGCTAAGCAATCTGTCAGGCACTTCTTAGTTCCTGTGTATGAAGCTTCATAATTAAAATCACTCAATCACTTTTTGACTGCTCTGTAACTCTTTAACCCAGCACCTATTAACTTGGAGACAGGTAAAATGCTCTGGTTCCCTGTGAGTCTCACACCACAAAATCTTAATGCGATATTCTTGATTCACAGCTGTAGTGCTATGTGACTTCAGTTGCCCATGAGAGCTGTATATTTACGGCATATCATAGAATCAGAGTTGTATGGGACCTTCAAAGGCCATCTAGTCCAACCTCCCTGCAGTGAGCAAGGACGTCCTGCACTAGATCAGGTTGCTCAGAGCCTCACCAAGCCTGAACTTGAATGTCTCCAGGGATGGGGCTTCCACCACCTCTCTGGCAACCTTTTCCAGTGTCTCACCACCCTCACAGTTACGAAATTTTAAAAAAAATCTAATCTAAACCTGCCCTGTTCTAGTTTAAAACCATTGCCCTTTGTTCTGGCTTGGCAAACAGTCCCTCCCCAGCTTTCCATAAGGCCCTCTTCACGTACCTGCAGGCCACTATGAGCTCTCCCCGGAGCCTTCTCCTCTCCAGGCTTAACAGCTCCAGCTCTTTCAGCCTGTCCTCAGTGGAGAGGTGCTCCAGCCCTCTGTTCATCCTCATGGCCTTCCTCTGGACCCTCTCCACTGGTTCCATGTCCATCTTGTGCTGAGGGCACCAGAGCTGGATGCAGTACTTCAGGTGTTATCTCATGAGGGCAGAGTGATAGCTGGAGATGAGTTACTTGGCATCTGTCTGTTGCCAGGGAATTTATTTAAGAAATTTAAGAATGGGGATCTATGTAAATTTAAAGTAAAACAGCATGATTCAGTTCTTGTGTTTGACCAACAGCTGCTTTCAGTGAATCTGTTACTGGATTATAAAGAGAAAAAGGCTCACCTGGATAATTCTTTGCTAATGAGAACAGTCCAGCAGTGCCGCGTATTGGTCCTCCTTGTCGCTGTTGGCTATGCTGCAGGTTGACTGACCTTCTCTAAGGAAGGTCCTTACCTTACCTCCTCTAAAGTTTTTTTCTTTAGGGATATTCTACAACTGGTTCCTAGCAATTATGGATCCATTCCTGGATTACTGCATCATGGTATCTAGATGCTGAATGCAGAATATCACAAAAATAAGGATTACCATGATTATTGCTCTAGATTACTGATGGAGAAATGTAATCTTTGCCTCTAGCTTTCTGATATTTGGGCGATAAGTCAGCCTGTCTCAGGTGACCTTGTTTTTCTTTTATGGCTTATTCTTTCACATGCTTTGTTAACTGATATTGAACACCAAAAATGGCAGGGACCATACCATTTGTGAAGGGACAGATTATGTTCCTAGATCACAGAACCACATAATTTTCATCACCATCATTTTCATTCTTCAAGCCACCAGTCTTGGCTTTTCCTCAGCAGGAGAAGGGAAACTGCCTCTTCCCAGTTGTTCCATCTATTCTGTGTTTGTACATGCTCCCTCTCCTTTCTTTTAATCAGGAGAGATGGTGTAGTTATCTAGAAACATGTGCATCGAATACATGTTCTGTTTATTACAGGAATAATACTTCAAAAATCTTCAAAAGGCAGTTTACATTTATAGGAAAAACAACACTGTGCCTGCAAAAGCAAATTCACTTCCTATCTGCAAAATTACCATATTCACTTCAAAACAGTTTCCTAAAACCTGTAAAAATCTCCCGGCAACTTTAGTCAACTAATTACCTATTGTTCTTTTTATAGGAAAAGTTGTGTGGCCCATGAATATGAACCGTTAGCTCCATTGACAGCTAGTACTGAATGCATTAATTGCCCAGGAGAAAAGTAAAATGGGCATGATTTACTAGCTTTCCATGGAAAACTGGCTATGAAATTTTTTGGCTATGTGAGAAGGAGTAAGGAATGGTTGAAAAGTGAGCATTTCTAATCAATGTGCTGTTCTGAGATAAGATTGGGTAAACAGCTTTGGTTAAAAAGTGTAGTTGAACATGAAGCTAACTATTTAAGTTTTCCTTCCAGTTCTACAGTCTTCTGAGTATTTAAAGGAGACTTTTTACTACTAAAATGAGAAAAGAGTCATCTAATCAGATCTCCTTCTAAATAGCCTTAAATAGCCTTTGATTAGCTTTTTATTTGTGGGTGTTTAAGAAAAAAGTTTTCCCGTTTTTTTCCCCCCCCTTTTTCTTTCATTTAATTTTTCTTCTATTAGAAAAAAAGGCCAAAACACAAAAAAAAGCCCAAAACCCAGCTTCTGTAACATTTAGGTGTCTGATTTGCATAAAGCAGTTATGTCAAACTTCTGCCTTTCCATTTTTCAGTACTGCATTTTAAAAACAGACTGCAATGCAAGGTAGAGAATAGTTTAACAATTAAAACTCAACTACAGTAAAGCACTAATGTGTTGGTAATGCTTACATCTGTTCACCTTTAAGAAGGAGGGTTGAGAAAGGATGAAATGTGTCTCAGGTAATGGGAGGCAGCTGAAGATAAGTAATGAGGTATGCTCTGCAGGAACAGCACCAGAAGGAATTCAGTGCTTGCAGAAAAGCAGCAACCTGGCCCAGGATAGTGGTACTAGGGAAGCAGAAAGTTTTGCTGTATGTGAGTGATGGCAACAATTGGAAAACATTTTTTCTGCATATCAACAGATGCTATTTTAAATCTTGTGCAAGTTTTTTTCTAATGAGAGATAACGCACTGTGTATGAAGCAGAAAGATAACAAGGTCCAGTGACCTATTCATCTGTATGAAGTCTGGATTCTGGACTGTCGACATTCTCTGTGGGAACTGTGGAACAATGGGGGATTAGAGAAAACCCTCTGAAGATGTTAGCCAGCAGCTGTGCTGCCACAGGTATCCTGTTGTTTGTTCAGACCCACGCTTATTCTCCATTGCTGGGGGAAAGGTACTTCAAGTTGCACAAGCTTTGATCTCTTTTGAACTGGGACCCCTCCTTCTACAAGAAATCATGCTAGTGTCTAAGGCTTTCCTCCAAATTTCAGTGAGGGAAGCTTACAAAATATATACATGCAATGCTTCAAGAAAATGCATTTGGGCAGCATCTTGGACCAACTAAATCATATGGAGTAGTTTTAATATGGTGATTACTTGCTGTGCTATTACTGAAGCAAAAGCAGTGCTGAGTATTTTGTTATGCTTGTCTGTAATCCTTGTTTTCAGGAGACTCAATTATACTTTTGTTCTTGTACAGCCTACTGCTTTGGTGTACTATGAATGACTGACAGCATACCATGTTTGGTTGGTGAAGGTCTTGTGGAAGTATAACCGTGTTCCCAGTTTCAGTACAGGAATGACTGCCTATTTAATAAAACAAAGCGAAAAATCCCAAACCTACACAGAACAAGTAATATCCTTATGGCTGTTCAGTGTGCAAGAAGGCCTGAATGGTGAATGCGAACATGCATTTTTCTGCTGCAGTCCTTTTTTTCTTTGGAACAACACATGCTTGTGTTAGATTCCATTTAATTTTGGTGACATATTTGAAATGCTCAGAAACATGTGAAGGGGGCAGATATGGACAGGTATTTGCAAACAACTTTGTTAGTGGGAATTAATATTTTAGTTCTTGTCAGCTGTGCAAGTACTTTCAATGTGTGCACACAGCCCAGACTAATGGCCAAATAAAATTGACTGGCTGAAATTGCTGTGAACATACATGTACACTTCATTTCTCATGTGAAAATAGCTAACTCATACAGTCCAAATGCCGCTGTGTCTTGTTTGACAAAAACTCCCTGAGTACTGGATGGTGTTTTAGAAGGTGCTTGAATTCTTCAGTATCTGGAGATGGGTTTATTTTTTCTTAACTGATTTTAGAGAACTAGGCTGTTTTTAGCAATGGGAATGGAATATCATTGGACAAGAATTCTTTAAAGTAAAATAATGTTTATAATCTTTGGAGTGTCTCCTTCATCTGCCTCTGCTTCCTTTGCCAGGCAGTATAGCTTCTTGCAACTGGCTTCCTCAAGATCTAGTCCTTCACTTATAATCCAAGAAAAAAGCAGCAATTCTTTTGCTTTCTTAGCTGTTATATGGCTAGATAGCCTGGATTTACAGCTGCAGCAATTGCCAAGCTCTTCAATAGTTAGTGTCTCTCACTGCTGCAAAAATCATATTGTAGTACTGGTGGAGCAGTAACTTTAAAAAACAATTATGAAGAAATATGGATGGGGATGCTTATTGAAAAGACTGTTGAGAGAAAATAAAGCCTGCTTTAGTAAATTTGTAACTTCGAGAGCCCTTGATGATGAAGGAAGCAGATAGTGGATTGTAATCATGACTTGGCACAGGCTTGGTCAAGAAGAGGTGTTTCTGAGAATGGTATGGATCAAAGTGAGAGAAACAGCAGTGTCCTTCCCACTCCACAGAGTGTTTATAGGGTCATTATAAAACATGATATCTACTGTTTTCTAACATTTTTTTATAAACAGAAACAGAAGTTGTAGCTCCCTGAATTAATTTATCTTGGCTAGAAAGGTCTTTGTTTTGTCTTTAAATATAGAAAGGTAGTTGGAATATAGTCTACTGAGTTAGTATTTTTTAATAAAATTGCTTGTACTTTAAAATATAAAATGAACTTTCATGTTTTTTAGGCAATCCCTGTCCAGCAGAGGCTAAAAGGCCACTTTGCCACAGGAATTAGGACCTTGCCTTTTTCTGCTGAATATTTAGTTGAAATCAATAAAATCCTGCTGGCCATGGCTGATGTTGAACTGTTGCTGAATACACCAGAGCTAAATTCTGGCATATATGAGGATTTTTCAATGCAGGAAGATGCACTGAAGGTACTGCATGTTTCAGCATTATATTCAGAGAGAAGGGAATATCAGAAGAAAAAAGAGCACCTGTATATAGCTGAATTGCGTTTTTGCTCAATGTGCAAATGTGGATCAAAATGCACTGAAAAATAATGAGGCAGTTTTGAGACTTTTCAGTTTTGCTAATGCTTATGTCCCTGTTGCTTTCCGTGATCTCTTAAATATAATTAGGAGTCTTTACATTAAACTAGGTTTAAAATACTTCATTTTGGTCCTGGTCTGTCATCTGATTTTGAAATTTTCATATATTCAAAGGATGTTTTCAAAAGAAGAAAATACCTATCCGTAAAATTTTTAGAAGTGTTACTGTTTTAAGTGGCAGAAACAAGTAAATTCCACCGTTTGCTTGGACTGTTTGTCCTCTGAATACCAAGGCAGTATTAAAACAGCATGTGGTTTGGAGGTGTTTTCACATGATAGTTGAATGGTATTTCTAATAAGAGCTTTAGATTTAAATTGGCAAAGTTAAAGCAATCTGTGTAGCTTATGCTTTTGCAGTTCTCTGTGTGTATGTGAGGTTATACAAAGCATACAAAGTCACATTTTTATGGCTCATTTGTTTACATGAGGAAGGATATGTACAGTATCTCCATGACAGGGCAAGTTTGTTTAATAACGAAAATTTTGCTGTTTTGTGAAGTATGGTATGCCCCTTTCCTTCAGGAATAGTTTGGATATATAAAATATTTTCTGATCTTTGTAATAAAAATGAGAAGGAGATATGATTAAAAAGGTGTGATGGACTAGTCAGTTGAGATGATCAAACTGATTTGATCTGTGAACTGGTGACGATCATGATCTTACTTACTATAGATACTGATTTTTGGAATGGTATTTTGAAGAGCTTACTTTTTAGTCCTTGTTTTTGATATTTTCTGATGGTATTGACTTTTCTAATGGCTTTTGTTATTACCATGCTTGTAGAACATAAAAGATAATTTGGATAAACTTGGGGATCAGATTGCAGTTATACATGAGAAGCAGCCTGATGTTATATTAGAAGCATCTGGACCTGAAGCGATACAAATAGGAGGTACTCTAACCCAGCTGAATGCAGAATGGGACAGGATTAATAGAATGTACAACGATCGTAAATGGTAAGTCAAAGATGTTTGGTTTCTTTGAACATGTGATAAATACTTTATGTATTTGAATAGAAGTGTTTTACTAATACAGCCCAATGATGAAGACAAAACTTGGGACTAATCAGCTTTAATATGTTAGCATTACACACTAATTACCAGCGTCATTAAATGTTGAAACGGTTAACATGAAAATTGTAGTTTGGATGCTTTTATGAAGCTCTTTATTTTTTACTTTATAAAACAAATTTTTTGTTTATAAAATGTGCCTTATTTGTTTTATGTAAGTATGTAAAGCAAGGTAGACAGAATTAGGAGAAAGCATCTTGAATCTGTGCCAAAAGATTAATCTAGTTTTCAGAGGTAGTAGCAATTTTGTAATTAAGTGCCAGATAGGTAGTTATATCTTTATAAATACTCTTAACATAGCCATGCACTGGTGGAATGAATAGTTTTGCTAAGTACAGTTTAAGTGTTCACCTAATTGCAGTTGATGTCAGTTTGACTTGAACTGTGTGGAGTAAAACAGACATGTTTTGTGTGTGGGCACATGTGTGTGGGCTGATTTGAGCTGTTTGTATTAATGCTCATTTGCTAGATCTGCTTTTCCTGATATGGACTTCCCTTCCTCACTGCTACAAGTGTTGATGTCTTGGGAATGAGTTATAGTTTGGAAGTGGATTCTTATGGATGAGGAAAAAAGTCTTAGGACTATTTCTTTTATCTTTCAGCTGAGGCAATCTGTAGTGAAAGAGCTGCATGTGCACCTGTCTGAAAACTGGTGTGAAACTTCATCTCATTACTCAAAATACTGATGGAACTGTAGATTCACAACAGAAACAGCAGAAGCCAAACCTTTGTATCTCAAATCTCCAAAGTTCTAAGATTCTGTACTATGAAAAAGTCATGTGTTCAAAACTCCCCGCAAAATTTTCACTTTTAAGGAAGCTTACAAAAATATTCTTTTAAACTATTTAAGTGCTTAGACTATCTTTTCACATTAAATGTGGAATGAGATGCCATTGAGAGACAGTTTTAGTTAGGCTAAAATGTACCTGAGAAATAAAAGGAGATTGAGATTTGGGGTCAGTCTACAGCTTCATTTGGTGTATTGACTTGAGATGCATGAAATAAGAGATAAGGTCAGAAAAAATTTAAGTAGAGATTTTTAAGGCTTTCTTGACCCCATAAAGAATACCATAACAAAAAAGCCTTGTATGTGCCAAGATGAATGGATGTCTTGATAAAAATGAGGTATTAATTTGATTAAAATAATCTCACTTGGAACTCTGTTAAATTTAATTAGCAAAGAAACTAAGTGCAATGGTAGTTTTTTAAAGGTTGGTTTGGATGTCTTTGATGTTATGCTGCTAATTTCAGATTGTATCTGTATATATGCAGTAACCCTGGAGCCTTTGCTGTTGGAATTTTTAAAGACAAAAATAATGAGATCTCTCCTCTGTCCCTTTAGAGAGTCCTCTGATTAGCAGAAGTCTTGGCCTCCTATGTCTTTAAAGAAGGCTGTGTTTATTAGTTTGGAATGGGATACTTTCTAGTCCATTTGCTTTGGTGTAGATTCCATTGTGTCTCTCAAGTCCTTTGAGACACCTGTTCTAGTTGTTTCATAATGCTAGCTAAGAGTTAATAATGAGCAAATAGAAAGTCTATCTGGCATGGTTTTCTTATTTAGCATTAATGGGCTATTTTTGTAAGTGAGTTAATTATAGTTGAGCTCTCACTTGGGTTTAGAACAATCTTCTAGCTGTGGAAATATAGTCTATTCTGTGCTAGAAAATACTGCCCTTCAAGTTAAGCTGCACTTTAATTAGAGGCTGCAAAGGTGATAATATTAATAAAATGCCTGGTGAATTCTTGTGTGATTAGATTGTATAAGATCTACTTATGCATGCCCACTGGTAATACAATCAGTTCCATATAATCAAAATCACCTTCACTTACGAAATTCCAGCTATCAGCGCCCTATGTTTTATGGATTTAAAAAAAAAAAGCAATTAATCATATTTCATGTTACACACTGTCTGATACCTGAATCATTTTATAATAAAGAAAAAAGGATTCTGCAGACTAACTTGATGCAGCTAATCAATCTTTTAATTTCTATCACTTAAAAAGTAAATATGCTTAGGACTGCCTTTTTTTTTTCCCTTCAGCTGGAAGTTAATGATAGCCTGTGCGTCTATGTAAGGAAAGCCTTCAGTAACTGGGACTTAGTTAACTAGGCTTTATGGCAGCCTTTCTGTTTTGCAGGGGAAGATTTTACTTCAGAATTTCAGCCTATTCAATAAAGCATTTTGGATAATTTTTCATTGCTGTGTTTTCAGTTGCTTTGATAGAGAGATGGAAGTGTGGCGGCAGTTCCACTGTGATCTCAATGACCTCTCCCACTGGATAATGGAATCTGAAGTGTTACTAGCTGATGCCCATGGTCCAGATGGCAGCCTGGATCTGCAGACAGCCAGGCTGCATCAGCAGGTATCTATGATTTGTTTAGGAAAAGAACTTGCAGGAAAAAGTCTAGATTTTTATCTAAATTCCTAGTTTTCTATAGACATATATAAATTTGAAATGAGACTGTACAATTACACTTTAAAAAGTGGTAACTATTAAAAAAATATTTTTCAGTTGCAGTGAAGATCTCAACTCATGCTTATAGTATGGGGTTTTATGTTGACTCAGAGTATGAATGGGTTTGAGATAATTTGTTGTTTTGTTACAGCTTTGAAAACACATTACTGAGTTAAGAAATCCAGTATATTACTTCCCTTTTAACTCATAATTTAAAAAAATGCACCTCAACAATGTTCAACTCTAATTTAGCAAATTATAACTTTGCAAGATCCTGCTTTGGGTAAGCAATCTAGACAAAGAGAAGATTCTAATTACAGATGTCTTTGTTTTGACTGTTTCAGGCTTCAGTTATGGAATTTAATTCCTTAATGTCTTTGTAGCTCATCATTATGAAAAATCAGACTTTCTGTTTAGCTGAACTACTTCCTTTTTAATAAGGAGAAGAATTTTTTTTTTCTTTTGGGAATAATTATCGAAGTGTTAGATTCCACCTAACATACAGGTTGCATTTTATCCTTGTTGCTGCTTGCAGTTATCTTCTAGGGCTTTTCTCTTTTCTTTCTTGAATCATCTTATTCCTGATCTGTTTTTACTAGCAGTTTAAGGTTTTTGTAGGGGTTGAGGAAATTTGAATATTATTTGTTCCTCACATCACCTTAAGTTTCAAAGGCTGTTCTGTGATGTCTAGGGACCATGGCAGCATGGCCATAATTTTCATAACTTAATTACTGTTAACTTGCAGAAGTAGACAGGGGCATAGGTTATGAAAAGAGCTAGTTGAAAAATAAAAAGTCATACCATCTGTTAGCACTGCTAGGAACTGCTGTACATTAGGAGGAAAGGAATCAAGTGTGAGTGTCGATTCTAGCACTGATGGGTTAAAAGAATTCTGGTGAAGTATTTTGTGTCATTATCTTTTTATGATGTACATTAGAAAATGGACATGGATTCAACAACGGTCTCCTAATAACTTAAATCAACAGCATCTAATTTTAAGTAAGATTAAGTGCCTTATTCACTAAAATAATATGCACCCAGGATTCATCCTGCTGATTATAAGCTACAGATCAGTCCCTGTAGGTGAGTAATAAGATTCTGTGCCACTTTTATGTTTCTGACAGGAACTTGAAGAGGGAGTCAGCAGCCATCAGACCAGTGTTTCAGCATTAAACAGAACTGGGGAAGGGATCATACAAAAACTGTCTGCTACACATAGGGGCTTCCTGCAGGAGAAGCTGGCAGGATTGAATAGACGCTGGAAAGCAATCAGTGCTGAGGTCGTGGATAGAAAACGGAGGTAAGTTCATGAGAAATTAGGATGTCTGACCAGATACAATGAAGAGAATCTCATTTAGAAGACTCTGTGAGGGATAGTGCCTTCTATTGCATGCTGTCATTAATCTGAATTTTCCTGACATTCAGACGTCCTGTTTTGAACTGACTTCATGAACCAAATTCTCATAAATACATTTAGAATTGACTTCTTAGTGAGTCTACATTTAACTCAATCCACCAAGTGACCACCACAGAACTTCTTTTCTTATATTTTTCCTTTGTCTTTCAAATAATTTTATTTCTAAGACTTTTTTATGAATGAATGCTCAGCTAGTTTCTTTGGCTGGAGCTAAACTGTAGGTATGTTACCTTGAAACACCTCTTTAGTTCTTCAATTTTCTACAGTACTGTGATATAAGCTCTTATGGTCCGTGCTTGCAATGATTTAATCTAAATGACATGAAAATTAGTTTTGAAATAGCTTACAGATTTTCAGCATACATGGGAAAAGAAGGCCTTCTATATGTTATTGTTCCTAAAAAAGATATAAGGATAAATGCCTGAAATGACTAGTAATTTTTGGTGGCTGTATTTGAAGAATTATACATTTTTCATAAGTCCTGATACATTTAGAAATGAAAAAATTCTTATTTACTTGATATTAAGTGTTCCATTTACAGAATTCTTTCCTTGGAGAGTTTAAGCACTTTTCTAACACTTTCACTAGAAGTGGCCTTGTAGAGACTTACAATGATTAGAACTGAAGGTGTGTCATTGCTGTTACTTACATTTAATGTTTTCTGCAGACTTGTAAAAGTTTATTTTGTGGAACTGAAATTCATGTTTTTAATTTTATCTTTTTAGGTGATTATATGAATTTGCAAGTAGCTTCCATTTTTGCAATGAAGTATAGAATTCTTTGAATACCGAAATTAATTGTATAAAATGCTTCAACCTACTGACAAATGTGACTGTTTCATCAGAATTACTGTGGGAATGACATGCTGTGTTCAGTGCAGGAATGCATGCGGATTTTTTGTTTTCCTTTCTAAGGCTAGAACAAGAGAATTGGGAGCTGATAGAGTATAGAAAAAAGATTGAGGAGCTGTGTTGCTGGTTGGAAAATGCAGAAAATGCTCTGGAAAGAAGATTTGCATTCAGCCATGAAGAAAACTTGCGAGAATTACAGGCAAGATCAATTAGCATTTATGCACCTGCGAGTCTTGTGCTTCTGTGTTTATTTTGTGTCTTACAACAAAATGCCTTTTGTGTGTGAAAGAGAATATTTCTAGAATGCAAAAAGAATAGAAGGAGCAGTCAATCCAATCATCTCGCTTGCTCTTTCAAAAAAAAAAGCTAATTAAAAAAACCCAACAAAGTGCCACCAACCTAAAAAAAAAGTCACTTATGTTAGATGAAATCAAACTTCTGACAAATGTGTAAGTGACATAAAGTAGCTGTAATTATATTTGCCTAAAATTGTCTCTTTTCAGTTGAGTATTAGCTATATGGCTATCATAAAAGCTAAATTTTCCTTGTTATCTCCTTTAACATGGACACCTGTTGTGAAAAATAGAACTTAAATAAGGAGGAAAGAGAACAATTTGTCAGAGAAATGCTGGTAGGAAATTATGAGGAATCTATTTGCTTCTGTGAAAGCAGGATTTTGGTTATATTGAAGATGTGCTTGCAATAGAGCAAATATCGGGCAAGATTTCAGATTGTTGGCCTGTTCAGGAGGGTGAAGAACTCATCTACAAAGAAACTCAGCTGCAGCTTGTCTTTTTTTGTCTAGCAGAAGGAGAGAAAGAGTCTAGTCAAGAGAAGGAATATGATGATGAGAACAAGAATGCATAGGGAAGATGAGCTGTTATTAAAGGCTAGTATTAGAGAAGTGGGAATAATAGATTTCAACTGATCAGTTGGGAATAATAAAGTCTGGAAATGAGGAGATTACTAAGCAGAGCTTCTGGAGCAGTTGCTGATTAAAAAGAAAATACTGTGTTTAAAAAACCAATTCTTTTCAAACCCTTGACAATTTAGGAAAGGTGCTGTTTGATAGAACGTTTCTTGCAGCAGATTTCTCTGTTCAGTGATCTCCCTTCCAAGCTTGTGTTCTTGTCGCTTATACACACCCCCATTATACTTGTGTAACAGAGATTAGTATAAATATTGAGATGGATAAACATAATGTGTACTTGCTGTTGGAATTTTAAAATTCTAATTCTTTTAAAGACAAAATTCACGATTCCTAGTTTATAATCTCTGTAGTCTGTGGGGAAACGATAACACAGTAAATTCAAAGTTAGTGCTGATCTCAGGATAAAATTTTTGCAGGATCTGACCTGCATTTTCATGCTAAAAGAGAAAGAAGGACATGGGAGTTTGATCAAAATGAAGTCATAATGTTATGTTTAGTTTTTTTAATGCTTGAGCATATTTTCTTAGGAGTACATGGTAGTGATATGTCATATACTAGTATAATGCATACCACACAGTAGGCTATTAGTTTTTTTTGGAAAAAAATTAATACTGGCAACAATTTTTACTATGTTGCGTATTCAGGTGTATTCAGATCAAACAGAAATATCTTGTGAAATGAGAATCGGTCTGTAATTACATTGGCTTTTTGCAGGTTTGAGAGTTTTTTCCAGTTAGCAATGTTGATATTTGAAAGAATTTTTTGACTTTGAGATATAGCTAGGAACCAAAATTTGTTTTCAAGGAAATTTCTAAATATTGAAGTGAAAGGAAAACTTTCCCTTCCCCTCCCTTTAGTTAAACATGTAGATATTTTGCTTCAGTCTGAAACTCTTCTGGTGCATCTAGGCCTTAAGTGAAGAGAGAGAAGTACAAGGAGACAAACTGGAGTGGCTGAACAGAACTGAACCTGAAGTGCTTTTGGATAAAAATGTTGATCTTCAGGAAAAAGACAAACTTTCTGATTGCCTGCAGTCGCTCAACGTGAGGTGGAATAAGGTGTGTATTTTTTCGGCACTGAACACCTGAAGTTGAAAATACAGTAGTGTATTCAGAATGGTGGTTCTGATTTCTATGTATTTGTAAAATGTGCATAAAATGTTTTGAAAGACATGCAGACATGTTCAGGAAATGTGCCCCAATCCACCTCTAAGTGAAAAGACTACTTGATTTATTTTCATCAGTAGGAATTAGTTAACCTAGGATTTGTTGATTTTATTAGCTTTCTTCAGCTGCATCAAAATTATTTCTCTTATTGAGGCAAACAGTAAAGTGTAAATTTCAAACTGAGAGAATTGCTATAAATCTTTGCTGTTGGATGTTTGCATCAGCACAGAGAAAAAGAAAGCTGTGGTGAAGCTTATTGAGGAAATCTTACCAAGTGTATCTGGGATTCTTCTTGAGTGTAACTTTCCTCTTTCTTGAGTAAATTAAAAATTCTAGTGTTCAGTCTCATTAGTAAATATATGAAAAGAACAGAACTCACTGGTTAGAAGTATAACTAGACTTTTTTGAAGCAGAGCCTGGAGATCCAAATGAGAAAGAAATGGAATTACTTAGGATTTTATTGCGGTTCAGGGAGGTAAGAATTTATTGGGAAAAAGGGGCTTTCAGTAGTTCAAGGAGAGGAAAAAATACCTATTTTTACCTACTTGACCATGGAAATGAGGATATTACCTCCCCTTCCTGCCCCACTTCACTTCACTGCCCCACTTCCCCCCTTCCCTCCTTCCCTCCCATTTTGTACATTATATTCCATCATTGCTTAAAAAAAGCAAAGTAGCAAGTTTGTCTTCACTGCAATGGAGTTTACTGGTGACTTTTTAAAAATAAATTCTGTTTTTTTGCCATTTCCCTATTACTGATGACCACAAATCATGCTTTGTGTTATCTTTCCTTTGAAGTACAGTGAAATAATGATAGTTTGATGCTTATGTGGTAAACAAAATTTGTAAATTACCTGTTTACAACAGTTCATTTATTTCCAAGATTTAGGTAAGATACCATAGTGTATTGAAATAATACTTTGAGTATCTGAGACATGCCACTGTAGCAAGTACGGAGTAGAATGTTTTGTGTTCTAATAACTAATTACTTTTTTTACTGTAAATTTTGATTGTCTTATTGTTTTATTCCTCTACTGGGCTGTAGGTGTTCAGAGACGTTCCTGACAGAGTGCGAGAACTGGAGGCATTTGTTGGGCAGTCGCATGTTGTTACACAGACAAAGCCTTCCAGTGAGTGATCAGACTTTCTGTTGTGCTTAATTGTATTGAGGTTTTTGACCTGTTTGCGGTCCAAAATAATCCAAAAAGAAAAACAATTCCCAATGAATTTAGAAAAGTGGAAAGAAGAAATGTTGTCTTTTGTTTTACTTGGGGCTACCATCACATTGTAGTGGGAGAGGGAACTATGGACAGGGGAAAATGTCACTCTGTGGTTCAGGATTTGGAGATTCCTTTTTGTTTCCCCTTCAGAGTTTTGTAATGAAGGAATGTTTTTGTAAAAGTTTAGGCTTTTACAAGGAGCCAGTGTACTAAGTACAGAATAAAAAGCAAAATAGCTGTTTTTGTGACAGCTGGGTTTCCTGTGGATTTGTGCCTTGCAGTAAGGCCTTTTAGTAATTAAGATCCTCTAGAAGACTTGCCACAGCTAATTAGTTTTAAAGTATCTTCTGTATGAGATTCTCTGCAGTCCTTCAAATAAAGGCCATTCTGCATCTCTGAGCTCAGCAGGGACACTGTTTTTTAGTGAGGGTCAATTCCGTTTTGTATCAAATGCTGTTTAGCTTTGCTTCATCAGGTTTGATGTCATTTTGCCTTTGCAAATTTTTGCTTTGTGTTCAGGATGAATGACTTGAGTGAGTCTTGGGCTTGCAATTAAATAATAGCCGTTTTTTTTTAAAAAAAGAGAAGATGTTTCTGATGGCTTAGTTAAAATTCTTCAGATCCAAATTTTTCCATGGTTTCTCTACAGATATTATTGCATATTTATAGGAATTTTAAAAAAAACCCAAAACTGTAATTCCCACAATTGCATATTTGGCCCTGACATTTTTTCTTTACCAAAACTCCCAAACTCTGTTTCAGATGTCCAAAAGGTGGTGCTAGTGTCTTCTCCATTGGAAATTCCTGTTCAGACTCAGCAGGGTTTGGACCTTTCTGTGCCTGCTGATCTGGATAGGACCACAACTGAGCTGGCTGACTGGTTGGTGTTAATTGACCAGATGCTCAAGTCAAACATCATCACCTTGGGAAATACTGAAGAGATTAATCGGGCTATCGCGTGAATGAAAGTATGTGGGTTCTTTAGAATGCTAGTGGATTGGAAAATCACTTACACTTGAATAGCTTATACATTCAGTAAAGAAATTATGTGTTTAAAGAAAGGAATAAAGAGTATATGCACAACCTGAAAATTGCACTTCAAATCCTGTCACTATTACATGTCTCTCCTCTGCTGTTTCCTGTAATTCTCATGTTCCTATGTGTGCACCAATAGTGGGGGTTTTTTTTAACAAAGCACATAGAGTATAACTTCTGGAAATTATATACTTTTGTGAAGGTTTTGGAGCAGCTTCATATTTGCTTGGTGGAATGACCTTTATGCTCCATTCTCTACTGTTTTCTGAAGAGTTTTGTTATATTCTAGTTAGACTAAACTGATTCCCAGAGAGACTATATTGATTAGAAGTAGTAACATAAATGCTTATGATGTTAATATTTGTTTCTGTTGATAGCTCATGCTATGCTGAGCCATGACTAAGGATAGTATTTGTGAGATGCATGCTAACATTAAGGTCCATTTTATATGGCTTGATAAGAATGAACAGGAGTAACTGCAGATTAGAAGCAGCAGGATATAAACAAGTGCTACAGTGTTTCTGTCTAAAAAGCTGAGATTTGAAAAAGTAACTTGAAATATAGTAACTTTAGAAGGACTTTCTGTTAACTGTAAAATACTTGTCATTTTAAGCCTTGGTACATTACTGTAGTGAAGTAATTCTGTTTTTTATACACTATATAGTCTGATAGTCTGTTCTTTTCTATCTCCTCTTTCACCACATATAAATGATTAGATCTTGGTGAGAGGAAAAAAAAAGTTATGTGACAGTGAAAAATAGTTCTTGGAAAATACAATGCTGTGACTGCAATAACTGTGT
>VZTY01026762.1:0-95041 GCA_013400935.1 Turnix velox
TGTGATTTCTCTTCAAGTAAAAAAATAGGATGTAGAGTCACACCTCCGTGTGGCCCACCTGGCCAGGAGGGCTAACAGGAGATGATCTTGAGTTACTGGAGGTGGATTTAAAGCTTTCCTCTGCCCTTCTAAAAATTCATATTCTTGCAGGACGTTGGAACCAAACCCTCTTGGTGAGTTCATGCTGCCTCATCCCTGTGCAACATATTGGCTCCATCTTAATCTCAGATCTTTTTGGCTCTCTCCTCACTGAAGAAGACCATACAAGACTCTGACAAATAAGCTTTCTGTGTGAGCACACATTGGGAAAGGGGCTATTCCCAGTGTGACACATGCTAAACCAAGGTAGCCCATTTTGGACTAAATGAGCCAGGAGAATTCGCAGAAGACATCCACCAGCATCTGAGGAGGTGAACTGTGTCAGAGCAGTTCTTAGGAGCACATCAGGTTGGCCCCAAGGTGGCCTACACTAAAATAAACTGGTTTTAAGCCATGCCTCCTGGAGAAGAACCTGCCCCAGAGTCACATCTAGTGAACTGCTACAAGAAACAAACACACTGTGACTTTGGAGCTGCTGTTGAGAGAAGAATTCTGCCTTGGGCCCTCTCACAGTTATCCCGGTGTAGATCAGCACAAGCTGGCATTTTGCAGCAATCCTGTCCCTTCAACTCCCCTCCTCCACATGGCTTTTCTATTTGCTTTGAAAGAAGGAAGGAGAAGGATGGAACAGGGGAGTAGTGGAAGAGGATGCAGACTGCAGCCTGCAGCAGCTGACATTTTTATTGTCTTTTAATTAAATAAGCCTCAGACACAAGAGCACATACATATTCCCCTGTGTGCCTCCTCTTCCTCTCAAAAACTCATTAAAGAAGAGGACAACAATCAAACCAGGAATGCACGATGCACGGCTGTCTCTCCCACTTTCAGACTGCCATCTACACATCTTTGCCTGGACAAAAGGTCACTGCAGAACCATACAAGATGGCTATTGCTGCCTTTCCTCCAGTTGTCAAAAGTCAATGACAGAAATCCAGTATGTTCCAGTGCAATTTCCTGTACAGTCGATGTGAAAGTGTGCAAGGCTGGGGAAAGTAGTTTATGCTTTCACATCAACTATCCAGTTTGAGAATAGCCTACAATATCTCTGATCCCACAGATCCGTTGGGAGATACAGCAGTGCATTTGTGTTACAGTGTCTTCTGATGAACAGCAATACCCATCAGGACAGCAAGGTGGTGCCTGCCTTACTTCACTTTTCTAGGCTAGGTCTGGACTGTAAGTAGGATCCTGTCAGAAGCATCTCACTCCAGTGCTTCAGGGGCTACTGTTTGCTCCGAAGTATTTTCTTTGTAGGTTCAAGGATTTTTAAGTTTCTAAAGGCCACCACTTGCTCTACATACAAGTTAAATGGGATCCCCTAGATCTAGCTCTTCCAAAAGAGGAAAGCTCCATCCATACAGAGCCCACAGAGGCCACACTCACAACAGCTGTTAGTTACTTCATTACCTCCCCTCTGGATGGAAGTCAGAGCAGTAGTTACCATTAAAATCAGACCTGGGACCACAGTAAAGTGTAAGCCCTTAGCTAATTTTGCAGTGAACAAGCACATAAGTGCGTGTGATTGTGGTGCCATTTTCGTGTCTTGGCCACTGTGACACATCTGGCTTGTAGTCTTACCCACCCTTTCGTCTAATGGAGGTTCTTGTGGGGTTGAGACAGGACTTCATCCAGTCCTGTCTGCAGGCAATTTGTACCAAGCCTGCTCTCTTTCAGCAGTTATTACACTGGCACAAGGGAAAATTCCTTGCAAAAGAAGAACAGTCAGAGGTAGAACATAAGGATGCTTGCACTGACCTCCAAGTTGAGAGAAAGTCCCTGGAATGATCTGTCATCACTTTTCCTTTCCCACCAAGGGTACTGGGAAGAGGGCATGGGTTGGCTGTCTTGGCTCTGAGAGACACACCCTGCCCTCCCTCTGGAAGCAGTGGAGGGCCAGGTGAATTTATTTATTATTGCATCATTTTTCCTTGCAGACCTGACAGCTTGTAATGCCTCTGGTGCCAGACAGCCCCACTCTTCTCCATTTGATAAATAATCTCTTTCTGATTTGAGCAGTGAAGGAACATCTTGAGCTTGTCGCACTGGAGAAGATCCATCAGTCTTTTGTGCCACAAGTGAGGTGTTTGAAAATTGCTGCTTGTGTAACCATTGTGGAGTATTAATTCCTGGAATTCCTCTTGTATTTTGATTGTTTCTCAAAGAACAACAACATATTTTAACTCTTTGCAAATGAAGCAGCTTTCTGTTGTTATGGCAACTCAAGTTCTAAAAATAACATAAAGACCACCTTTAATTGATATCCTAAGAAGTTGTTATGGTAACTGGAATTTTTAAAGTAACTAGGTTAAACTCAATTTCTTTTTATCCAGATCTTTGCATAAACAAATTCTGATTAAAATATCAGGTTTAATTTAATCAGTTAATTAATGTCACTAAATGTCATTTATCTTATAACTCTCATTTATATTCAGCGCAAAATTACCTAACTTGCTCAGTTCTAACTGTTCAGCCATCAATCTGGTATCCTGGAATAGAGTGACTATACAATGTAATTTTGGTCATGGAGTGGTTAAAATTGAATGCACAGCTTTTAAGTCATGTGAGGGTCCTAGCTTTTTCCTCAGTAGCACTGGTGTAGTGCCATCAGTACCTGCTATGGAAGTCAAGTGTGTACTATGTGAATGAAAGCACATGCCCTGCTGACTTCTGTGTCTCTCCAAAGCAAGTATCTTTCAAACCCTTCTCTACTGTCAGTCTCATTTCTTCACAGTGTCCAGACTTTCTGCATCTGCATCCTCTTCCCCCAGGCTGTCTTACCTTTCTGTCCCAATCCCTCCCTCCTCTGTCCTCTGTCTCAACTGGCAAATCATTTCCATCTAAACTGGGGATGACACTTTCTCCACTGTGGGTATATTTGCTCTTTCAGGAACTGCTTGTCTCTCTATTGCACATTTTCTGCCATTTGCATCAGCTATACCACCCTTGCTTGCTCCTGTTCTCCCTGTATGTCCCAGATTGTCCCATGAGTGCTTCTTTTGCACTCCAAGTTACTGCAGGCAAGCTCAGTTCTCTGTCCATTTTGCTGGCAGACTCCTCTGTAAATTCCTTTTGCCTTTCCACCAAATTTAATATCCTTGTCCTCACTATCCACAGTCCCATCTGCATGGCTGCTGGTTACCTCTCAATTCTCTGCTCATTTTTTCACAGATTAATAGAGTTAAAGGCCAGGAAAGGTTCATTATGACCATTTAGCCTAACAGGCCACAGAATTTCACCCAGGAATTTCTATGTCGCACCTATAACTTCGGTTTGAATGATGAGT
Organism: Turnix velox; assembly: GCA_013400935.1. Classification (NCBI taxonomy): domain Eukaryota; kingdom Metazoa; phylum Chordata; class Aves; order Charadriiformes; family Turnicidae; genus Turnix; species Turnix velox. The sequence continues at coordinate 3,383 of VZTY01026762.1, forward strand.
GTGTCTTTTACAAAGGCATCTAGTCTTGATTAAAAGACTGCAACTAATGGAGAGCCCACTACATGTCTAGATAGCTTGACCTAAAGATTTAACCCTCCCCGTTAAAAATAAATGCATCGTATCTTTCATCCAGATGTGGCTGGCCTCAGCTGACAGCCCTCAGGCCTCTCTGTGGACTTCAAGGATTGAACACTTCACCTCAAGGGAAAAAATTACCACAGGTCAGCTTCCCTGTGGTAATAAACCCTATTGATGCTCATACCTACAGCAAACTATAATAGTGAGATGATTTATTAAGGGAAACCTGTCTGTCAGGGTAAAAGGGGTAAACTTGCAGAGAGGGGACAGGGGACAAACAGCTGGTATAATGTAATCTATTTTTCCTGATAGACTGAATGTCTTCCTTTCAGCTGCACTTTCTCTCTCAGAAGATTAACATCGAAATTTTCTCGTAATATTGATGCTTCTACATCTCAGTCAAGTTACTTCTTAACTGCATTTTTGGATAAGTCAGAAAAGGCTTGTAAGAGCTTTCAAGGCAGAATTTCCAGGGCTGGGAATAATTTCTTCATTTGTTTTTGTACTGTTTTTTCCAGGATTCAGCATTCTTTCTGGCTGCCTGAGCATGAGTACTGGACACAGAATTCAGCAGATCCTTCATCAATGCTATATCAAGAAGTGACATCATTCCCTCCCGAGCTCTACAAAATCCCTTTGTTTACTTGACCAAGGATTGCATCAGCCCCTGTAGCACAAGCTTCACACCAGGAATTCATTCATTTGTTCATTCAAAATAGCCCCTGCATCCTTTCCAGAATTTCTGCTTTCTAGTTCTCTGAAACTGAAAATGTAACCTGCACTGTGTACGTGTGACCTTCCCAGCGGCTCTATGTATACAGCAGCTTTCTAAAAGAATCCAGCTTACAAAGCAATCCAGATCTTGCCTCAGGAATGCTCTGTCCTTATTAGCATCACTTATCATGCCAAAGATGTTTATTTAATCTGCAAAGTTTACCAGCAGTGCCACCTTCTTCCACCTCAGTTGTAACTTCTTTTGCATTTTCCTCCACGCTTTCAACCTCCTCAGCATTTTAAAGCTCTAGCTTTCCAAATCACAGCTCCCAAGCAATAATTTCCCCAAAGCACTAAGCATTGCCTCCAGAGCAGTGTAATCAAATCATAAGATTGAAAAATCCCATTTAAAAAGAAATCCCAGAAGCTACTGTTTGAGGGAAATACACAGAGAATTGCCCCAGTTAGCCACAGTATGTCCAGCGTACTCCACCCACTCTTTTAATCAGTGCCTTGCCATTCTCTAAACTGTTTGAAACAGATCCGTGTGTTGCAAACCTTCTTGCATGCAGTTAATACTATCAGCATGTCATTATAAATCAAACTAACAGCAAATGCACATGCAGTATATGGTTTGTAAGCACAAGCACACAAACAGCCATGAATCAATCTCTTTGCCTTTTTTGAGGTGCTGCAATCAATCCATAAACCAGTTGCAGAAAAGATTGTGTTTTGTTCTTATGAAATGGAAAATTCTCCAAGTGCAAGTGGTTTTATATCAATTGCGTCTCCAAAAATTAAGCTTTTAATTTAACCAATGTGGGTTTTTTTAAAAAAAATATCTTTCTCTCTTATAGCTGCCAGCAAGAGGGAACCAGCTTTTACTTAACATCTTAAAAAAACCTTCTCCAATCAAACAGAAAAACTACCTTGTTTTCCCTTTAAATGTCTGATTGTCATTCTTGACACAATCTGCTGTAACTGTCCCGCTTGGCTCCCTCATTAAAATGAACATTTCTAAGTTTTTGGCAAAATCTCTGTTTCAAGTAAATACTGTTCTGATATTTTCCTTTCCCTGTATGATCTTGTATGATGTTACCTGCTAATACTTGAGAGTAGAATATGACATTCACTGAATAGCTGAGAGGAGAATGTTAACTGAAGGCCTACAAATTCACACATCAACCATTCTATATATTGTTATAGAGAAATTACATCTCTTGTGCCACTCTTCAAAACTGACCTCAAATTTTAAACCACTGGTTTAAGGAAGAGGAGGTTTCTTGTGTGAAATGACAGGGAAAGAGTCACCAGGTATTACTGGTTAACACCAATGAGTAACCAGCTCATTGGTGAGAAAATCTCAGAGAAAATCTGAGATCATCAGATTTACTCAGAGCTTGAGCTAAAGTCCCATATCTTCTATCACACACTTGGAGAACCTGTTACCAGAGAATTCCCAGCAGTCTCGAAAATGCAGATGATTCTTAGTATTTTGTATTTGAGGTCTACATAGCAAAGCTACTGATCAGAACATGCAATCCATTTTCTAAGCAGTAGTTAGGTTAACAGAACAGATTTATCATTTAATACGGTCATTAGAGATGATTGGAATTAACCTTTTTCCTGTAGAAGCTTTTGAGAACTTTTCCTTTATCTTTTTTAGAGAAGTTCTGAGTTTTTGGCAAAAAAACCAATCCCTGAGCATGTGCATTCTGAAAAGCCTCTTTGGCATTTGTGGTTTAAATATCTCCCACTCCTTTCTTCTCTGTTGGTTTTGGCACTATGGCTCTATTCCAAATCTCATGGTGTTCTTTTTGACCCTGCTATGGGGACATGGTTACAAGCTGCTGTTTCAAGCATAGTTCCAGTCCAGGGCAAGCTAGAGAACAAGTTTTATGTAGGGCATCACATCACAGTTTTAGAATCAAGACAGTTGGGACTTGCCCATATACTTCTTTTTGACAGATAACAGGGAATTTCTGTTGAAAGCAGACAGCTTTCAGGTTTGTTTGAATGTAATTTTATTTCATAAAGGCATTTTCAGGCCCAATTCATGGAGGAGCTGTTAGAGAATAAGGTCTCTCTTCCTGGGGAGTCTAAACCATGGAAGTATGTAATGAGGTACGCATGAACCTGACACATGGGACTCTGGTACCCCCAGCAGCAGTTTGCTGACCTAGCACCCTGGCTGCTATCTTTTACTTAGGAGTATGAACTGCCTGTTCACAGCAGTGTGCAGAATCAGTTACTGTTTTCCCAGTCCACACAGGGGGAGGTTTGAAGCCATGGCCCCACCAGAGATTGTTATATCAGAAGAATATTTTGAAGCACGGATCTAACTGAATGAAACTGCAGCTGGACTAAGCTTGTGCACAGCCATTGAAGTTACTTGAGGCACAACAGTTGGAGGATGGGCAGGGGAAGCCAGAAATTGCTCAGCTGAATCCTCTCCAGACCACGTTTGACACATTATTTATCTTCTTCTTTTACAGGTCTCTCTTGTCAAGGAAGTGGGGGAGAGAAGTGTAACTCGAAGAGCTGTTTACTTTCCTGTTGAATGAACAATTTTGAATGAGTGAATCAGTCTGCAATGATGAAAATGCAATCCTGTTTTACTAAAATAAATAAAAAGATAAGAGATTTAGTAAGCTTTTCTGAAGTTTTTCTACCTCCAGGAGAAACAATGAGCCTTAATTTCATCTATCCTCTCACTCACTCCTCTCAGGAGGGGATTTTCTATCAGCCACACACCAAGGGTCACCACATCAGACAAATCCAGTGTCTTCAGAGGTGACATGCATAGATGTCCGCGTGGCTGCAGCATACTCTAAGGACTTTTCAAATCAGCTGGATGATGGCAGAAAAGCCCTTCTTCCCTGTGCCATCATCTGCTGTGAATTAGTGGGTATGTGGGATAAGGACTAACCCTGCTTCTGGCCTCCTAACTCTGAAACTCCGAATCCACTATACAACTCTGATGCCCGATGCAATGCTAGGGAGAAGCCACCAGGTACACTGGGACCCCAAAAGGTTTCTAGGAAGTGCACACTGTATTAGATAATTCCAATATTGCATATTATTTTAAAATAATAATAATTCATATGAATGTTTTGCAACAAGGTGTTCCAGGTTACTCATTCCCAAAACATCAATGTTTAAGGCCAGGCTAGATGAGGCATTGAGCAACCTGGTCTAGTCGGCTTTCTCCCTGCCCATGGCAGGGATGTTGGAACTAGATGATCTTTGAGGTCCCTTCCAACCCAAACCATTCTACGATTCTGCTGTAACTGGGCCTCTAGATTCTCAGAGAACCAGCCAGCCCCCACCAAACATGGCAACTCTACTCAGGGCATTCTGCCCAGCAATAGATTTGATTTTGTTTATATTCTGTTGAGAAAACTTCCGTAGCATTTCAAGCAGATTCAGTGCAGCTCTAGAAGCGTATGAACAGGCCCAAAGCAATCCTAGAGCAAACATCCCTGTAAAATGGACTTTAGATTCCTTGTGGATTTGGGTTCAGCCAATCCATCTCTTCCTTTGCTACGCTGGCAATTTCCAGCCAGCTCCCAACCCAATTGCATGTGTCTGATGAAAAACAACTTCTTGTATTTTCAGGGAGTACTGCAAGTAAGAGAAGCATGAAGTCACATAAAGGATTTTCACTCCTTCAGAAATGAATAATGACCAAGATGAGCTGCCCAACAGAAAGAATTGCCCTTGATTCAGTGGATTAATTTGCTCGATAGCATGAAATAAGACAATTTAAGGGAAATTAGAATTAATATAAAACATTTGTCTTCAGACACGATTAAACAATAATATGGAAGAGTACAAATATCAACAGGATGTACAGAGAGGTTTAGATGGTAATGCTGCAGACATTTTAAAAAAAGCTTTGATGCCAAATCTTATATATTTTTTCTTATCACAACATGGCTGCTGTACTGCTAGTGTTCAACTCTACATGCTTGTTATAGAGAGGCAGACTAACAAACATACTTGCTTCTTTTTACTATTTCACCTATCTTATTAGTGGCATTTGCTTTAGGGCAGCACCCAGGTCACTATTCTGCACTATTTGGCAAGGTGTTACACAAATATAGATTACAAAGACTGCCGTTACCTTCAGAGAGTTTACACTCTGATGTGTCTTCTTGTTCTGGCGTGGAGAGCTACATCTGATGGGAAATGTCCACAGAGCCTTTTCATTTTTTCTCAGCATGTTTCTTTGGAAATCCTGCTGCTGCTTCTTTTCGTTGTTGCATTACAAGGGACAAATCTCTCCAAGTCACATGCCTCTTCTCCTTTTCCAAGTCACTTTGTTTTGTGCTTTGCACCTGCTTTGTTACTTGGTCAGAGGATGCCACTCTCTGACTGGCTTGAATGTACACTGTGGTGGAAATAAAGCTCTTGGGTCTCCAGTGATGTTCAAGTTCACATTCCCACTCATGGATAGATAATCTGAATCCATAACTAGCCCTGGCAGCAATGGGTGACAGATTGCCTTGAGTGAGTGCAATTTTACCATGGTACACAGTTCTGCTAACACTCTAAGCTGCTTTTCAGCCACTGTGAGCATGGCATTACAGCCAGCATGGCCTCCTCCTGTGGGGACTAGGTTAGGAGATAAATCACCATGGGAGGGCTTTAATACACTGCCTACATTTTTAAAGTCCCACTGCCTAGACAGTGGTTGTCACTGGGCATAGCACCAGCAATATTAATGTATGGGTGGACATGATCCTCATAAATACTGTTGTTCACGGTTAAGTGGGTAAAAGTTAGAAATGATAATAAAGAAATCAATATGAAAGGATGACTCAACCAAAACATTCCTGACGCTTGGGACTCAGCATGTCATTGAAATGGCTCTGTGATGGCTCACAGAGTGAGAAAGAGCAAGAAAGAAAACATGTTGTGTTCCTCCTGGCTGTAGCTGTAGCTCAAATCCAGCACTACAGCAGCATGCAAGTTCCCAGCCATGCACTGCACCAAGAGCTGGTTTCAAGAAGGACTGACACCATAACCAGGAGAGTTAACCTAGGTGGTCCAGATGACTGTGGCAATCAATGAATCAGGCCTTCAATGGGAGGAGATATCATTTATGGCTCCTGTGATGAACATCTTGTTTGAACACAGCTACAGAGAAAGCAGGGGCTGTGTCTCTGCCCACAACCCACATCTCCTGTTACCTGTGGTGGCCTAGGGAAGCTGCAGAGGAGAGCTGCAGGCTTGGCTCTTTCTGCTCTCCAAGAGTTCCATAACCACCATCACAGCCTGTGGTACACAGCCCCAAATTGCTACCAAGGGACATCCTGCTTGGGAGCAGCCAGTACTTCACAGCAGTCTTCGGCAAGGTGGCTGGGATTTCTCCTCACTCACCTGCCCTTCTACATGCTAAACACCTACTGCTCTGGGGCTTACATCTCAGATCAGCACTGTGAAAGGGGGGCAAGCCTCTTATTCTGGGACTTAGAAAGAGGCGGGAGTGTAAGCATACACCCCTACCTCTAGGAGTCCCCAGCTCCATCCTAGCAAGACAGGGAGGGAGTAGAGGGATGTGACCCAGGATCGGAGAGGGTTAAGACCTGACCTGCAGCTGCTACTGGCTGTGCTTTGCTTTCCCAGCTGGAGGAATGCAGTCAGCAAAGAGATTTTTAAACTTCATTTTCTCTGTCTACAGGTGCCTGTCTTCCAGTATTAGTCTAGGGAACTGCACACCAATTACCTCATATATTCACTGAAAGTGCAGTACAATGCAACTTATTGTTATATAGTGTCCTTGATAGAAAGACCCATGAAATGCTTGACAGTACTATTGGGTCCATAAAAGTGTGCGTGGTCATGAATACATCTGAGGGTTAGTCCCTTGCTCTTGATTCCTGTTCTCTGCTGGAAACCATGTGTTACAATTCTCTCAATTTCAGCTCTGAGAGGAGGTGGAAGAAGGGAATATCACAGCTCTCTGTCACTGTCTGCAAAAGTACGAGGACACAGAAGGGCCATCCTGCTAGATGTGAGATAAATGGACCCAAGGGACACACACAGACATGCAAATACAGAGGCATGAACATTGACCCATAGCCTACCAGTGGTGACTGGCCTCACCCTAGACACCATTAAGGCCACCAAAGTGAGGAGTTTTGTACTCACTGCAGCAGAAAGGACCAAATTTTCCTTGGCAGAGCTTTGGCTCAGCCACATGTAATGTATACAAGCAGCCTAATCTAATCTTTGCAGCACTCAGCAAATGAAGAGCATAATGTCATATCATGAATCACCTGTTTTCTCCAGTACTGGGCCCACAGAAAAGGACCATTTGTAACCATTTGACTAAATCCATTTCTAAAAAACACAATAGTCACTGACATGGTTCTATTGTGAGGAATATGGGGCTGGATTCAAAAGGCCAGCTGTGAGGCTGAAGACAAAGTTAGCTGCCTTAAGCAGCATCTATACTAAAAAAAATCTGTGAGAGATTTATGGTACACCTGACTTCCAGGGCTGCTGGTTTTGAAGTCTCTGTACAGTCAATAGAGACAAAGAGGGACAGAAAACTAGCAGGCTGTCACAGGAGCCTGTGGTACATGAAGGACCACTCCTCAGCACAGACAAGGCCCACCAAAGAGGCCATCCCACTATTGGGGGCTCAGCCATGCCAGAAGACACCTATGGCAGCTAGAAGCCAGGACAAGGCAGGGGAAAATGCTGACCCTTCCCACTCTGTGACCAGCTTCCCTACCACATCCTAGTCAAAAGTTTAAGTGGTCCAGCCACTTAAGTGATATCTTTTGTCTCCAGAAGGGCAGTTTTCATCCTTTGTCTTTCAGAAACCATTCAAGGGCCAAAGAAAAAAGGCAGCCCAAGTAGTTCTTCCTGTTGCAGTTAGAATGGTTGCAATAATACCAATGTGCTGCAATAACACCCATGCCCCAGGGATTCTCCTTAGGTTTGTGGGAATATTTTTCAGAATGAGGCAGGTGAATCTGGACTAGATAATTTCTTGAGGTCCCTTCCAATCCCTGACATTCTGTGAATATTTTAGAAAAAGTATTCAAAGACTTTGATTTGTTCTTAATAGGTTGTTCTGCTTTACAACCCTTGATTTTTCTTTGCAATAACCAAGACACGGACAAAAAGAACCCTGCACTTAATTAGGTCTGATTTTCATTAAAGACCTTTAGAAATTCATAAAGGAAAGAAACAAAGAAAGAAAGAAGATAAGAAAGTTAGAATCTCAAAAAAATCCCCATTACTAAGCTTCACATGTTATTATCCACACAAATGGCCAGTTATCTCTCAAATATTTTAAAAGCAGTTAATGAACTAGATTGCAGAGCCCTGACATATATAAAAAAGAATGATCTTATGTCTTTAAAAAGAAATCACAGATCGCTTTGTTATGTGGTACTCTGCCTAGCTCTAGAAGCCCTTAGAGATAGGAGGTGTCCAGAGAGAGCATCTGGAATGAGGATCTTGTAAAATCTGAACCCTGCAAAATGTTAGTTGTGCTTTGGTGACTGGGAGGTGCTGAAGGGAAATGCTCACTAAAACTATAGTTAAACTTTGAGGTATTAGCAGTTCCAGGGGAAGAGAACAGGTGAAAATACTTTCAGGTAGACTCTAGATATGAAATGTTGGTAAACCAAAGAGCGGAAGAAATTTTGCTGAGAGTTCAACAAAAAATTGGATTTAAGCAGTTTTGTTTATCTGTAATAATGTAAACAAGTTCACAATAACGTGGAAGTTCAAAAGTAAAAATGTCATGCTGACAACTGAAAATAAAAATATTTCATTACGGAAAAGACAAAATTAAGATAATTAGAGATTTATTTTTTAAACACACTGCTAGTTTGATAAAGATTTATCTGAAAATCATCTTGCTGCTATGAGATCAGGCCATGTAATGCTCACACGGGGACACGTGTGATCCTGTGTGACTCCAGTCTAGGGCTGATATCGTGGTAGCTGAGGGGACAGGAGACTGAGCATATTGCTGTGCTCATGAAAAGCCTCATTACTGGTGCTGCCCAGGCTCTGCCCAGTGCCACTGCAGTGTTGCTTGAGTGGCTCGGGGATGGTTTATTGGGTGATGGAACCCTCTTACTTATTTCTGGGGTTGCTGAGACTGGATTCAGCAGTTCTCAGCTGACCAGCTCCTCAACTTCGGCATGAATAAAGCAAGGTCAGATTCCTACCTACACAGTGCCCTTTAATTTCACTTGCCTGGAGCTGATAATTGGAAAATGAATATTATGCAGGCAGCAGAGGGTAGCTGCAGTGGGTTGGATGTAATATGCATCCCTGTGCGTGTCCAAGTTAGCCTTGTCTTATTTTAATTCTGATAGTATTTCTGTTTAGAGCCAGCTCATTACAGGCATCTGTTCAAAGGCTGGGGACTACATCCAAAATGAGAGCAGAAAAAAAGGGGACAAAATGAGCGTAATGTGCTGGCTTTTCACCTCCCCCTGCTTCTTTCCCTTCCAAATTAACAGCGAAGAGCTTTTAAAGCACCTCACGTAGTCATCCTTGTTAGCGAAACTGTCCTGCTGGTGAGAATCAGGCCCAGAGAGCAGTTGCACTGATATGACTTCCACTGCCCATAGATCACCAGTGGGGTGACTCCCACTCATCAGTGGCTGGCAAGGCTCCTCAGCAAAGGGACTTAGAGCAGCCTTACACTCACCACTTGCAGCACTCTGTATCCTAATTCCCCACCGCATACAACCATGGAAATCCCAGAGAGAAAGGAATATGGAGCACAGCACAGTGGGCTTCTCTCTTCCTCCATTTCTGGCCACTCTTGTTTCTAAGCACTGAGGCTCTACAGGCATTTCAAAATGTCAGAGAAGAGGAAAAGAGAAGGAAGGAGAGAGAATTCTATCCTGTCTCTCTCTATTTTATAATGTATTTATGTGGGAATGGGAGGGGGGGACATGGGGCATCACTTCGTATCTGTTTTGAAATATGTTTGGGTTTTTTTTTTTTCATAAATGGAAAGGCTTTGGAAGGAAAATGCTAAGCAGAAGAGAGAAATGACACACCATTTATCCAGGTTTTGTTAAGTAATGAGCTAGATTCCTCAGTGATCAATCTCTCCCCTTCAATTAACAGCAATAAATTCCTCATAAAATATTCCAAGCAATGCTGGACTTTCTTCTTGCTTTACATTATTTATGCAGAATGTTTGTTATTCTTGTCCTTAAAGCAACTTTATATATTATGTCTTGTTTCTCAGCCAGAAAAACAACTTGCCACTGTAGAATGATCTCAGCATTATGTTATCTCTGCCTGCCTGGTCCCCGCCGTGTGATGCACACACGCACACTGCCCCTTAGAGGTGACATCTAGTCATGGCCACGAGGAAAAAAATTACAGCTATTGAGATGTGCTTTGATTGTGACGTGTTTGTGCAATTTTGACCAGCTGGCTGGCAAAGCCAACATGATAGTTTTTATTTAGAATGAATATCTATTATTTCGATCACAGGTAAGCAGGGTAAATCTGGCAGACATCCTTTGATTTCAAGTCTGATTTTTGCATCAAGGTTCCTGACTCTAGCTTCTTTCCCTGAAAACTTCATAATGTAAAAATAAAGAACTGTAGCCACAGTGCCTTTCCAGATGCTGCTGGGAAGGGCCATGCTTGGAATACAAGAAAGCCCATAGCGACTGGAGGCAAATTGACATGTTGCCATCCACCTTAACAAATGGAAATGATGAGAAAGGAAACAGCAGGCTAAGCCTATTACTTCATCAACTGCTACAACAGCCACCAACCCTATTACTGCTCCGCTCTGCACTTCCCTGCTCACTGGGGACACTGCCTCAGCAAGGCAATAAGCATCCTCATGAAAAGCACGACACTGACAGCCCAGCCAGGCCTTGGCCACCTCAAGGGACGCTCTCTCGTGTCAAATGCTTCTCTGTCTCCTACCCTGATGGAATAATAAAGAAAATCTGTCTCATTCTTTTCATCAGCAGCTGACTCTTCCCTCCTGAGCCAGGAGAGGTAGCACACAGCAGACAGGGGAGGAAGTAAAGAGCAGCAAATGCTTTCTTGTATCCATCTGCCTGATCTGACAGCAATTTCTCTGGCTAGGATTTTATATTAAGCAAACTCATGTGTATGTGTCTCCCTTTCAGGGCTGGAGGTGGGGAAAGAATAGTAAGCTGTGTGGGACACAAAGCCATCATGTAGGTGTGCTGGAAATGAGCCATTTAATTTAAAATAAGCAGAACTGGGAGCTCCAGACTGCCAAGAGTAGTGATCCATTCCCTCAGTAAGAGCTCATGCAGCATCAAGTCATGGGATGGAGTTAGCACTGAAATTTCAGCCTGCCCTTTCATCCCCTGGCCAGGAGGAAGCAGGCATGCGGCAGAGGGCTGGGGTTGCTCTTCATTGCAAAGAAAGACTCCACAAACATATTTCTCTGGTCTAGGGACTTCAGGCAGAAAGAGGTGTGAGCAGAAATGGGAAGAATATCTGGAGCCAAAGAGTGATCCGTCATAAAGTTGTGATCCAAGAGCTAGAGAAAAACCTTGAGTTTGTCCCTTGTATGGCTGGAAGGAAGACAAGTCTGCTAAGAGACAGGAGAGGGGCTATGATGAACCAACTAGAGACAAAGACCTTTGGCAATCAACTCAATGTCCTTGTTTTACAAATTTAAATAACTACCATTTTGCAAACCATTATTGGAATTGCTCTGCCTGGCTCCAGTAGGAGGAAGCGGGACTCATTAAATCCCTTTGACATTCCCTTTTATCTGGTGACTGGGGTCAACCTACAAGAGGAACACCCAGCCGGACATTAACAAAACAGGAGGTGTGTGCATGTGTTTGTACGGGAAGAGAGAGTTATAAAAATGCTACTTTCCCTTGGGGAGAAACTTGCTACGTAAGATTTTAATGAGTAATTAGGTTCTTAGAGTCTGTCCCTCTACACAAAATTAACCCAGCAGTGCTAGAGATAGGGGTCAAAAGAGAGGTCTTCTCCATAAGCGCTCCCCTTCCCCAGTGGGGATGGTCATGTCCATCATGCCTGCAGCTGGATCAAACTGCAGCTGAGTGTGGCTGAGGATGTTCAGAGCCTGAGGAGGTCAGCAGACCAGTCAGTACCAAAATAGTATCCTTTGTACTTGTAACAAGAAAGCTTCCATCACATCTCCTCTTATCCCACCACTCTCTGTATTTCTTACTCTCCCCCCTACATTGATACACTGTTGGAAAAATCTTGTCAGCACACACTCATCTCTGGCACAGAGGCATGAGGTTCCTGAGGGAGATGTGCAAACTACTGCCGTGCTCAGCACTCGGCACACTTCCACACTAACCCGGAGCAGTCCTTCATCAGGCCTGACCAGAAGCAGAAATGCTTCTTGGGCTGCTTTTTTCTGAGCCCAAGCACGTGTCATTTGCATGTGACTGACTGCAGAAGAGGGAGAGCCCACCCTTCCCCTCATGCTTCCCTATGTCCATGGTGGGCTTGGTTGAGAAGGAAGGTCTGCCAAGCACTGGGCAGGGACTGAAAGAACAGTCATTGAGCCAAGACATGCTCCCACAGGCAACACCAATAGGCATATCCCTCCACTAAATAAATCAACTAATTTTAAAGTCACAGCATTGCTTTCTGGCAGACATCATAATGATGCAGAATACAGTAATACATCAGCTACCACCCAAACTCTCTCCACCACAACAGGAGCTGCAAGTTTTCATTGTGGCTTGCAAAGAAGTTACTGGGTGCAGAAAACCCCCGAAAGTTCCTTGTGAGGTACTGCTGCACACACCCTGCTCCCTGGCCTTCCTCATCCTCCTGAGGAGAACAATGGAGCTTTGTCAGCACCAGGAGTGAGCACTAGCAAAACACAGTGGCCTTTTTTATCCTGGCTTCAAGGCATCTGTGGCTGGAAAAAGAAATGCATTTATCTCCTAAGAGTGAGAAATATCTGTTAGAATTGGGCTTTGCCCAGAATTCTGTGTTTGAACTCCAGGGAACAGATGTGAACATGGATTTTAGTCACATTTTAGCTTACTCCACTCCTTTTGTCTTAGCTATTTTTGAGAGCCTGCACTTGTTCCTTTACCTACATATTAATTGCAATGTTGATCTAACCTCTAGCATCTTTAATGTCCTTCCTAGCTTGGGGGGAGACAAGTGGAAGCACAGGCATAGTTACTATTTGTGAAAAAACTCATCTTCAATTCTCGAGGTCTGTTTAGCCAGGAAGGAGTTAAACCCACACTTCTCAGTGAACAAATTTGCTCATACAGGAAAAAAAAATCCCATAAAATTGGATGTCAGTAGATTATCCTTCTCCAGATCCATGGATTAGTGTGCTTGGAGAGAGTATCCAAGTGGAAAAGAATGTAATAACACTGCATGTGCAAGGAGAGTCTTCACCTTCACTCCAGCTCAACTACACATTTCTCTTACCACAGACATCACATGATGCCCATCCTCATGCCTTTCTTCACTTAAGCCTATTACACTTTTATAACTATTGGAAAGCCTCTTCAAAGTGTGAAGTTTTTTGCTGCAATGGATCATATGTTGTCCAAATAATTTTGTTTTCTCAGTTCTCCCCTCAGTGTTCTTACACCTCACTTCCTCATTTGATTTGTTCCCTCTATGAAGTGATGAAGATGTGGCAGCATCCATTCTCCCTTCAGTCTCTCCATGACATACACACACACAATTCCATCTACAATTTTAGACCAAACTCTACTTTCAGATTCCCTAATGCCAGTTGAGAGCAAGGACCAAAATCTCTTGAAATTGTGGTTGGAAACAATCTTCTAAAAAAGGTAAGAATGGAAAATTTTGGAGATCCTGAAATTCAGTACTGAGTGGACAGCTTTGATTATTACTCTTCTATTTGCAATTAAATACAGCTGTACACTAGAACTGACTAAGAAAAATGTGAGTACTCATGGAATGAAATGACATTCCAATTTTCTTTATTTTATCTATGTTTTTGTGATCTCAGCCATTTTTTCTCTTTATACTTGATCTCAACTTTTAGTAAGACAATCAAGCTGATCTGTTCTAAGACTTTAAAAGCATGAAGAATGTCTTTGCACTAGGAAACATTCTAATCTTGCTACAGGCAGTACTGTAGTTTACTGTGGAATTGGAGAATCTTGAAGTGAAAATGATGACACCAGGTAAAGCCAACCAGATTCTCAAGGTAGAAGCTTCTGTAGGCTGTCCTACTCAATTCTGTAGTCCCTCTCTATTAAAGTCACAATCTTCTTGGAAAAGAGGGCCATTTCTCAACACCTGCAATGTATCAACTATGCTGTCAGTGCTCAGTAAATAAATAATTAGAATAAAAAATGGAATCGTTTCAAAATATAATGTTCCACAAAGCTTACAGAGATGCCATCTGCTCTTTAAGGTGGAAAGCTGGAGCCTATAAAAACTTCTGTGTGTGCTTAATTCTGCACACTCAGGCAGCCCCAGGAACCATTCAAGCACATAAAATTGAGCAGATATGTAAACATTTACAGAACTACAGCTCCATAAGTGGTAATTTTGCAGCTATTGTATTTTTCAAGGATCTGGAAAGGAGTTCTATGGCAAAAGGTGCCTTGAGGGTCAATAGAAATAAGCTGTGGACAGCTCATCTCCACTTTTATCCTAGAGTTTGTCTCTGAAATTCACCCAGTTCAGAGAGGAAGGATGGCACATTCCCAGCACTTTGGCATCCGAGAGACAGCCGAACGTATCTCACTCCTGCTCAGAGCTGGAAGTGAAAATAGAGAGCAAGGAATCCAAAAGGAAGTTGTTGAATGCGTGGCAGATGTTGTTACATTTGGCCTAGCAGCACTCCATGTGGCAGTCACACGACTGATGATCTCAGCCAGAGAGGTTAATAGGAGTGGGCACTCCTTTGTGAGAGTTTTCTTCCAAATGAGAGAGGAACAAATGTTATAAGTGAGCCAATAACAGCAGGGACAAAAAATCCCCAACTTAAAATACAGGGAAGAGAAACTCGAGCTAATGGCACGCTGACTGGAAAAGTACCACATCAGCAGCCAAGAAGAAACATAAAACCAAAGTGATCGTTTCATGGGTAAATCGGTATCTTAAGATCAACCTATGTACCTCCATTCCATTTCCCTCAACCTTGGCTGGTGCCCACATTTCCTAAAGACAGATGAAGAGAGAGAAGGCAATGCACGCTGGTATAGATCATGGTTTCTAGGCCATCATTTATAAAGGGAACTATGCTGGAGCAGAGGTGCATTACTTGCATATTGAAGATGATTTATGTGGTTGTTATGTAGCTGTTAGGCTTTAATTATTCACTTGATTATCAATAAAAAATAAGCCGTGAGCAGTACAGAATTGTTAACATGCCTAAAAGGGCCATGAAGCCACTTGTGCGAAACAAATGTGCACATACATGAGGGCATTCCTGTCTTGTCAGTGCCAGACACGAGGACAAATTCATAAGCAGGATTAGCACAAATCTTTACTGTTTCTTCCCTGTCCCCTGTCCACCTCTTCCACAAACAAAACCTGCCAACCTGTTCATCAGCTCTGTGATGGCAGACAAATGTTTCAGCAAAATATGTGCCAAATATCCATTGGTATTGGCTGAAATTCAATATGATGAAATGAATTGACGCTGGAGTCCCATTTACAATATCTGATCAATATCAAGTAATTGGACATCGTTTTGTGCAGGATAGAAAGCAGAGGCTGTTACATCACTCTGAGTTATGGATCATATTAATCACTGCCTAACTGTTTCATCAATGTAATTTCTTTTCATCAACATGCCATGGCATTTAGAACGTTGGACATAAAACCTCTATACTGTATTAACTTGAAATTAAAAGCTGTGCAGCCCAATGAATTGGAACCTCGTTACCACGGGTGTGAATAGTGTTCTCACATCATAGCACAGAATTATACAATTGGCACCTCTAGCAAGCAGAGCAAAGTGACAGGGGAACAAAATTAGAAAATCAAGTAGAAAGAACTCATTTTAATGTGGGGAATATGAACTCTTCCAAGCCTTACCTTTAGTTCCTCCTCCTTTATTGTAATCAATGTAAGACCAGCAGGGAGAGAACACGTTTCTTTTGCTAGTTCACAGGTGTCTGCAAGTTGTGAAACTATGGAGGATATACTAACAGGGTAGGCCTAGCAAAGGATGAGGTGTATTCTCTCCATGACCCTTTCTAGCATGGAAATATGTGATCACTAGGATTCCTATTACTCTCTGCTCCTTCCATTCTATCTTTCTTCAAGCCTTTTCTTGTATTTCAGAGGTACATTTGTGAGAGCTGGTATCATTGCCTTCTATCAAAACCCCTTTTCCATCACACAGTAGAAGGAATTCTTGCTGAACATCTGGCAGAGAAGGAAAGCTTTTAGGAAAGTCAGTCAGAGAGCAAGTGCCATTGACTCTGCCACAGCCAGAGAGAGATGGGTTCAGTCAGACCATAGCACAGGCCTCCTCTGAGTGCTGAAAAAGCTTTTGTGGGGTATATTACAGACACTTGCCTGGGAAATGAACTGCACAGTCTGACACTCCACCACTGAACCCAAACCTCTTAACATATACTGCTGTTTCCAGTGAGATTATCACAGAAAGCCGAAAGTAATCCTTTACTTCACAGTTCAGACATTCACCCAGGCAAATCCAAGTTCTGCGCTGTGGCAAAACATAGGCATACACATCCTTACACAGCCCATTTTCTGTGGAAAATAAACTAGAAAAAGTAAGTTAAAAGGTGTTTAAGTCAGAGTCCAGTCTTTCAGACCATAAGCACATAGTACACAGTTTATATCTTGCCCAGTGGGCTGAATCACCCTAAGCCCACAGATAAAGTTGGCAGAGAATGACCTCAAGTCTCCATTAATACTAGACAGAAAAGCAATGGGACTGTGCCCTCTCTGAAGAGAGAACAAAAACAGCAGAAAAAAGATGACGACCGGATCTTATTCTCAGAGCACCTGCGCTTCCCACTGATAGGAGAGCTGCGGGTGCCTGGCACTTCTTAAAATGTAACCAGCTTATTCATCCTGTCTTAGGTGAGAGCATTTTCTCTGTTCTCTGTTTGGTGTGAAGCCTGTTGGGAAAGACAGGATGAGAACAGATAATAATAATAATGGTATTTCAACATCTCCAGCTCATGGTTTCTTACCGTATTTGGTAATTGTTTTCTTTAAGCTCCAGACTCTGGGTCTGTGGGAATCACAGCTTTCTCTTAAGAAAGAGTTGTCTGTTCTTTTTGATGGGGTATGAATATCTGAAAACCTGTCATCCAGTGGAATTGAAAAATTATAAATCTAAAAAAGGAAGTCAAAGTGTGCATTACTTCTAAACATCTGCATTTTTAAAAGTGACCTTGTGATTTTTAGAGAGGTCTTATCAGGTTTAAGTGCTGGAAAAGATTGACCTTCACCAAGTTTTTCACCTTGGATAGAGATGAAGTCCCGAAAGAAAGATTTGTAAGTTCCACAGGTCAGAAAAAACACGGATTATAGCAAAATGGCTTTTATGGGAAATTTTCTCTACTTTGTCCTGCCAACTGGAATTAGAAGCACAACAGGCTTAGTTCAGGGGTAAAGGCAAAAGTGAGACAGAAATTTATTTTATTTTATTTCCAACTCTTGCTAAAGAAAATACTCCCATAGACGATTAAATTTTAGTATGTGCTAAGATCCTGTTAGAACTTAACTAAAAATTTCAAGTTTCACAATAGTATTTTTATTTATGCAGAGCAAAAGAAATAGTGTAATGATACTTCTCTCAGAGATAAAGGATACTAGGAAGGAAGGAAGAAAGGAAGTACATGAGTCCAATTTGGTTTTATTTTTAGCTTAAGAAGTCAGAACCTCATGTTGGTGAGGAACTAAAGTATTAATTTCCACTCTCCTCAGCGGCAAACCTGTGCAGTACTGTATACAATAGGAACTGGCCTCCCAGTGAAGCCATACCAGTAATTTCTTCAGTAAACCTGCACAGATATTTTGAAACTATTCCAAGATAAGACAATGCCTGTGCAATTAAGAGGACAGGGCTGTAGGGAGGAATAGCATTGGAGATTTTTTCTCTGCCTGCTTGGGAGGCTTTTCTCCTACCTTAAATAGTAAAGGCTAAATACATAAATGTGTGCCTGTGGTTTGTGTTTTTTACATATTGTGCCATTAAAGCTTAAAATGATCCTGCAGCCACTCTTCAGGGAGTGCTCCTTCTGAGTTAAGTCCATTGCAGTCACTGTCACAGAGCAAATTATATGTGCATGTACATGCACTTACACACACAGCTGTGTCTTCATTTTTCCACTTCCCATTGTTGCCAGTAGCACTGGTAATGCTCTCCTGATATCTGTTGGTGCATTGTAATAAAGATCTAACTATGGCATGGCCAAAGTAGGAAGACCCTTCTATAATTATCCCAGGAATTCAACTGCATCTGCTTCATAGCTTCATCTACTTGGTTCAAACTGCACTTCACCCTCTGTCTCTGCTTCCTTTAACTTAAAACTAGAACTATTCAAAGCGTGGAGACATCTGCTCTTTGTCTGTGAAAAATAACTCCCCATAACCCTTCTGTCTGTTCCTGTCACTCAGATGATCAGCCGCATTCTCTCATCGAGTGACAGCTCCCCAAGATGCACCTATTTTCTACAGTTCTCTTGTTTTACTCCTGCATTTGTTAGAATGACTTATTTTAGCAACTAATTAGACTAACAGCTATACAAAGATGGGGCCAAAAAACGTAAAACTGCTTACAGAAGGGAAGTGAAGGCACTGGTTTATCTTAAAAGGAAAGAGTCCTCGACTAAATTCATTGATGGTAGCCTGCTGGGGTTACCTGCCAGAAAAGGTCAGGATTTAATTATGATGGGTGTGCTGAGTGCTTTGTATCCCTCATGCATGAAAATCTGTTAGGTCTAAGTATTTAACAGTGCCCCAGACATATTAAAACTCTTTAGAATTATAAAAGCAAATTAAATTGTAAGGTCTAATCTATAGGAAGATACTCAAATATTTTGCAGAGTGAGCCCACCTTGGAGCTCAGCAACAAGAATCAGGTGCCTTGAGATGTCTTCATTTCACCGTGGGTTTAAATGAAGAGCAAGTGGGTGGCTGTGCTCTCTGTGCTCAAAGCCTCACATACAGATACTGTGATTATTTCATCCCACCAAATTCTTAAACATCTAAAAGTTAGACATCAATATACCAAAGACCACTGTGCTGTTTGTGTACAAAAGTGTACAAAAGGAGATCTACATACTGGTATTATGGTATTTGTAGAGCAATCATCACCAGGCTATTTGAGTTTCTTACTAAATCAGACATTGAACAGTTCCCTTTTCTTCTCCCTACAACCAACTAAATTGTTTTTTACAGGCATTTAGATAACTCAAATGCTCCTGTAATTATTGCCACGCTACCTCTGTCGTTCTCTTGGTCATATTCAGGAACACAGTTCACTTCCCTGGTATTAATGAGTAATAAATAATTCAAACAAAAACGAAAAAGACAACTAACAAAGGAGACATAGACACACTTCATGTGGTGTCTACATTATTCAGCCTGTGATGTCATTTTCTATGGTAAAATCCTGTAGAATTTAAGAGAAAATTATAACCTTTCCTTACATTTTGAACATCCTATAGAATAGAATGCAATTAACATCTTTGTCAAATAACATAATCCAGTAGGATGGCTCCAAAAGGTTGCAGAAGACAGCATTCTATTTCAATTCCAGAATAGAGCACTATTACACTCCTATAGACTCCACAGTTTTTATCCCTCTTAACTTCTGCAGCACTTTCCCAGGAGGGTTTGCACATGAGCTGAGAAGAATGGTGGGAGAAAAATTACTGGAGAGAGAGAGGGAAGTGTCTGGTGTAAATTTACTACAGAAAGCTCTCTTGGGAGACTTAAACATAGTTCCCATTCAGCTGCATGAGAGAAGGGTCAGGTGTATTCAGAAGCAAGTTAATGGGGATAAGAACAGAGAAAGGCGAGAGTGCCCAGTGGATACACAATTAAACTGCTTTATCTGCCTAATAAGCAGGGTACAGAGTCCCTGCCTACTGTAGTAACTCCTCAGCTGCAGCAGAGGCAGCAACCAACCAGACAATCCATGAAGTTGCCAGACTGGCATTCTTCATAGACTATGAGAAGCTTCTTTACCCAAGGGGTTCAGGGGATGCATCTGGTCCTTACATGACAGTCAAGGTGAAGGGATGAGACATCTTTGCCCAGTTACCATGTATCTATCCAACGTGTATGGGACCTTTCAACTCTGTTCCACACAAAAGAACTGCATGGTAGCTTGCCATGATCACCCTCCATGCCTACACAAAACCACCTCCTTCCTCTCAATTGCCTTCTCACACTAATCCTGTTTGAGTGTATACCTACATAAAAGTTAGAACTTGATTTTAAGATTTTCTGTGGCTGCTCAGCTTTATTGTTGTTTTTCATGAGAATGGCAGAAAGAAAAAGAAAATCTCTAATTACTGCTAATCATGATCTAAGCTCAAAGAGGGAGCCTGTGCTGGTGGGAAGAAGGGGTTTCAATGCAGTTAAGCAAGAGGAGGAAGCAAATGGTTGGTAGGTGTTAGAACCAAAATGCTGTTTACATTCTGTCAGACAAACACACAAGTCAAAAACAATGCTTTGAAAAACACCATAATGCTAAGACTGCAAGCCCCAACACATAGGTAGGAGACGTCAGAACTGTGCGACCTTAATTAATCCTCCTGAGTGCATGCATTATATAATTACATAAGCATTGATTATTTCTCCCCAGAGGGCCTGTTGCTCTCAATGCAGGGAACAGACAAGATTCACTACATGAGATACTGTTCAATATTTTCCCCTCACACTTCCGTTTGTGTGGTCCCAGGTTTATTTACTGAACACTATTCACTTTATGCTGAAGGTAGGATTACTCATCTTCTCATGGACATTCTTATCACATTCCTCACTTTAGCAGCTGTGGACCTCACATGAATTAACACACTTGTTTTCATCTGTGTAAAAGGAGGGCTTGGCATTATCCCCATTTAGCTGAGGAGATTACTGCTGAACAGTTTTTTATTAGGTTTTCCATTGCTTTCTCTGAAGTGGTTAAAAAAGCAAATGAAATATGCTCTACCATGAGGAGAGCTGTTTAGTTTAAATAATAAGTGGTGCTTCCAGTCCTGCATAAATTTTACATTTTCATCCTAACCAGTGTAAGTGCAGATACCCTCCCGGTTTGTAAGAACAAATGAATCTACTTTCAGAATCCCACCACCTGTGTTTGAACAGCCATTATGAGATGAATTCCAACAACAACTTCACCTTACTTTGACACAGAATTATGGAGACTCCAGCTGACCTAGAATGGAGACCTGTTAACCACTAAGGTTGACTTTCTTAAACTTTTGTCATCTAGTTCCTTGTTATACTGACCAGCCTCATTCGTCTTCAGTCTCTCCCAAAATAATTTTCATGGCCTTACTTCAGGAGTTCTTATACTTTGGAAGAATATTCCACAAGAGGAAAAAACTTTTTTTCCCAACAATTTTTAGAAACACCTGTCACTGTTTCCATCTCTCCAATCAGTGAGCAGTGCGGGTGTCTCTCTCAGTGGGAGCTGACAACTTGATGATACTTCATCAGTGCGAAGACTCATGCTGAGAAATAGATTGAGAGAAATGAAATGCCTTTCACCACTGGAAAAATAAAAAATCAGATTTTCTAAGTCCTTGTTAGGTATTTCTAATTTCTTTTATTGTCTGAAGTAAGTCTGCATGCGTGTGTGTACTGGCATTAGCAATAGCCAGTTCACTCCCTTTCCTCTCTTGCAAACACACAGGCATTAATGCTACCAGAAAATGACAGTCCTCAGGAAAAAATAAGAAACTGGAATTCAAGAGCAGTTCTAAAATGCTGGTCTCACCGGAGGTTTCCAGCAAAGCTCAGGTAAGGTCTCAGCTCACTAGAGAATGCAAATCTAGAATAACAATTCTTTAATTAGAAAGTTTATCCTGTTCCTAGTGTACATGAATTCTGATTTGTATTTTCAAAGCTGTTTGCATTATCAAGGAGGACAGATATTTAAAGCTCCACAAAAAAAGACATGTATTAGTTCTGGAAATCAGGGAATGTAAGCGTGGAATAACTCTGCCCTGCATCTTTCTGGAGTGGTGCCTAGATCCTGTTGACCCATAACCCACACATCCCCTGCATTTTTCTGCAGCTTTGCTGTATTCAGTTCAGTTTTAACTTGGATGCCAAGTCCTGATCAGACCACAATACAAGCCACACCTCATGATGTCCAGCTGACTTTTTTACTGACATAAACAGGCTGATATTTGTTTAATTTAGTGAAATAAATGCCTCTTCTAGCTGTTTGGAAAACAAATCCCTCCTTACCCTCCAGCTGGTATTTGCTGTACTTGAGTGAGTCTGGTAAAAAGCTTGGGTTATAATTTAATACTGCTATGTTTGTGCAGAACCAACAAGCCTTTCTTATGGTCTCTTAAGGTTTTTTTTAAGCGTTGATGGAGCTCTCCAGTGCATTAACAGCATTGTACACAACAGATCGTCAAACCGGAACAGCAAGCAAACAACATATAACCTGCAGCAACAGGTACTGTTGAGCATAATAATGTATTGACACAAGGCCTTACTGAGCTTTCTGAAGTTCCCACCACAGAGTCAGTCATATGACACCTTTTCTTTCTTATTTATTAATAGTGAATGGCTTGTGGTCCTGCTGGTGTTACAGAATGGTAGGGGCTGTAAGTTCTTTCCCATAGGTCTTTGCTACAGTCCTTCTACTGTGAAGAATTTATCCTTTACTGGAAGCAGGCACCAGCACAACCCTATTGATGTTTATCTCTATCTATTGATTTCCATGCTGAATTATTCCCAAGAGACTATTTACACTTCCAGTGCTTTTGAGCACAATGATGGTCTTGCCATTGCTTTCATCTGCTGCAGCAAGTCTGCAATAAGCTGCAGAGGTACAGATCAGTTTGGTTGGTTGTTAAATGCGTGGAAGCTTCCAAAGAGGACTGAGACATAAAGCCTCAGTTTTTTCCCCTTTCCACCTAGCTCCACATACTGTAAGCTCAGTGAATAGAAGTACACATGCTTTAGAAGGTAGTACATATTTTCTTCTTTCAAAATTTATCTAAATTTACTAATTTATTCTCTTCTATGATGAAAAGAGGGATTCAGGTTGGCATTGTACTATATTGTTTGCTTTCCAAAAAAACATCTCTGCTGCAGGACCAAGTTCTGTTCTTCCTCTTATGGTTGCCATAATTTTATGTATATTCCCATGTGATCTCCTCTGTCTTCTTACTCCTTCACTTAGGTGCTGCTTATGTTACTTTAGGGGCTGTCTGATCACACGCTTAAGTCAAAGGCTTCTTCCAAACAACTGCATTCATTTGCGCTTCTCCTGGTTTGCATCAAGAGAAGTGTGATGAGCAAGCATTGATATTTATAAAAATGTACATGCTGTTTATATGTGAAACTTTATGCATCTTAAATAAGATGATTTCCTTGTGAAGAACAGGGAGAGTGAGTACAGCCTGCTGGGCATTCCAGTAGTTAAATGAAAACCATGCCAGAAGAACACCACAACTTTGGCCAGTATTTAATGACTCACTGTGCCTCCAGGATATAACTTTGATGGATATTCTGGAGAGCCTACTGGTGCTGTATCTGACAGTAAATCATACTTCGATTATTCCATCTTATAGCCCAGTGCAGCACAGGGAACATGCTTTGCCAGCAGCTGTTATCAGCATACTTGGAATTCTTGATCAAGATCATTGAAAGCCCAATACAAGAACAAATGGCTACAAATTATTACCACAGTATGTTAAAGACAGTAGGCTGTAAAATAAAGAGAAATCCCTCTATTAGATAGAGCCGTCTCAGAGTCACTTCTTCCTTTAGAAATCATGATCTACAGAGTTTCATAAATCGATGAAAAGATTTTGACCATTAAACTTAATTGATACTGAATTTGAAGGCATGAACTTAAATAATTTTGCCATTTCTTTGACAATTAGCTTTTGGAATTGCATTTCTCTCCATCACTGTATGAAGCGAAAAATCACAGGTACTGAGGAAGCAAGATTAACATGTACAAAAGATGAAGCACTGTGAGGAGCGACATCTGGAGCAATGCAAAAGATGTTTCGAGGAGCATAAACAGGCAGAAGTAAAAACAGAAAATAAAACCTGACTTTTAAGTAAAATCAGCAACAACTTGGATTTATATAGTGCTCCATATGTGCTAGATGAATAATGCCCAAGGCGTTTTAGACTCAAGTAAGGTAAAAAGCATGCTTGAGGTGAGAAAGTAAGAAAATAATTAAATTTCTTGAAAATGTTTTCAGCTTTGAGCAGGTGCAATTTTTCCCTTTAGATGACTGTTGATAATGGTGTTGAGGTGCTGTTGTTTTACATAATTGGCTTTGGACAGGAGCCATGCTACAGTGAAAGAGCAAAGACTGTAGTTGAAATGCTCATTCAATTTTAGTTTTTTAATATAATGCTGCAGTAGAATCCTGATTGCTTAGAAATATCTATCTAGAAAGAATGAAAACATTCAGCTGCTTGGAAATGTCATCGAGCCAGTTACAGAGGAAAAATTGGCCTTGAGTGAGGACGAACTACACAACACTGATAGATTTTCCCCTGAGTTTCATGGGTATTACTCCACTTCCCATTTACAGATGAGATGACCAAGAAAATGATTCTTGGTGGTGCCTAGGTGGATATCTCCAGCTCAGAGTGTAGTGAAAATTTAAAAAACCTTGTAGTAATATCACAGAATCACACAATATCAGGGATTGGAAGGAATCCTCAAAAGATCATCTAGTCCAATCCCCCAAGCAGGAACACCCAGACAAGGTCACACAGGAAGGCGTCCAGGTGGGTTTTTGAATGTCTTGAGAGAAGAAGACTCCACACCCTCTCTGAGAAGCCTGTTCCAGTGTTCTGTCACCCTCACTGTGAAACAGGTTTTTCTGCTATGTCTGTGAAACCTCCTGTGTTCCATCTTGCACCCACTGCCCCAAGTCCTATCACTGGAAGTCACTGAGAAGAGCCTGGCTCCATCCTCCTGACACTCACCCTTTACATATTTATATATATTCACAGAATAATATAATCATAGAATAGTTTGGGTTGGAAAGGACCTTAAAGATCATTGAGTTCTAACCCCCCTGCCATAGGCAGGGACACCTCCCCACTAGATCAGGCTGCCCAGTGCNATTGATAAATTACTGTGAGGTCCCCCTGAGCCTTCTCTTCATATTCATGGCCCTCCTCTGGACCCGCTCCAACAGCTCAATGTCCTTCTTGTGTTGAGGGCTCCAGAATTGGACGCAATACTCCAGGTGTGGTCTCACCGGAGCCAAGTAGAGGGGCAAAATCTCCTCTCTGGACCTGCTGGTCACACTCCTCTTGATGCAACCCAGGATTTGGTTGGCCTTCTTGGCTGCAAGTGTGCCCTGGCAGCTGATGTTGAGTTTGTCATCCACTGACACCCCCAAGTCTTTCTCTTCAGAGCTGCACTCAAGCCACTCTCCACCCAGCCTGTATCTGTGCTTGGGATTGCTTTGACCCAGGTGCAGGACCTTGCACTTCGCCTTGTTGAACTTCATGAGGTTGGCATGGGCCCACCTCTCAAGCCTGTCAAGGTCTCTCTGGATGGCATCCCTTCCTTCAGGTGTATCAACTGCACCACACAGCTCGGTGTTGTAATTAATGAAGTCACCCCTCAGTATCCTCTTCTCAAAGCTAAAGAGTCCCAGCTCCCTCAGCCATCAGCAACAAAAATAAACACAGCACCAAATAAACAGCTGCATGAATCACAAACACATGTGAGGCTTGTTTTGCCTTTTTACAGAATGAAGAGTAGCACCAGTACAAAATGGAGCCTTTCTACTGCTCACCAAGCAGAGATTACCACGTCAGCTGAGGTTTGCCAGACGGAGATGTACATATGCTACCCTTATCCCATTTCTTCAGAAGAAAAATGCCACATATGCTCAAATCACTCTTTTCTGCCATAATTTTACATTTTTCACAAGAGAAAAGCTTGTCAAGCCAGTAACTTTTTTTGGCCATTGATGGTAAACTGCAGGTAGGTAAGTATTTTGAATATGGATATTTTTCTAGCAAGAGGCTCTGATTATTGTTGCTGCTATGAGACCTTCCGTGCTTTCTAACATAAAAGCCATGCTCAGACACTGGATGACTAGTCCTAGAGGACTACTGTCTGGCTGTAACTTCAAATACAAGCCTCAGAGTAAGATTAAGATTTATTGAACTGTTGTGGGATTCCAAGAACAGTCAAATAGGCAGCCATTTCTCTTGTTGACTATATGCCAACCGTAGGAGTTTAACAACAAATTAAATCATCTTCATCATTGCTTGGATTTATCAGCTGTACTGTCCTAAAGGCCCTTGCCAGAATCAGGGTCTTACTGGGCTACAGTTGTTTTTTTTCTATAGACAGGCAGAAGATACAGATTGTGTTTCAAAGAGACAGAGATTTAAGCTTGAAAGAGGTTATCAAATGACTTTTGTCTCAGAAAACAGCATTTATAGCCAATACTCAGTCTGTCCAGCTGGCACAAGGGCTCTTCCTAATTTGGAGGAATAAAACTTGCCAGCTTTTCAAATTAATATATTATTATTACTTGTATCTTGCTTTTTAATCCTTCACTATGTGAATAGCATGATCCTCATCAAAAAGGAAACCAGAAGGGTGTACACATGCTGCCAAAAGTCTGCTAGAAAAGGATTCTTGGCTAAAATATTAGAAGCTGCTTGAAAGGATTTCCTGCTGACTTTAGTGTTATAAATCCACCCTTTGCTGCACGAGGATAAAGGACAAGCAACTCATCAATACCCACATTTATTTAGCTTTCTGGTCAATTTAGTTTTCCACTTTTAATTGGGGAATCGTAGGCCCAGAGCTTCCTTTTTAGTGTTGATCCAGTCTGATGTCTGTGCCCTCATCCAAGAGTTAGAGTGAGGGAGAAAGCACTATCCACAGCTCACTATATTGCACAGTTCTGTAGATAGCCACATCCCTGAAGCTGATCTGACAGACTCTTAATGTCAAGGAAAAATTATTCATAATCTATACATATCCATTATGTGGAATAGGCAACAAAAGTAACTGAACTGAGTTTTAAGTTCTCATACATGATAGTCAACAGAGGAAGAGTCATGTTAATAATCTAGATAAGGTCAGTAAGGCAGGGATTTTGTGATATTCACGTCTATTCAGCATGTGGAGGAGATATATGATTAGTCAGAGTTAAGTTTTTGTTATGGACTCTCAGACTTACAATTGTCTGGTTTATCCCTGCGAAGTACTTCTGCTGAGTCTCATATGCTAAATATTTCTCTTAATATTTCTGGAAATTACTGCTAAGGTAGTTCTCATCAGGCTGTAAACAGTTTGAAAAAATTGTTCCTCAGGGCCAAGAAGAGGTAAGAGAGTTAAAAGAAATTACTGCTAAGTTATTAGTTCTGATCAGGATGAAAACAGCCTGGAAGGATTGCTCCTCAGGGACAAGAAGAGTTAAAAGAAAGGCAGCCTTGGAAAGATCACCACAGATGAATGAATTACATGAGAAAATGGTAACTCAGATTTATGTTACAATTTTGTTTTTGCTTCACTAACGAGGCCCCAGGAAACACATAAGAATCTTGTTCTAGTCCCCATCAACTTCTCTAGGCAGTGTATCGGACTCCTAAGGCAGCTTATTAGGACGCCCTGCTGGAAACAGAATAGGACTCCTCTAATAACAGAACCAAAAGCAAGGACATGTTAGTTCAACAGTCAGCCATGATGTTACTGAAGATGCAACCAAAATAGTCCCAAAGCAATGAAACAGCAATCTTCAATGGACCAGAGGCTTAAAATTAAAGGCTACAATACTTTCCAGGGAACATAAAATCTTAGATGTCTGCTCTTTAAGCTTGTTGGCAGAGAAGCAGCAGTACCGGGATGTACAGGGAGTCAGTAACTGATAAAAAGCAAAGTTCACTAATGCATTGAGAAATACAATATACACAGTGACTTTTTAAAATGAAAATTCTGATAACTCTGACAGTCTCATTTTGTCTTAAGGGCACTCTAGTACTCACTATCTCTGTTTTCTGGTTAGTTCAGAGACTCCAATTCCTAAAATTTTGACTTGTTGGACATGCTTTTTCAGGCAGCTTTCTCTTCATTGCTTTCCTATCTGGTAAGCAAAATAAAACACATCCTCCTTCGTACAAAGAAACTTTTTTCTCTCTTTTACATACACCATGACTCTGACTGCCCAATTCCCATCACCATGCATAATCCAAAACAACAGAAATAAAATTATCCTGGTCTCCACTCCCTCCATCAGTTTTTCCAATTGCAGTTACCTGAGTTGCAGAAACAGTTGTGGAGAAATGGAGGTGACGTGTGCTTTTTGGCTTCTCCTGTTCTAGCCAGCAACACACTGGCAGTAATCTCTTCCTCCTATGGAGATAAAGAGAGATAATTAAGATAAACTAGACCTGCTGTTGTGTTCCCTGCTGAGAGGTATTACGAAGGAAGTCATGCTGGCCTATTTCAAGAGACTTCTGAGGTAGAGAACAGCTTTACTACTTGGAGATAGAGCAGAAGCTTTTGATATGTTTCACTTAGGACAGTACAACAAAATAATTTTACCTTTTTTTTCCTTTTGTCCAGGCCTCAGTGATTAGATCTAGTGCTGAACTTACAGCATGATACCTGTGTGCTGAAACCATGGGCCAGGGAAATGCTACTTAAGTACCTGTTGAAGGAACAAAACCTGTATTGGGACAGGTTAAGTAGTATAAAACTTCTTTCCCTTTCCAAATATGGTTCTTGGGAGTTGCAATAATGCAGGGTTTTAAAATACGTAACAGTTTGCATTTATATTAAAAGGGGGAAATAATTTGAACTAAGAAAAGCACAAACATTCAGAATGCCTACCTCCAGCCACATCTTGGCATTCGCCAGGACTTAAAGGTTATGTCTGTCATGTTTAGATGTGGCATAAAGTCTTTCACCCTTTTCCAAGTAATTGGACATCATACTGATAGGTAAAATTGAATGTGTTACGAACAGCTCTCCTATACACTTACAGAGCTTATTGACAGACAGTGCTTGGAGAGAAGGCCTAATTTTATGCATGAACATGTCATACTGGCATGCTGTAACTGCTTGCCTTCCTTCTGCAGTGCATTGTGAAACCCCACAATGGTTCCTGGGAAGTCATATCACCTTCTGGTTTTGCATAAGCACAACTGCTGTAGTTAACCAGGAGCAAAAAATTATTATGGTCAATATAACAGAAACATAAGTAAACAGCTGAATAATTTGAAATATATATAAAATTGTCTTACTCTCAAGATGTATGAAAGTGACTTCAGCCTACAAATCTTTTGTAAAGAATAGCAAATGCAAGACTGACTCTTGTTGATGAGTCTGTGTTCAATTGTTTTCTTCTACTTTGTTGTCTGTCAGACAGAGGTGTGCAAAAATTGAGGCTGGATTTTGCCTCTGGTAAGCTTCACTTACGGCTTGTTTGGGATTTTTTTCCAGTTCATGACAACTTTAATCAGCCCCATCTTAGTCTAGAAGAAGAAATCCTTCTGGATCATTGCTGAAAATTGTTGATGACTACATAATCTTGCTCTCACCTAAACAGGGTGACTGAAAACTTATGGTTAAGGGAGGGGAAATTTTGTGATAGGGAGAATATCTTTGAGATAAAAATAGGTGGATGCTGGGAGGATGGTATTAGGGGGATGAAGAAGTACCCTTATGCTTTCTCTGCTGCTGTTCTCTCCTGGCATCTGTTCACTGTCACACTTTTATGTATTTTGTTGTTTTGTTTGGTTTTTTTTTAAACTGGTACACATAGTTCAGGCCTGTATTTCACATTTGGAAATGCATATTTCAAACAGAAATACAAACAGAATTCATGAAGAATGTAAAATGTCTGAAAAAACTGCCAGCATTCTCGATTCTGTTTCATTTCTAAATACAAAATTGACTGCCATATTGCTGCTTCTGTTTGCATGGTGAGAAAAGTCCATTTATTGTGTGTGTGGCATGAATGACAGGCTCCCTGTTTTGATTTGTCAACTAGGATTCTTAAGCCTGCAAGGATCCTAAAGAAAGACCTGATGAGTGCACAACTAGCTCATGATGTCTAGTTTTGGACAGAGTTATGAAAGTTTCTGGGTCATTCATGTCAGAGTGAAAGCACTTAGATTGCTCTGTGTGTGGGTCAAATCAGGTCTGCAACTCATTCTGTGGCTTCCCTGGCCACCATGCTGTTGGCCATCTCTGTCCCTCTGCAGAGGAAGTCTGCATGGTGAATTTTGCAGTCTTTCATGTGATATTAATTTCTTGTTTACAGAAATATATATTGCAGCAAGCCCCTGCCTCTTTGACTTGGGAAGAACAAATAATTTTCTATTAAATGATAAATACCCTTCCTTCACCCTTGTCATAAGCAGGTTTATCAAATTGGTGCACAAGGAGAGATTGTCCTCCTTCACTGGGTTTGCTGCTGAAGGCTTTCTGCTGGTACATTTATCCCTCCCTCTCTCCCCAGGGATATCTCCCCATGCCAGGCTGGCCACTTCATTCTCTTCTGTTGAGGGTGGCAGAGTGTTTATTGCAGTCCTTCAGTGTAGTTGGTTTGCTGCATGTTCTGTGTTCAAACCAGTTATGGTATGATATACCAGCTCTGACAGTGAACTGCACAGGATGGATCTTTGGGCTGCACCACAAAAGTTGTTCTTCTACCCCTGTGTCATATCATAAATCACAAAGACTGTCTGGTTCCTGTGGTGTCTTGAAGCCCCTGGCAGAATGCCTACAGCAGGGCTTTTCTTCTGCTGTCAGTCAGCTACCACTGGCCTTCTCTCTTTCTCCTCATCTGGTATACTCCTTTGGGTCCTCTCCAGTGTGGCTGGCACCATCAGCACTACTCCCAGAACACAGCTGCTTGGAGTGTACCAGAATGGAGTAAAACTGTCTCCCTCTCCAGCTGCAGCTCACACAACAAATGAAGATTTCTGCGGACAGATGCAGCAGAGAAAGCCATGAAAGCTTATTATATGTTCCTAATGACAGTCATCTGCTTGCTGCTGAGGTGTCCAAGCAACTCTGGGGTTGCAGGAAGGGGATCCCCCTCCACATCTCCCGGTTCTGATCACACTCCCTTCCCTACAGCCTCTATCTCCCTGTTTTCATAAGTCTGCATTTATTCATTACAGGCTGCAAGGGGACAGGAGAGGCTACAGAGCAGTTTTAATCCCAGACAGAAGTGCACTGACTCAGAGCTCTGATAAGTCCCTCCCCAGAGGGGAACAGTTCCTTCAGGAGTCTGAGGCTGTAGGTGCACTTCCCAACCATGGCCCATTGTTCAAAATCACCCAATTTTCAGTCCAGTCAGACTCAAAGATGTGTTGAAGACCATAGAATTGAGCCCATGCCGTCACAGTTCCCAACCAAGGAGGGGCAGGTAAGTCTTTAAACTGAACCTCTCGGGTAACAGGATTTCTTGCTCGGGGCAATCAGGGGTAACCATTTGACCCCTCTTTCAGTATTTTGCCATGTGAGGCTTGCACAGAAGTGCAAGCAAAACTAGGTAATATTTGTTTCTTCCTTTTGCCATTAGTTCTGAAGCACTGCTATCACTTTTCATGTAATCATTGTTTTTCCTTTTGCTTTTCTTATTTGCATTTACTCAGCAGTGGCCACAGCATATCCATTTTTGAGGCTAGCTAAATAAATGCTGTTAGTTGATGACTATCAATCCTGCACAAATGCTTGCATAAGGAAGATAAATTTTCTAAGAACTGTTTGCTCAGGGGTAGATGGCTGCTCTAATGGTGTGTTTATTGAGCAGTGCTTTATCTGTTGCAATTATTTGCCCTTTAGGGCTGGTGTTATTATATTAGTTGGTTTGATCTTTGCCAACACCTGGATCCCTCTTTGTAATTAGCAAAGTGATACACTGTGTCTGCCACTCTGCTGCTCACTCCCTCCTCTTTCACCACTTCTAAACTAATCTCATCCTAAAAGCAATGAAGAGGAAAAATGTTGATCAGTACCTGCTTCTGGATTTAAAGGGAAGGACAGATTACTCAAAGAGAGCAGAAGAAAATTTGCCTTACATCAACAAATAATTCATAATGCATATATGGGCATCCAACAACTTCATTTTTGCGTTGGTGTGACAAATATTGTGAATGGGACAGCAAATGTGACACATCATTCTACTGTCTTGACAAAGATTATAGCAAGAATGGGAAGAGGACAAATGTAACTCATTCTGGAGACAATCTTGGAGCTCTAATCTCATTTATTCTTCAACATGAATTATAAAGCAGTGCAGAGGATGAGAATGTGATTTTCACTATGCTGTATGTTTTAATCACTTTGCTATTAAGCAAACAAGTAATTTTGAAATGAAGAATTTTAACTTTTGAACTATGAACTAAATAAAGAGAACAAATCTGTAACAGAAGAGCCCTGCCAGTGGAATTAGAAATCAATAAAGGTCAAATTCATCTCAGGTTTAGACAAAAAAAATTCCTTCAGACTTCTGAGAATTGTCTGCTATGTCCCAAATTGGAACTGGACCCATGCCCTCACCTTCTTCAGCTTGGATGGAGTCTCTTGGAGATCATTCCAGAGCTGGAACCCACAAAAAAGTGCATTGTGGGTTGGTAAGAAGTTTTGAGCTGGAAGCAATGGTGTAAAACATTATGGTTGCTAGGTCCCATTGGATGTAGTTCTTCTGGCAAGTTGAGAAGGCAGCTTGACTGTTGTTTATGCCAACAACCAATTTGGATGCTGTTTGGTGTGGAAAGGCAACAATTGAAGCTTCCCAAGGAGTTTAATCCAGTGCTGAAATCCTGAAGTAATACATTCTGTAGTAGAAGATAAATAGGGTTCTCCCAATGGTACCAGTGGTTTTCTAAAGTTTGTCTCCTGGCTAAGTGGGACTTTTGTGAAATCTATATTATAAAAAGAGGAAGAACTAACTATTAATTTGTGTGCTAAGTTATTTTCAGAATAGCTTGCTGCCTCTGTAAAACCTCTCTTATTTTACAATATTCCATAGGTTTCTCTTTTATGCTTAGCCTGCCATTCTGGTTTTCTTCTTCTTCCACTTGGTGTTGTCTCCTTGTAACCCCAGGAGAGGGTGAAGGCCTGATGTGACCACTCATGAGTTAGGCTGCTGTGACATCCAGTGAGAACAGAGACAACCTGGGCCCTGAATTTATGTAAATGAAATTTCTATGTTCCAGGTGGCTGGAGGGCTAGAAGTGACAAATGATCCTTCATGAAGGTAGATGAGAATATCAGGACTCCCCTGGTGGGCAAGCAATCATAGCATTCATGGGAATGCAGGAGAGGTTTTGATTTTGAATCTCAAGTGTACTATGATGGTTATGCAAGCAAGCCATGGAGCAGTTTGTGTGAAACACAAATGAGATCATGTCAGCAATGGAGGAACTTCATGTGGGTACTTTGTGTGAGGAGGATGATAAGTGTTTAGAGCAGAGAATTGCCTATTAAAGCCTTATGCTATTTCTCCTGTCCTGCAGGACTGGGAACAAAATGTACCAGGTCTTAATTCCACATGTGATTCAAATCTGATTTAAACGTTTTGGACCAGGTTTTAGAAATCAATTGAACATAATTGTGTGCTATGTGCTAATATTGCTGCACTAATCCAGCCTATACTGTAAATTGCTTCAAAGCGTGCACTCACTTTCCCCTACCTAGCTCAACCTACTGATCTCACTGGAGTGCTCTGAGGGATAATGGGTTAATTCTTGCTGGGTAGCAGCAATTTCTGCCACGTTTGGTGGGAGTTGAGGGACAACAGGATCATTGTTTTATTAGAAAGCAGGAGGCCTTTAAATGAAAATGCTCAGGTTTTGCTGGAGATCCCAGGTTATGCTTTAATATCATCAGTTTTCTTAGAGCCATTGAGATTAGGCCAAGGATGAATTTTTGCTTTCAAGTCTTGGGGAGACAATGCAATGTATTAAGATCAGTCATCTTATCCAGAGTACAAAAGCCTATCTTTTTCTGTTTTATTTTGAATTAATATGAAGGATTTGGATTAGCAGGAATGCTTCCTCAGACACAAATTTTCTTTCAGATTGTCCTTTCAGGAAAAGAGGGCATGGACAGTGTTCAGCATCTGAAACACCATGGTGAGCTTACAGCAACATGAGTGAAGTAAGAGGAGTAATTTAGGAATTATGGTTGCTTGAGGTCAGACCAAAATTTATTAGTCTACGACTGTAATTCCCTGGAGTCCTGGCAGGTCTCCAGACTGCAGTGATCTCAGTTTCACAGAGGGCAGATTAGAAAGCAACATGTCTAAAATAATGAAATATTACATTTCCCTTATTTAAAAAATAAACCAAAACAAAAATAAAATCTTTCACTAACATGGCCACCAAAAGATGCACCTCTCCATGCTGTGCATGAGATCTGTACCTTCTGGAGTCCAACAAGCAGCTGCATCTACAACGACTACACAACGTGCAGGCAATGCTCAAGACCTTTGTGACACCTTGGAGTGGAAAAGGCTGCCCTCTCTGTGTCAGGAATAAAGAAGAGATCATAAGTACCATGAGTGGCCTGAAGCCATCTTGTGGCAGGAATGAGCCCCCAGCTCAAAGAGTCATGCCAAGGAGTTTGCATGGGTCCATCTATTTCAACAGAAAGTAGGGGGAGATTCTGAAGCTTTTCTTCACTAGAGAAGTGTCAAAGTTTCTACTGCCTCCTTTACAGCCAAAGAGCAAACATGGTGAGAGAAACTTGAATAAGTCTGTTCACTCCCAATTCCACAAGACTTCACAGACATTTAGGTACTGGAACAAAGATCCCAGTTCCTTTACTTTCTGCATTTCTTGGTAAGATTACCTAGATTACTTGTGTTTAGAGCCAGTTTACACTGTTGTGTGGTGTTTAAGTTCATTAAACCATGGCCAGGATTTGGCTGTCAATGGCTGGGGCAATCACAAAAACTAATGTAGGATGGGAAAAGCTGCCACAGTGTTAATCCATCACAATGGCTGTAGCGTTGTGTCTTTGCTGTCAGGCATGAGGGGCTTGGATATACTGTTTGGGACAGACAATAATTAGTTCTGGTTATCAAAGCACAATGCTACTTTTCCCTTCAAAATATGATGAGGGAAAGATGCGTTAAAATAGTGGACCTAGCAATGACCTATCATGATATTCACATGCTCTGGGGAGGCAAGACAATGGTGAAATGAGATGATATAGCAGAAACCTTGTACTGCCTATGGATTTATCCTTCTCTCAATTTCAAGTCTTCTGATTTCACAATCTGGCTGAAGACTGGACTCTGGAGAACAAGAGCTCAGTATAATGTTGGCAGTGCTTTCAGCTGTCTCAGTCCTTCCAACATGAGTCCCTAGTGGGCTCTGATAAAGGATCCATAGCCTCTTCACATCACTGCTAAGCAGCCTACCCAAACCCTAGCTGCTGCTCCTCCTCCTCTGTCCTCAGGTCAAAGGAAAAAGCACAGATCAGAGAGGTCAAACATCAAGGAAGGAGCACAGTCCCAACAGAAGTTCATGCTTGAGATCGGGAATAGAGTGGTTTCTACATTGGGAAGTTCTAATTTTAGTCTCTAAAGTCTTTATGTTTGATATTAGAAGGATCTGGAGACTGCACAGATTTAATGTTCCTTTCACCCTTCCTTGCTTTCTGCTCCATCCTGCTTTTGGTCACTTTTATTCATCTGTCCATGGCTGGCTGCTAAATAACTTAATTGAATACATTTCCTTGTGTTAACAACATATGTGACAAATAAGTAATGTGACTTATCGAAAGGCATGGGAATGCAGTGTTCCAGCTACTGAAGGACATTTAGGAATTCAGCAGCTTACCACCTTTGTGTCACCCCCACAATACTTTAAAACATAAACAGACATCTAAAAGAAGATGCAAGAGTATAAACTCACCCAGAACTCTGCTTGTTTTCATTCTCAGCTTAAATAAGTAAACTGTTATGAAATCTACTGACACAGTTTTGGCAGGTTTGATTTACATTTTCTCAGTGGCCCAGTAAACATTTCCTCAAGATCTTATCTGAGGTTACAAATATTTCTGCTTTTCAACACATGCCTTTGGAAAGTGTCAAACAATTTAGCCACAGTTTGTGCAAATATAGTTGTTTTCCCCTCTTTTATAATGAAAATTTTCTGAAAAGAATATTCACAGCTGCCAATAATTACTTGTGAAGGGTGCTGAAGTATACTCTTTGTGTAAACCACCTGTGCAGGTCTCTCCTCCAACTATTGGCAGAAAAAATAATTTTGAGAGGTGAAGTAGGATGTCAAGTGAGCTGTGCTGGTGCTGATCTAGTGAGTATGACTCTTCCTTGCTCTACAAACCGTAGCTTTTGGTTCTGTGCAACAAGTATCTTGCAAAAATTCATACATACTCTGCAACACTGAGATACCCAGCCCAAATTGCTGGCTGGCACAGAGCAGTGTGCTGGCTGCCTTGGCAAGAGTACTTCCCCAAGGAGCAAATGGGGTCTAATATACTCAGACCAACAAGAGTACTGCTCACAAAAGAGTAAAAAAGAGGGAGAGGCCTTTCTTGCCTTACTCCAAATGTTAACGTATCTGCAAAGACTTGATCACAGCCCGACTCTAATCCTTCTTCCTCACTGAGAAATTTACCATGAAGTCTACAAGGATACAAATTACCTTGGAAAAAGAGAGGAAATTTATAATTGGGTTTCTCTGCTAAGCACTCCAGCAAGAAAAAGGAACATTTTACTAAAGCTTTCACATTTTACTTCCAGGGACCTGCTCACACCTGTGTCCTCTTGAGAACCCGATTCCTGAAACACAGTTTCTCCCTTGACATGGGCTGCAGAAATGGCTTTGGGGTGTGCCAAGCTCAGCTGTGGTACCCTGTGACAGATTTCCTAACTGTAGCTGGGCAAGCTGAAGACAGACTGTCATTTCATCATTTTTGGACAGAGATCCCCCCCTTTACCATCTAAGTATTATCCACATACTGATATTCTGGCAAGGTTGTGTTCATGCTAATCTGCTAGAATGGTCCTGTTCCCACTCATAATGTGTCACAGTATGTCAGCTTCAACCAGACAAGGATGCCAACCTCAGTTGGATTGTGAATAGCCTGCAGAAGAGCCTCCTGCTGGTGGAAGAAGCGCCAAATTAGGCCACATGCTCTCTCATTGGGATGCACCGTGCCCAGAACTGCTTCAGTACCAGTTATGGAAGGAGTAACACCCTTTTTCAGAAAAGAATGTGTTAACCCTTCCATTTTGTGTGCTCCTTGTTTGATTTCCATATACTTTTTGAGCCTGTACAAAAAGAGGATACTATTTTCCCCTGGCAACTAAAAGAAAGGTCAGATGCGGCTGTTCAGATTATAAGCCCCAAATGTGTTCTTGTTGATTTCATAGTTGTCTCTTTCTATTAAGCCATTTGCCATTAAGACAACTGCACTGGGTACTGCATAGTAACTCCAAAGACAGTTTTTGTCCCCAGTGGGGGACAGTGGGGTTATTGTCTAACTGCTGAACGCCTCCTTGGAGAAACCCAGGTATCTTATGCTCCTATGCATCTCAGGCACCCCGAGAACGCGAGTGCCAAGTGTATCCCTCTGACCAGAAATTGCCAGAATTCACAAGTGCAGCATTATTCAGGAACAAGGCCTTCTGGAGCTGCCTTTTTCTAATCAGGATGATTTCAACAGCTCCTGGCAGGCAGCTGCATAAGAATATCATACCCATCAAACTAAATGCAGCCCGCCAGCCTCAGCCTAACATCTCATCAACAATCTTGCGTTGGTGCTGAATTATAACTTGTTTTTCTGTAGACTCACGGCTGTTTCTGCCTTTCCAGACATGATGCTGTTTGTCCTTTGTGGAAGCATCATCCTGTTTTTCTCTTTTTTTTTCCTCCTTTTTTTTTTTTTTAAATAATATGAATGGGGAACAATATACCATCAGCTAAAATGGTTGCCTTTCCACACTCGCTCACCACAGGAACCCTTTAATCAGCAATGTCAGCCAGGGACAGAAATCTCATACTTGAGAGATAACAGTTATTTGCTGGCAACTTCTTGTATGATAAGCCCAACAACTGGGTGATTACATACTTTCTCAAATAACAGGAAAATGCCGCACCACATTTCCAAAAGTACATGTTGCAGCATCTGGAAGCTGCATAAGAATTTAGTCAGGGCTTTTTTTTTCTTCTCCTGTTTATTTTCTCAGTGCTCCAAAATCTGAATGTAATTTTGTCATTCCTGAGCTTTTCTGCAGTGAAGACTTCCATAAAGAGTACAAAGTCAATCCTATAGATGGAGTTCAACTGATTAATGGGAGGGGGGTCCTGCCACAACTAGGCTGCATAAGGTCACAGTTAAACAATTTTTCATATCTGCTTCATCCACTGAATTGCACTCACATGGCTGCACTGCTAGTGGAAAGGGAAATGAGGAGGTACGTGCTGGCTGAGTAAATTATTGAAATACATAAGCTGGAGAGAAGCTATTTCTGTGAAAACCCTTCTAATGCAGAGAGACAATGCCTTTGCAGCAGTGAAATGAATTTAAAGTAAACGGGTGAAAAAATGACATTTCTAAACACTGACAGAGTTTATGAGGCGTAAGTAAGAGATCTGTGATGTAATAAGGTTAGTTTGAGTCCCTCTGGGCACTGCTCCTACAATGATGGTGCACCTGTACAGCTAGGTACAGGTATTCAGGCTGATTTAAGTGTGGACCTGTGTTTTCAGCTACTGATGGGATTTGGACCAACTCAGCGTACGTTTTCAGGCATCTTTCAGAGTGAGACAACAGTTGTGGAACATGTTATGAGAGGGAGATCTAGACATCCTGAGGTATTCTCCCAGGTATGCAGTAATATACTGGGGTTGGACTAGATGACCTTTGAAGGTGCCTTCCAACTCTCTAATTTGATAATATTGCCAGGGGCTGTCCTGCTAGGAAGCTGCTGTAGGACATATTTGCATGCAGTAGACCATCTGCCTTCTGTCCAACATACTTCTTTCTCCCTTCTCTCCAGAAGATGTTTGTTTTTCTCTTGTAATAGCAATGTTAGGTGTTGCTTTTGCCCTTGCAGTAGGAGTGAGACAGAGGCCTATTAACCCTCTGAATTCCATGGATTGATTTGCATAGGTGGGAAGAGGAATAGAAATCAATGGAACTTAGATGCTCTCATCTCCATCTTACTTCTTCTCCCCTAAACTTGAACTGAAGGCAGTCATCCCTTTTCCTTCCCCTTAGAACTCATAGACTCTTCATCTGCTCTATCAATTGCTTTCATTTCCCTCATCTTTCCTTCTCCCAACGTAAATGCTGTGCAACTAACTCCCGAAGGAGCACATGTTAGTTCTGATGGTTGTAGCACAATTTGCCACACTAATGCTTCCTGTATAATCTGAAATTGGGCAATTCTCCAAGACAGCATGCAATGCAAACATAACCTGGGATCTCTTTCAATAGACCCATCTAGAATTTGACTGTCTCTCTCTGAGGGTTGATCTTCAGGGATCTTCCTGAGCTGTCTGCAGGTTTTAGGTCACAGGCATATTAAAAGGAAAATAGGTCTGGTGATTGCCTGTGATTAAAAAATGTTGGTTCTGTCTTCAGATAACCACTATTCTTTATAAGTCTTTTTGAAACAGTAAATCTACGTTTATTCATACAGGGTGAAATAGACAGCTGGCACTTTCTGATTCCAAGACAAACAGATCCTATGGATTTTGCTGGCTGAAAAGGAGTTAATATGCCAGCAGTGGAAAACCACACAGCTCCCAACAATGGGACTAATATCAGCCAAGCAACAAGATTTCAAGCATTCTGTGAATTTGGCTGACAGATTCTGAGCTCATTTAACCCACTGGCATCAGGTTAGGGCTCATGCATATAGATTTATTTCATACTGCTTATCTGGGATCAAAATTTGACCTATTGACATCTGGTTCATCAAGTACATATATATATATATAACCTTGTTATATAATGCAAAGCCAATTCTAAAAACATCTGGATTTATCATAAACAGGATAAATTTGTGGTAGATAAATAAGATAAATTAACTGTAAATTCAACACATTCTATATCAGTATCTTTGTACTGAAAAAAAAAAAAGCCTTAATCCCTTGGAATATGCCACAACATATTCCAAGCAGTGATACCCCTGAACAGTAAAACCAGGAAGAACATCCCTTGAACCTCACAGGGAGGCTACTAGGGACTACTGCCCTTCCTCAAGGCTGGCAAACAGGAGAGCGGGAGGATGAGGCAAAGTGGGAACACCTGGGTCTCTAGTAGAGCTCAGGTGCTCTGGAATTTGGGGGTGTGAAAAAAAAAAGAGTGGAAAGGGATTGGTGGGTGATAGAGGCAGGAGATGGAGGAGAGAAAGGGTACATAAAGCCTGTTGAGAAGTACCTCAGTCAAGTACCTTATTTGCCTTATTTGAACATTGTTCAAGCTTCTGTAACTTGGCTGGGAATTGCTATGTGCTATACAATATCAATTAATGCTATATCTCACAGTGAAACCACTTGATAGTCACAAGAAGAGATTTTTTTTTATTTGCCATGTTATTTGGTATTTTCAGCCTCCAGAGCAGCATGGTGTGGCAGAAAGGGTTGTGTCATTGAAAAGTGTTCTATTTTTCTTGAGTGATAAGCAATTCCTCAAATACAAGGCAAGTTTTTTTCTTTAGGTGATGCCATTCCTGAGATTATGCATTAAATGTATTTTAATAATGTGTAAGGTTTTTGTAAAACAGGTAATTTGAAAGTCATGGTGACAATACTGCTATTGCCATAGAAGCTGAAGAGCTCTGCTATCTCCATGGGAATGGTGAAACCATTTAATGAACCAGAAAGTGAGCTGCTGGCTCACTGTCTTACCTGTCTTTCCTAGCTAGTTTATTGCTGAATGGCTTGCTTGGTTTGCAAGTCAATGGCTTTAGTGTTCAGGTTTGCACACTAAAGAGCACAAGCTAAGCATAGTAGTAAACTTGCCCTGCTGTAATGATAGTGATGTGCTGTGGAGCAGCCAGCATATAAACAACCCTGCTTGTATCAATAAGTTGTGTAAGAAGTAGGTGTACACCAAGAATGGCACATTGTGCTCTTATTTGCCAAGGAATCTGGTACTGGTGCAGCTTCAGTCACAAAATTGTATATTGTAAATGGTGATCTAACTCAGCTGGGAATGTTGGCCCTTTACAGGAGTGACCATCTTGGGCTGTGATATGTTCTGCCTTCCCAGAAGAACTCCCAGTTCTTCATTGTTCTCCATCCCACCTCCTTGTATCTGTCTTCTACTAACACATCATGGTGGCTGATAGAGCCACTGGCTGTCCATTGTAAAATGTTACAGCGGAGTGTGAATGGAGCCCTGATCATAAATAGGCTGGAAGTAATGACCACTGAAGGTCATTACTCTGCTCATCAGAGCAAAATCTGCTCATCTTGCTACCTCCTTGCTCTAAGTCAGATAGATTTCCCTGTATTTGAGGGCTTTACTACACAAGATTTGCCCTGCAGCCCAGCCTGTGGCTAAAAGTGTTGCTTTTTCAATGTGACAGCCTTGTTCTGTTGCCACTGCTTCTGCATTGACATGTGTCAGATAGAAGAGCTCACTGTCTTCTTTCAATAGCCTTTTGTGGTTCTTCCGCCTCTTTTTGTTGTGAAAAGAAAAAATCCCTAAATCTATTTCACTTCATCTGCCTGCAAGAAAGCATCTTGCTTTAACCCTCCGCTGGCTTTTTATCAGTGTGCAGTCTCGGTGCTGAGAGGTTCCTCTTCATGGAAGTGGCAGCTGTATCTCTCGTTTTGGGTCTATTGCTGCCCTGGTCTGTGCCTTTCTACAAAATGCTTTCAGAATCCCACTTTCCTGGCACTTACGGCTCAATTTGTGCAGAGAGGAATTACACCAGGGCCTGCGAGTGAGAGATGCAACAGCAGAAGGCAAAGCTGGGAGTAGTGGGAGCAGGTGTCTGGCACCTCATAGAGTTGGAGCTAGTTCCCTGACATTTAGAAGGGATAATGGCTGCGCTGTTCCATGCCAAGAATTGGGAGCATGGGATTTATCCAGTCTATACCCACCTACTTTCTGCATGTGGACATTTGTTCTCCCACCCACCTAATTAGGAAAATAGAGTGTAGAAAATGAAGGGGCGGATTTGTTGTTTTGTTGTGGCTGTTTGAAAGCAAAGTTTGCCTTTCAGCCTAATATTACAGTCCATTGAGGGACAGTATTGTCTCCAAACCTGGCATTAGTGTTGGCTTTCCTTAGGAAGTGTAACAGGAGGCAAAGCTACACCACAGACTGTAACTGCTGCAAGGGAAAGGATCAGAATCACTGGTTCAAGCCTCTGTCCTAAGAGAGAATGCTTGAGAGAGGACTGCCATTGGAGATAGGCAGAAATAGTCTCTGGATAAACAGTGAAACCTGACACTATGACTTGAATATTTCAAAAAATAAAAATAATTCTCACATCTAGGGAATTTCTAATAGTCCATGTTACAGTCCAGCTAACATTCAAAATTCAATTTTGTATGCCTTCAGCCATTTCACTTTGTTTCTTTGTTTGTTTCTTCTGTTTTGGCCCCAGATAATCTGCTGTATAATGGCAGCACATCCAGCATGTTAGGGCATGCCCAGGGAAGACCCATTTCTGCAATTTACCCAGTTACCCATTATCCTGTTCCATTCACCCTTAGGTTATTTGTTGTGCTACACAAACAAATAGTAAATAGTGGGTTTGTTTTACCCAAGAATTCTTCCTCATTCAGGATCACAGGATCAGAGAAAGAGGGAAGAGGAAGGGATGCTGAGAAGGCCATCTCTCAACCTCATTACTAGCAGATCTCAGTCTAATTTACTGTGTAACTTCAGCAGAACAGGATGAGAGAGAGGAAGATGCTGAAAACCTCTATTATATGACAGAATCCAGACTAATTACTTCTCAGACTGAGGACTTGGCCACTTCCTTCAGTGTACCCTCAAACAGAAATGTGTTTTGATTAGCAGTTAGAGGAGTATTTATAAGTGGGATGCCTCTGGATCATCATCATGGGATTGCGTATGTTCATGGGCTCAGAGATGCTATAAATTTCTACTCTCATGTACAAAACACTCAGAATAGAGCTGGGTTTTAATCCTTGTCACATTATTCATTAGTTTTTGAGAGATGACTTCTCAAATCTGAGTTAAGCTCTCCAACTGTTGCTGAGGGACGATTACACTGCAAGAAGCCTATTCTACGTAGGTACCACCTCTATGAATCCAACCCTTCATTTCTTTTGCTTTTCTTACAAGTCCTTGGAAACAAAACATTCCATTTGGGCTCAGATGGAGCACTTGCTCAACATGAAGGAAGGAGGATTTAAGATCAGGGGGTTT
Organism: Turnix velox; assembly: GCA_013400935.1. Classification (NCBI taxonomy): domain Eukaryota; kingdom Metazoa; phylum Chordata; class Aves; order Charadriiformes; family Turnicidae; genus Turnix; species Turnix velox. The sequence goes on from VZTY01026762.1 coordinate 46,713, forward strand.
TGGTTCAATCCAAATAAAATAAAATATAAATGTTGGGATTTTTTTATTATTGTTCAGCCGCTGAGCTGAAAAATCACTATTTGCAAGCCCTTTAAAACCACTGGCTGTCCCACTAAATCTATGTCAAATGGTTGCTCCTATTACTTTTCCTACTGGTGGTCTTAGAGCTGATCTTGTCACTGCAGAAATTTCTCCTCTCCCCTGCTTGCAGCCCTGAAGAGCTGTTCTGGCCCAGCCATCCACAAGATGGAAAAGAGGTAACTTCACTCATCTCTGCTGATAATCTACAGGGCCTGTGACAGAGCATGAATCATGGTGTTTTAGTGTAGTCAGCTTTAGACAATTATTATGAACCTGGATTTTTTTTTTTTCCACTGCTAAAGTCCCAGTTATATCGAGCATCTCTTTCTATCTATCAGGGTGTGTGTGGAAAAACTGTTCCTGAAGAATGTAATAGCATAAAATCATATCAACTCCTGTAACACATAGGACACTAAGTCACGAAGACATAAGCTTTTACAGCTTGTAATATCACAGACCTGACAGAGGTACCTCTCTCTTTGTGTCCAGGGAGAAACAGGCTTCACAGAGAGAGAGAGAGTCACAAAAGCTAACAAGTTAAAGATCTATCTTTAAAGTTGTACCACTTTCTAGAACCAAGACACCACATTTAGCAATGTTAAATGAGTCACCTGCCAACTTAGGCTTCACAAACAGCTGCTCTTTCCTGAAAGTTGGGAGATAAGCTCTTCTTTTTCAGAACACTCTACTTCCAAAACATTTCCCACCCAGACTGATGATATCCCCCACCAACAACTGGGCTTTATAAGGAGATTTGATCCTATATCTTGAATGTAGAGTGACTTCTAACAGTAAAGGAGTGTGTTACCAACAGGTTTCCGTTCTTCTCTCTGTGAACTTTGGAGCTGGATATTTACCTGGTGAATATGTGGAAGACTTGAATTCAACTCTTTCTGAGGCTGTTAGTTGTTTTTCTTCCAACAACTTCTTAACAGTGAGTCTTACGGTAAAGCTTTTGGTGAAAGAACTAGAACCCCTGTCTGCTACCTCTCATGGGACTTTCCTAACCCTTTGATGACAGTCTTCACATCTCACAGCAATCCTGTATTTTCAGCAACATTGTCTTCCTGAAATTAGCCTGATGGTGAAATCTGTCCCACTAGAGAGCTAAGAGTTTGACATCCAGACAGGGGAGGGAGCTGAATACAGAGCCTGCACAACCTGTGTTGAAGCTTTGAGGAAACATTTTATTTTTCTCCTGTATAAAAAAGGTAGGCAGCTTATAGCTACATTATCTGTGGTCCTGCAGTGGTGCATAGGAATTCTCTAGGGGCTAGTGGGGGTACTAAAAATGCAGTATGGGGGAGAATAAAACAGAGAGACAGAGGTGCTCAGCCTGTATCAGGCATTGGCCCCGGGGCATTTGCTTTCACAGTCCCCTGTGAATGCATAGTTCCAGCGGAGAAAACTTTGAATTTATGCTGAAGAGAGCTTTATTGGAGGCAGGAGCAACATGGAGCTTAGCATTGGTACCAAGCTTGCCTCTGGCTTGCCAAATAGTTTGTGTTGAAGGATGGTGCAGTAGAAGGCCTTTTGTAGTACTCTTCCTCCACCCCTTTCTGAGATTAAATCCAGCCTACATGAAATTTGTTGGGAGAGGATGTCCACTCATTAGTAATCAGACCATATTGGGACAAAATATTCAAAATATGAAGCAATGTGGGACTTGGGAAAGTGTCAGCATAAAATTATGCCTTCCAGAATAGCAAACTGATGGACATACTGGAGCTGAATAGCATGAGTTTTAATGAATGAGACCCTGGCTACACTTCTTGTTTGGCATTAGTCTGCCAAAGAGAATAACTTGCCTTAACATCTTTTTTAAGTGATTCAGTGAAATTTCTACCTTCTGGATTAAGGGAGTTATTAATGAATTGAGCTATAAAAATCTGAGTTCTACTGAAAACGTGCTGAATAAAGCAGATGTGGTGCTCTGGTAATCGGCAAACAGGCCAACTGTTGAATTCTTTGTCAGTGTTGTGGCTACCTGGGGTATGATTCTAGTCAAGGAGAAAATAGGGTTATTTTAATTAAAACAATTTGTGCAACATCATTTCACTTAAAATTGTCCATGGCTTTTTAAAGAAGATTGAAAACAGTCAAATCAAGGCTTGATTTAGATCCTACAGCAGGAGGAGAGGAGTGGACAATTGAAGGGAGTTTCACAGAGTGTATGTAAGAGGGCTAAAATATAGGTGTTAACCTTGGCAGTGGAAGTTAATGAGCAGTGTGATACTCCACAGTTGTCCTGTTTCTCCAGCTGTAATTGCATGAGCGCTCAGAGCTGCTTCTTTCTGACGAGCCTAGGGCGTGCAACTGTCTTTCTCTTAGGTCTCCTTGAAGTAATAGCTGTAATCAGCAGCACCCAATTCCAGACAACCAGGTTCTTGCTTACATGTGTTCAGATGCTTTCTACTGCCATAGCCTGAGTAATGATGCAAAACAGGAGCTCATACATAAAGGAGTGTTTGACCTTTATGTATATCTAACATACCTTCCTAATCTCATGATAGAATGTAATTTTAGAATGTAGTGCATATAGCTTTCTTAACTCCAACACATTCTACTAATGATGCACACAAAATAGTTGCTTCAGTTACTGCCCTATTGTGGCTGACCTGTAATGGAGTGCAGTGGTTACCTGATCATGCTAGCAGCTGGATTTTAGGAAGGAAGTGGAAAATGCAACCAAGTACATCAGTTAAAAATATAGGCCATAATGAGATAAGAAATCAGGATGTGGTGATCAGCACTTCTGTCCTGCAGTGTGGAATGCTGCCAGCTTGAATTCAATGGTACCTCAATCGATGAAAGAGTGAGAATCCTGAATATCAAATCCACAGGAACCATGAATAAATTTGTTATGATGTTCTCAACCAGTAGGGGAAGCAGGTGGGAATGTGGAAACAGAATTACCCATAGCATGTAAAGTGAGCGTGCTTCAAACACCACTCAGCATCTAGTCTAGAGAGAGACAGGCATGTTTAAAATGATCCTGTCTGTTTGTGGTTAACCAGAGTCATCAATTGCAGATTTTCCTGGTGCACACCCATTTGCAGCTTTGCTGGGTCTGGGAGGTGCCTTTGTAAAGGGAATGAAGCTTGAGGAAGGGAAAGTTGTCACAGAAGAGCATGATCGATACTCATCAATATGTCTAAATAACACCCAGCCTCAGCATCAGAAGGGGAGGGGATTCTTTATTGCTCTCCCATTAGGCAAATAGTAGGCAAATAACATGGGAAATAGAGAGACTGAGAAAAAATAAAGTAGAGACTACAGGAGAATGGAGAGAGACACCCAGGCAAAAAGAAAATCAGAAATCTGGCAGACTGCCGGCATCTGAACTCCCTTATACAGAGAAAATAGAAACAAATCAAATCCTCCCTTCTGCTGCCCCTTGTAATTTTCCAGAAATCTTCTATAATTTTCCCTGGAGTCTCATGCTGACAGCTGGCAGATGCTGAATGTGGAAGGGTCCCCAGAATGAGTGATGGCAAGGTCACAGCTGGAATGCCTATGAAGGTACTGATACAGGGAATCACAAGCAACTTTTGCTGCCACATAGTGGCAGAGAGAAAAGGTGATATAGGACAGATCCTCCTTTCCAGTCCTTCTCTAAAGATTATGTATTTTTATTTTTTATTAGTGCTGTTCTAACAACTGTGCTAATTCTAGGAGGGTAAAGTCATGGTGGAAGGGGAAGACCTAAAGCACTGCAGCTCCTGCAGACTGATTTTAGTGTGCAAATCATTTCTTACACATAGCACTCGCCTATGCCATAGGTTTATCAACAAGTGTTGCTACAAAGGTGCTTTAAAAGCTTGTATTTCAGAGACTGTGTATGAATAGTACCTCTCATTGCTCCGGTTGCTATAGTAAACTCTTGTTCTTAATTGAATACTACAGTAAATAATACTTTAAAACTGGAGAGGAAAATAAAAAGAATGAACTCCATTAGGAGTTCCCTGAGCCACTTCAAATTACTGCTCCTTTTTCACGTTTTGTCAGTATGAAATGCTTTGTGCAGTGGGTTATAGAATAGGAACACCTGCATAATTGTGATGCTTTCTCTGCATATTTTTTTGTCCTCAAAACTGCAGGATATGATGTGGTTCAGAGCACCTCTGTCAATAAGGAAAAGAACAATTAGTGAGATTAAAATTAGCTGTGGTTTTCTTAAAATTACATACACCTTAGAACAAACTTTGTAGGAGAAGGTGATGCAGAAGGTTGAGATAATTCTTGAAATGATCCATGCTGTAACTGCTGCCAGTGAGTTACACTGGAGATAAATTCTCCAATCTTTTCTCCTAGTTTTAAAGTGTAATAATCCATAAGTATTGAAATTAGATGGCTCACTCATGCTGATGTACCGCAGATAATGCTGTCCAGGAGAGAAAGTAGGTAGTGTACAGAGCAACTCTCAGACCATGTGAGGGAGGGAAGCTGTGAGCAGCTAAGAACTGCAGCAGTTCCTTGTTACCCAGGAGTGAAGAGGAGAAGGAAGAACCTCAAATGTACAATTTGAGGGCTAAGGGAAACAGAAAGATCAGTGGGGTTAATAGGAGATTATACAATCATAGGGTAGTAAAGCAGTGAAAGATCATATAATATGTGAAATACTGGGTTCAGGGTTACTGACATGAGGCAAACAATACTTCCATTTGTTTGTTGTTCATATATGGCAACAGGAATCATAGATGTAAGGCCTTTTTTGAAGGCTGCTGCTCACTCAAGGAGCAGAAGACATGTTTATTCCTCACAAGCTAAGGTGCTTCTCGTGGATCTCCATCCTCATTAACAGACAACATCTGTTTTTTCTTGTAATTAGCTCACAGTTCAATAGGTAGCTCCAGTCTCTTTTACACCTGGACTACAATCAACATGGTAATCACAGAAGCACATGTCTCTCCCCTCCCCACTTTAAAGCAGTCTGAGTTACACACATTGTTAAACACCTAATTGACAACAACTGTGTGTTAGAGCTCTCCAGCACATGGGTGAAATAATGTTTTCTTTCCTTTTTTTTTCCTTTTTTTTTTTTTTCTTTTTGATGGGCTTCAGTTACAAATAGGCTTAGGCCTCACTGGCTTCTGTTTTAGCCTCAACTTACCAGTCATGGATTAGGCCATAAAAAAACGTTTCCAGCCACCTGCACAATGGAAAGGGGAAGTGAAGAGAAGACTGCTGGATGGAGAGAACGCACCAGCTGGCCCTGCTCCCAAGGCATTATAACTAGATTCTTTGGTGTAGAAGGGTGTGAGGTCTCAGGTCATTTCCTGCCAGGTTTGCTCTGAAAGGGAGTGGGATATGTAATTGCACTGTCTCCCTGTACCATTAGTGTCAAGACTCATTAGGAACCCAATCTACTCAGTGGCAGTAGGCATACAAAAGGAAGAACTAGCCAAAGTCTGGCGACTGCAGAGCAGGAGTTGGTTGAGGAAGCAATTGTAAAATTCCCGTCTGGGTAATTAGAGTCAGCAGGGAATCAGATTGGCTACGGCAGGGTTGCATTTTTCCTCTTGCTGTTTTAACAGGATTGGCAGGTGCTGCTTTATTCCAGGGGTGAGGTGATGTGCTGGTGTCATAATTCACAATGAGAAATGATCATCAATTTGCTGCCATGCTCCTGGGGTGAGCTGAGCAGGCAAACTGTGATTACTATTGTTATTAGTACCTTGTTAGCATGGACTAGGAAGATTGTTGTGGGCAGTGTTTGGAAGAGATGAGATCTGTGTACACAAAAGCATGTTCCTAGCAGCTTAGCTACATTTGAAAATTTTGGCATTGTGGGCTGTTTCATGGCCTTTGCACTGCGATGTGTTTGTTAGTGGTCAAAAAGATATCAGTGACCTGAGAAATTTATCTTGCATTTTAAAACTGGAAGCACAGTGGCATCTTTTTTCAGAAGGACAATTTAATGGAGTTACAACATGGTGAACCAAAATGGACCCTCTTTATTGTAATGCCCTTATCTGTTTGCTTAGTGAGAGGTGGAAAGAGACACAGACAACTTATTCTCTCTGCTCATAATGCAATTTAAGGCCTGGGTCAAGACGTCATGAAATCAACAGGCAGATTCATGTTGACTTCTTCAGATTTTGTCTCAGACCTGCAGACTTACATGCTCTGATATTTGACAGTTTAAAAGTGCAGTGGTAAGGGATGTGCTCAGAAACACAATTTCTCTGAGAAGAAAGATTTTCTTAACACAGCATTTGTTCCATCTAAGTTCCTAGAGGGAGAGATTTCCCTAACAAATTGGCTATATTTACCAGTCAAAAACGGATTTTCCTAACAGCTTTGCTTAGCTGAGTTCTGCATCTGAGAATGGAACCTTTTTCTCTCTAGCTCCATCCATCAGTAGTCAGAAGAAATATTAAGAAATTTAAACTTTGCAGGCAAATTTGTTGATGAACAAGCCAGCTCAAAGTGCAGTTCACATCTCTGCAACTGTGTATTCCTCGTGCTAAGCTCTTGGATTTTCATTAAGGATGAAAGATTTATTTCCTACTGTTGGCAAAAAAATCCTATTGTAGACAGTGTACTACTTTTCTGAGTAGAACACACAGTATTGGCTCCGTGAGGAGGAAATAAGTGCAATGGCAAGGCATGCTGTTTTCTAGGCTCTCTTTGGTAAATCACTGGACAGGAAACAATATTTCTGTCCAGGGGAAAATGCCAACATTGCACAAAATATTATGCTGTCCACAAAGCAAAGCTGAACCTTTCAAGTTACATTTTCTGGAAAATTAATATTTAATTAGTGTGAGACCCTTGTTGGAGGCACAGTTGACTCTGTTGTGTCTTTGGTTTCCCCTGTTCTGAGATTTTTTTTGCTGACCAGGTTGTTTTCAGATGCTTCCTTGGGCTCTGGACAGGTTTTCCTGAACCTAAGGTGGAGCTGTATCTTACTGGAGGTGTATGAAACCAGTACATACCCAAGAAATTTTTCAGCTTTGGTAACTATTTTCCCACTAAAAAACCAATTCAATTTAAAAGGACAGGCAAAAAAAAAAAGAAAAGAGATCCCTGTTAGCTCTACACTTCAGACTGCATCGACTTTTAAAAAAACTTTTGGAGTGCAAACAATAAATTATTTCCCTCAGTACCTTTCTTTTGTGCTTCTGTACCATCTCTTCAGCATGTTGGGTCACTGTCAGACTAAGAAACCCTTCCCCTCGTCTCTGGGTTGTTGGTTCCTGGCTGGAATGAATCAAGCTCAGCTCTATAAGCTGCTTAGATCTTTCAAGCTCTGTAGATTAAATGATGGCAATAGAAGCTTTGCTAGTTCCAGATTTTTATACCTAAGTGTCTCTCCATCAAGCCAGAAGCTCAGAGTCCATACAGTCATAGGTGTTACTGCAGATTACTTCTCAGGCCCATCTGGGCTATGGCAATTCATGTTAACTTGGAATTACCTGTCCTACCAAGGAAAAAATGCATGCTTGCTTTTCTCTTACATCCTCCTTTCACTTAATCTACAAGTACTTCTGTCAAAACAAAGCTGACCCTCTCTCTTCCTACCCCTCACCCATGCTTGTCGGCTCCTCTGCCTAGATGGCTTTAAATCTGATTTGGGATTTGAGTGTTATTTGGATTAACTCATTAGTGTGGCTTCATTCTGGCAAGTTTGCTAATCTGTGCCAGTGGTGCATAGCAGTGTGACAATATTACACTGAAAATGAGAAATCTAATGAGATTAGTATTTTATACATTCAGACAGGGCCTGGGTGTCTGAATGATCTGCAGACACTCAGTGTAAATCACAGTGGGCCAGGAGGAGACAAAGTGGCTGGACTGTAATACAGTATCCAAACACATAGTAAGGAGATGGCAATGGTGCATGGAGCCATAAGTAGTTTAGTTACGAGGAAGAGAAAGATCTCTGTACCCATCAGCTGATTTTGTTCTAAAGCATTTCCACATATGCCCAGAAAATTAATCCTGGTGATGGAGTATGGCTGATCTGTGCACAGAGATTTATTTTGTAAGTTAGTCCTACTCTTCTAAAGGTGATGATGGAAGGTTTTAGCTGTTGACTTCATGGGGAACAGGGCTGCTGATTCCCAAATGGTTTTACATCATGCAAGAAAGCAAGGCAAGATGTGTTGCTGTATGTGACTACCAAGCTGCTTAATTCTAAAATTATACCCCCAAGATTAGCTGCTTGGACAAAATCCTGTTGCACTTTTTTCTTTAAAAGGCTCTGGGTTTTTTGTCTTCATGTTTAAACAGAGAAAAGAGTAAGCCAGTGTCTGCAGCCTCCTTTGGTTGCAAAAATAGGGAGAGCTGTGCATGGTTTCTTAGGTACACCTGGTAGACCAAGGCAGTCTCCAGTGCTAGATGCATGGGTTTCTCCTGCTCTGTCATCCAATTAAAGCTTTCATAGGCTTTTGTAGGTGACATTAACAACTTTGGGAGAAGCCGAGAAGCTGGGAGTCACTACTAAGTGCTGTCCTAGCCTGCCACCCAGTGCTGGTTTCTGGCACTAAGGGCTTTTTATGAGCTCCATCAAGGCAGCTGGTTCCTGGCATGTCCTGGACTGGTTCTTCCTGGAATCTTCTTTCCTAAGTTGCTGAAATAGATATTCAGGTCCTGTAAGAAATAAGCAATGTTTTAAAATAGGCTGCCTTTGGAGAAGTGTGGGACAACTTCTTCAGATTCCTTCGCTCAAGAAGGAATCAAATTGTGGGCTCAACAAATAGACAAAATGGTTCTTGATTATTGTGGACTTTGCAGCTGAGAGCCAAGTCTAGCTTCTAGTTTTATTGAGCCTGAGCTAGAAAGGAAGGCTATTGTTTCTGATCTTGTTTTTCCAGGACAGCTTAGGAATGATCAGAGCTGCACAATCTCTCAGCATGATGATGGATCCAAACCAAATACATCCGCAAAATGATGCTGAAGTTGGCAGTAGTTTCCAAGCTGGGATCAGTGTGTCATCTGCTTAAAAAACAGCTAAAAGAACTATGGAGAGGTGACAATTCATAAAGATACGATAAAACTACTTGAACTCCAGAGAAGAAAAGGAGAAAGGAATATTTTCTTGAGAATGGGTAGCTGTGCTGCAGGTCAGATTGTGCCAGGGAAAAGATGGAAGTTGGTGGCAGATAACAGTTTTCACTCACACTACTCATCATGTCCGTAAAAGCTCCTGTCACAAGGCTGTAATTGTTGCTGGGTGAGAAGACAGTGTTTTATAAATTCTTTCCACATAAAATCTAAGGAGACAATTTAGGTTTTGGTTTAGGGTTTGTTTAATTTTCTGGTGGTGTTTTTTTTTTTCTTTTTGTAAAATAGATGTCTGTCACTTCACTATTGAATGAAGAGTAGTAATTGAGTAGTGTCACTGACAAAACAGAACTTGTATGTACAAACCAACAGCTTTAATTGGGTAAATGAGGTAAAAATCTGGCACAGTGTTAGAGACTGCTGTTTGTCTGATTTAATAAGCAGTAGTCGGGTTTTGTTTGTAATGGCACAGACTAAAGCTGCCACACCAGTGTTTTATTGGCTAAAGAATTTAATAGAGCAGCAGCCTTTGTGACAGTGGCCTGACATTCAGCCTTGACAATGCTGCCTGAATTTATCTAGGTGACCAGATATATTGAGCTTTTGCTCTGCTGTGTGGGGGGTGGTGGAGGGGATGAATGGTCATTTTTCTTTAAGTAGTAAGATAGCCCTTGCTGCCAATTGAAAAGGAAGGGGCAGAGAAGAAAGAATGTGATGAAGTGGCCTTGTTTTAAAGCACATGAGGTGCAGAGAGTAGACATAATATAGAAAAAAGTGAGTGCAGAAGGAGAGGATGAAAAACAAAGGCATATTTACTCTGAAGGGTGCTTAAATAGCATTAATATATATTGTAAATCTTTAAATGCTCTGTTATTCAAGCATTGCATTAAGTGGAAGGGAAAAAAAACACTGCTACTGATTTGCATTTTGTTACTAATTCAGAGTAAAAGAGAGGAAAAATAGTCACAAAGGTGCATCAGTGAATATTTAAATAATAGTAACAATTTAGTTACGGGAAGCAAATATTTAAAAAATGAGGAAGATTAATAGAAATGTAATTCAGAGCAGCACTAGCACTTCATCTTCATGCAATAATATGGGCAAAGCCTGAATTCCAACAGTCTGCAGTGAATTATGGGACATGGTAGAGCTTGCAGGACTGCAGAAATAAAGCACCATCAGTTATAATGTCCCATAAGGAAAAGGTGATGTAATGAATTCCTCTTTCATGGCCCAGCAATGACACATTTCATTCACTAGGTTATTTACCCCCTGGATAAAATTCGTAATTTCTCTCATAATGTGAAAATATCTCCTTAGATACATTTGCAAGGGAATTTCATTAGAAGGTTTTGCTGAATGTATTTTTTGTCAGTTTCAAAGGCATTGAGCTTCATCAAAAGGGAAATTGGGAAGCCAGGATATATGTGTTATATTTCTGACTCTGCTGCTGTATGATGGTGGGTGAGCTTCCCCAGCTTCTGAGACTCTGTCATGGAACTGAACTGTCACAGGTTCAGCTATAAAGGTTCATATCTGCCTAAACAAAACTGAGCTCATTCTGGGTGAAATGTGTTGGAGCCGTTTAGACTGTCAGAAGTGGACGTAATCCTCAGTGGGAGAGGAGAGACCTGAGTGCTACTTTCTACGGTTAGGAGAGGACAGGTGTCCAGAGCTGTAACATATCACCTCCTTGAGACCGGGTGTTATGTGTGCAGGATGGCACTGGATCTGTCCCTAAACTCACCTAGGATTTCTGAATGCTCCCAGAGAGCTGTCACTGATGTTATTGTTTTCTTTTGGCTTGGTGTATGGATTGAGATGTCATAAAGAAGACTGACCCACATGGGCCAAATTTGGAGCTACTATGTGTGAAACAATTACTCTTTACTGGCTTGGCTGAATCTCTTTTTTTTTTTTTTCAGAGTAAGGAAGAAAGAGTGGACAAGATGGTATTCTTGTAGAGACAACTGCTTTTAAAGGAAAGCTGTTTTAATTTGATCTTGGTTTAAATCCCAAGAGGCTTGAGAATTTTTTAAAAATGCACCTGGAAACACAACTGTCTTGTTGGATTAAAACCACATGTACATATCAGAACAGGGCCTGCTATTTCTCATACTGCGTAGCATATCTTTCTCTACTAGCACAATCCTACAGGTCTGTAAATATTCAAGATTTAGCTTTTATGAAAAATACTGTCTCTATATAAAGAGAAGGTAACAGTTTATATGCAAATATTGTGGTGCTATCTTTTTAGTTATCTTAGTTTATTTAAAAATCAGACCATGGCCTTCAACCTTATTTAAATGTAATAAAATATAAAAATCACTTTCTCTCCAGAGAACCAAGAAGCTGAATATATTTTGCTCGCTGATTGATGCTTTTCCATTTATTTTTAAATGTAATTTTCCCTGGGTAAGGAATTGTTCTCCTGAATGTCGAGAACGAAATATTTCCGAAATCATAGGCTTGTATTGGCTGGCTTGAGCCTAATGAGATTGCTCTGGTGAGAGGGGGTAGGCTGTGGAAGCAGAGAACGGAGTGATTTGTCATGCTGGTTTTCCAGCCACTGCTAAGGAGCTGCTTTGTAATGCTAGCCTGCCAAATCTCCTGGCCACAATGAAATTATTCCCTCCGCATGCACACACATCCACACCCTCACCCTTTAGATCTATCACTGACAGAATAGTTATTAAACAAAAACTCAGCCCGGGGAATTATTAATCGCCAGGCTTCATTTCTTTATCAAATGTTGTGGCCCAGAGGGAGAGCTCTTTAAGCTTTCAGAAAGACCGTAGAACATTAATCACTGGAGAGAAGCGGGGTGTGGGCTTGGCATTTGTAATACTTGTCAGATCAGAAATAGGAGATACAGAGATCAAAAGAGGTGTTTACGACTTGAAGGTGAAAGGGTTTAACTTTTTCTGTTCTTCTTTGTGTTCTTTATTCTTACAGTTTGTTTTGGGATTGTTTTGTGTTCCTGCTCTGGCAGGGAGATTGGACTAGGTGATTGCTATACCTGTGATCAGGAAGAGAAAGTTCATCAGTTCTGCTTGGAGCTTTTTGCATACTCAGCAACAAAACAGTGGTCACTGTGTTTGAATGTCAGCCTGTTGCAGTGCTGCACTTGTCCATGTGCTGAGCAGCCCCCAGACTGCGGTCAAAGTTGGGAAGCTGAAGGTACTTATTAATTAGATGGAGGTATCCAGCACTGAAGACCAGTCCTGGAAAACATGCCTGACATCTGGAAAATTTAATACTAGATACACTATTACATGCAAAAAACTATATACACACATACATATAAAAACATTGCTACAGTCACAGCAGCTCCAAACCATCTATATGGTGGATTAAGCCAATATTGGAGGCTGCTTGTGCCTGTAAGCACTTACCCCTGTGATTAGGTAAAGTATTAATTAACATTGACCTTGTTCACTCTAATCCTGAGACCTTTAACCTCTGTAGTTTATGGAGAGGCTGTTACGGCAGGGTACCTTGTGAGGAATGTAGTGTAAGCTGCTTCAGTTGACATGTTTTCCCTCATAAAAGGATGGTGCGTCAATTGAAGTGTGCAGGCTTTATTGCAACACTCCAGCAATACTGCATTTTGCATTCCTGATTCTTGCTCTGTCACCTGAAGAGATTCTTCAAACTACTGGTGTTGTGAGGTGAGTTTTCTAGCACAAGTCACTCCCCACTCAGATAACATAAATTTTTCTGTGGCAGATAATTCCCTGATTTCTCAGTAATACTTTAGCTTGAAATACATAATGATTTTAAACATGTATCTAGAATGAAATAAATAATGATTTTATATTGAAATACATAATGATTTTAGCATATATTGTAAACACATATCTACTTCCAATAAGAACTGGACCTAATTACTAAAACAGACTGCACCTTCAAAAACAATACATACCTATAAAAATATGTATTTAGAGAAAGAGTATGAATGTATGAAAACTGTGCAACTGTTGGTGAGCAAAATTAACTTAGAGATTTTGTGAATAAATACCAGCTTCCTTGCTTGAGTTTTGTTGCATTTATTTCCTACCTGAACTATCCAGATATTTGGCAACAATAAGAGAGCTGCATATATCTAGAACCTCCCTGTCTCACAAGAGCACTTGAGGGAAGACAAAAATATCTGTAATTCCATGGTATATGTGAGAGTTGCAGTGAGGATCCCAAGCTCATCCGAGAGTGGGCTGTGTGTTAACATGCATTTATACTGTGGCTGGCACACAGCCTGGTTTTGTACAGACCTGCTGTTAGCTGGAGCCTCTAGGCATTACTGTAATATAAATATTCTGGAGGAATAATAGAGCTATTTGCGTCTCTTGAGGGCAGCTAATGTGGCTGGTATGTGGCATGTTTTTCAAGGCTTCATTTATTTTTCTAAGCATTCAGCAAGAGGGAAGAAATAAACTACATTTCTGTGCACAGACAGAAGGAATAAGAGGGGGATGGATCACATCAAATGGATTTTGAGAGAGCCACAAAACACTTGTTGCATGTTGTCCCGACACTGCAATATGATATTTGCATTGTGATATTGTATCAATATGTGAGACGATCTGTCTGCTTGGGCGTCTTATGTCTGGCAAGGCAGTTCCCAACTCAGGGGCTCACTTCTTTTAAAGTAATTTTGTCTGTACATGTGTAAAAAGCAGCCAGTTATTTGGGATCTCCAGAGCAATCTCTGTAGATTTAAGCTCTGAAAAACTTGAATCATCTGCAAACTTTTCCTATTGCATGTTTAATGGTGGTAGTTGGTTTGTCTCAATATGGGCTTAGGAAGATTTATTCTAGTGTCTACAACAAAACAATTTGTCTTATATTAATTGGTTCCTGGTAGAATTAGCCCTGAATTGTTGTTAAAAGCAGGATTCTTCTCCTTTCAAAGCTTTGGTTTCAGTGTGGGTCTTCAGCACCCAAGTCTAAATCATTAATCCTAATGATAACTATTACCTGTCACTTCACTGAGCTGATTTTCCCCCTCTGATTTTGTAAATATATACATGACCACATTTCTATACATACATATTGTAGGTGTAAATATACACATATAAATTTATTTCAAAGTCAATTTATGGTGAAGAAGACACTACTATAATTAAAGATGCTCCTCTGATGCAGGTATAACATTCTGCTGTTCCTTTTGAACATATCTATGCAGTCAGGAATAATTATCAATATTTATACCTTCTATTCCTTCTTGTTCATTTTGTTATGGTAATACTCAGCAGACTGATTTGACATAGAATCCCTGTTACAGTCAGTACTACAGAGACATCTACCAAGGCAGTCCTCCAGCTGCAATGCAAGCAAGGGTTAGCAAAGGACAGAGGAAGGAAGAGATCCATCATTGTCACCAAACAGGTGAATGAGAGTTAGAAACAATGCACCCTGGGACAACGTGTGCTCCATTGGAGACATAGATTACAACTGGCAACTTTTCCTTCTCATTTGGTAGTACACCCAAGAGCCACATCATGACTTCTGTGTTGGTACTGATTTAACTTCAGCAACTGTAAGACCCTGTAAGTCTGCACTGTATATTACTGCTGCGTACAGGGCAGACTGCTGTTGAGCTGCCTTACACAGAATCACAGAAAACAGAGTGTGGAGGCGTTTTTCAGTACTCATAATCAGATCAGGGTCTGCTTCATTTCAGTTTTCCTGCCTGTGTTGCCTCATATTGAAGAATGGCAGAAACTCACAGACCTATGCATTCAATCCATGCCATTGCTCCACTGTTTCTTACATGGGAAAATCATATTAAAGTCTTTAACTTTCTCTTGTTTTAAGTTGAGCCATTACTGCTTGTCATACCTACTCTCTCTCTCTTTTTTTTTTTATTTTGTAACTATTTTATCTGATCTCTTGACTCCCTCCAGTTAATTTTTCTGTTTGCATAACAACTGCAATTCCTTTACCTTCCACCCATCTATTCTAGAGCTCTGCTTAGTCTCACAGCTCTGCTCAGTAAGAGTTTGTACCAGGTCACACTTTTCTCAAACTTTTACTAATACTGCCTGGTTGGGAGCTGGGACTGAGGGAGGGAGTGGGAGCACTATGTTGGAGAAACGAATGGTATTAAATTTTGCAAAAGTGTAGGGAAGAAAGGTAGGAAAGAAAAAGTGGAAGAAAGTGATCAGAGACCTCCTGTAGGTCCCTAGTTTCAGGGTAATTTGCTGACATGAGTTCAGAGGGTTTAGCTCTGACAAGTGTAAAATAACGTATGTTAGAAAGAACTACTTAAAATACACACAAATATGTATGTATGTACAGGCAGGGATTATGTTTTACTCAGGTGCAGCCTCCCTGGGGAAAGAAAAGATGTCAATGAAGACACCATCTCTATGTGCAGGGCTGGCAAAAAAAAAACAAACAAAACAACACAACAGCAGAAATGTCAGATTATATGAAACAGGAAAGAAGAATAACATAGAACATAATAAAGCGGGATTAAATCGATTGGTGTTATAGCTGCAGCTAAAATACTGCATTTAGTTCTGGTTGCTTCATTTCTAAATGGCCATTGAACAGTCAAAGCCAGACAAGAGCCCAACAAAATTATTAAAGACACAGCATGAAAGAATGGGAGAGTCAATGCCAGATGAAGTTAAAAGAGGAGTAGGATGACTTAATTTGAAAAGTGCAAAGTAATAGAGAAGATAAGAGACAAGAGATAATGAATTCCATTCTGTCCCATGGTCCAAATGCAAGTCAGCTCTTGATGAAATAAAAAGGCACAAATTTAATATGGATTAAAGGAAATTTTGTTCTCAGTGCAGCATAATGGCCAGATATCTTGGCCTGACTTCTGTGTGCCTGGCTCAGTGCAAGACAGAAGTAGAGCAGTATTTTTAAACTATTTCTGCTCCTTTTTGATAAGGGGATCATTGCTCTGTGTCCTGGACCAGGGCCACTGCAGGATGAAAAACTAAAAAGGTCATCTGGGTGGTCAGTGTCCATTCTGCTCAGGACTGAGCCCTTGCTGACCACTCCAGTACTGCTGCTACAGAAGGACTTAATTTTTCATTAACTCCTGCTGCAGATTGTATTCTTTTGCAGTTTCATTCCTTGTTAGATTTGCAATCCACTTCCTAAGCCACAGGACTCTAGCACTCTCAAATGTGTTTGAGCTCATAGTTACCAATCGCAGTTGAGTAAACAGATCTTTCAAGGCAAGTACTTTTTCATGTTGTATTTTGTGCAGAGACATAAACAGTGTTTTTCACCTTTTGTTATTGTCTGAACAATACAATCACAAATAATGGTGAAGATCACAATGCCTGATTTATCCTGGGAATACATTATTCATCAAGAGTAAAACAGAGGTAGAAGGGAAGAAAAATTCTTAACGTTTGCACCTCTTACTTAGTTCATGACTCAGCAGGACTGCCTCCTAGTGAGGTCATCTGTGTGGCTCTGTGTGCCATTGTCTTCAGCAGATTCAGCAGACATGGCTAGTATCCAGAATAAGCCAGTTGGTTTGAGAAAAGCTGTTGTCAGGGAAATAAAACTTGAGATTGTACCAGTTCAAAGGAGAGGAGAATTAAAATCAAGATGAATTTGATGGAATTCCTTGAAGTGTATCCACTTGCATTTTCATTACTGTAATAATTTTGTGGTTGTCTGAAGTTGCCTTTCCATCAACAAATTCTATCTGTCATCTTCAGAACTAGGGGACCTGGTTGAAGAAGATCTAGGAACACTCCATAACTAGGATTAGGAAGGAAATGAATCCCTAAATTCTGGTTATCTGGCTGTTTATGGTACCCTGCCACAATTCAGTGCTAATTACTTGATGACCAGAACCGTCTGGCAGCGGAAGCAGGCACTGTCTTTCCTTGTGCGTCCTAGAGATCTCATTGGACAATGGAATCTTTGCTATGAACAATATATCTTTGCGTGGCTGGTTCCATCACCATGACTTTGTCTCTGCATACAAGTTATTGGGCAGTGACCAAGAGCATTAATTTCAACCACATTAGCAAATCTGCATCATAGTTAACCAGGAAAGGATTTACTGCAAAGTACAATGTAAACTTTAAATTTACAGTCATGTATGTAATGTCCCTATAAGGACAACAGTCTCTGTTGATAGGTAGGAAAGGGCAACTAGGGAATGTCTGCAGAAGACCACATATGCCAGTTGTGAGGCTGGCCAGCTTTGAAGAAGCTGTACAGCTTTATGGATGTGGCAGGGTATCCAATGAATGTGTTAAGAAGTACGAAAGGAAGACTCTTTGCTTTAGGCTTTATACTCCACATATAAGGCTATTATGATGCGGCTCAATGGTACTAAAGGTCATGTAGAACCAGAAATAGAGGGTTTCTTTACCAAGAAAGCTGCAGACGGTAGACAAATTTGAAGACTTCAGTGTCACAGGAAAGAAACAGATTTAGGTAGTGAAAATAACAGGTATTTGAGGAACTATCTGTATCTGGATGATCAAATCTGCTAAGAAATCAGTGACCTGAAAGAGCCTTACTGAGTTGCTTGTAGAGAGTGGAAAAAGGTTGAATTCTGTATTGTAAAAACGTAGACTTGGGCCTTAAAGCTGCACTTCACAGAGGTAATAGTGTTTCTGAGAAAAGAGTAATTTGAAATGGTCATCCTCCAGGAACTCAGACTATTCAGCTAGAGGAAAATTTGAAGGAAAACCTGTCAAAGTGCAATTTCAGAAAATGAATGGAGCTCCAGATTTAGTAGACAGTGAGATATCTCAAGTAAATGTGATATAAAATAAGTTTATAAAGGGGACACAGCAATAACAATAATCAAGGTTAAACAATAAAATAATACCAGAACCAAAATTACATTTACATCTGCACATGGCAGGTATAAAATGCGTATGTGTCTAGTAGGTCATGAAAAAAATTATTTATATTTTGGTAAATAGATATTAGTTGAAGTTTGCAGTAGGGCTTTAAAATCACTTTAATTGAAGTTATTAAGCTTGCAAAAGTACACAGTATCAGGCAGACACTGCTTTTTAATGTGGTCCAACCAGCCCAGTTCTAAAAATCTCTCTGCACTCTGCAACACAGCCCCCATAAGTACTTATGATTGAGGGAGGTGATTTCCCCTGGCTCACAAATCAAATTGTAGTGGCAGAACTGGGATCAAGGCAGAAGAATTAAAACTCTCAGCACTCCTTATTCTCATCTCTAGATCAAACTCCTTCTTCCACGCTTCAGCACAGCACAGCCTTCATTAGGAGAAACCACATTAAACAAACAGATGAAGTGCACATAATATTTTTATTCCTCAAAATCTGGAACACTATATGCCTTTAACACCAAGTCATTGAAACTGCTCCAAAATTAAATATTATAGTGTGTTGTGCCAATACCTTTAAAGTCTTTGTGTTAAGGTTTCAACAAGAGAAACCAAAACAAAACTCCTAACCTGAAATTTCCAGTCTAGGCATCACAATTCAGTCTTAATGTACAGAAAATATCGAAGTATTCTGACTCATCATGTCCACACAGAGGGGCAGATAAAAGCCTAAAGTCAACAAAGATCAGACTGCAAATGGGATACATATTTAACTGAAGATAATTAACCACTGGAACAGATGGCAAAGTGATGTGGTAAATTAATCTCCTGGAGTATTTAAATCAAGGTTGGAAGTCCTTCCTTCTGAAAGAGATGGTGTTATTCAGCTAGAAATTATTGGGCTTGATGGTGGTATTGCTGGGTGAAATGCTCTGGACTGTGTCATATGCATGGGGTCGGAGTTGATGAACATAATGATCCATGCCTCCAGACCTTGAATCCATGGATCCATTATGTCAGTTTGAAAGTTTTATATTTTAACAGTGCAGTTATACACTGGTAGGTCCACAGCATGCAGCTTTAGAAGTTTCTAAATACTCTTTCATTGCATGCTGTAAAGGGGCTGAATTAATCTTGTTAATATTGTTTAAAAGCATGCAAGTGTAAAATATTAGCTTTTTTTTTAAAACATAGATTCCTATAATTAACTAAAACAAAAAATGGTCTTCACACAAACATCAATTGCGTATTCTCCTATATGTTCATTGCCCCAGTTCTGGGGCATGTACATGGTAGAAAATTTTCTTCTCCATCTCTTCCTTTCCCTCTCCTAAACAACGTGAAGTAAGATGTGCCCTAAGGTTAACAGGGGCTCATCATACAGGAATAGCTCCCTGTTTGATTGCTCAAAGAGTTCTGTGACAGGGAACCCCCCCTGGAATACTGCATCCTCCTCTGGGACTCACAACATAAGAAAGACATGGACCAGTTGTAGTAGGTCCAGAAGAGGACCACGAGAATGATCAGGGAGCTGGAGCACCTCTGTTATGAAGGAAGGTTGACAGAGATGGGATTGTTTAGCCAGAAGAGCGGGCTCTGAAGAAACCTTCTATCAGTCTTCTAGTACTTAAAGGGGGCCTACAGGAAATGAGGGGAAGTCCTGTTTATTAGGGAGTGTAGTGATAGGATGTAGAATAATGCTTTAAACTGAAAGAGAGATATAGATATTGGGAAGAAATTCTACACTGTGAAGATAGTGAAACACTGAAACAGGGTGCCCAGAGAAGTTGTGGATGCTCCACCCATGGAAGTGTTCATGGTCAAGTTGGATGGGACTTTGAGCAACCTGTTCTAGTTGGAGGTGTCTCTGCATATGGCAGGGGGGTTGGAACCAGATGAATCTTTAAGGTCCCTTCCAACCCAAGCCATTCTATGATTCTCTGAGTCTCTAACCCCATAGTATTCTGTAGGAGTAGCTGGAAACTAGACAGAACAGCCAAGGTCATGCGGACTAGCATTAGGTGCAATTATTAATGTACTGAATCACCCCTGGAATGTTCCTGATTATTAAAAATCCCAATGAGCTTTTTGTGAGTCCTAAGAAACTGATCTAACCAGGCTGCAATTTGGAATGTTACTTTCTGCCACCTAAACTTCATTCCTACCAGTTTAATTGCTTACAATTACATTTACTTCTTGTTCTGCAGTACTGTGTTGTGGTGTTGAACACCTATATGCAGCTGCTGAATTTCAGAATGCACTCATCTATAGTGATGCTTCTTGCCAGATTGTTTTGCGACATGTTTTGGGATTATTCCTTAATATGTCTCCAACATTCAAGATCCTAAAGCACTCTTTGTGAGTTATATATAGAAACTGCTGGCTGCACCTCTCTTGTTACAGGACGAGGTTATCACATGGTTAATGATGTTTGGGATCTAGGGTTCCTAATGTTCAACTTTTCACTAGAGACATTTAAAAAAAACTGCTGAACCCATCCTAAGCTGTACATCCTCAAGTAGAAACACCCCAAAATTATCATTTGCTTCTTAGAAATCTTTGTCCTAGTGAATTTTCATTGTCATTCCATGCACATGTTAACTGCTTTTGTGATTATGAGAAATAGCCTTGCATGTCTACAAGGCAGTTTTTAGTCAAGCATCAGGGAAATAACATTTTGAATATCTAGCCCCATAATGCTGCTTAAATTAGATCAGTTTCTCTCCTCTTCTTTCTCTTTTCTTAATTCTGACTGACCCTCTGCAGTCATTTGAATTACATTAATTTTCTGCCTTCATCTATTCTCCGAGTTTATAGTCCCTTGGTTAGACAACTGTAAACATTCAGCTCTTCTTAAGTATAACCAAAATGAAAGCAGTGCATGTAAATACGGCAATGAAGTAGTATTTCTGTCCACTCTTGAGTTGTAGGTATATCTCCTTGGTAACGACTGAACAGTAATTAATCTTTTTCTCTTTTTCAATGTCCAGATAAATACATCTGTCAAAACTGCGACAAAAATTTTTGTTGCCAGCTGGCTATTGCACTATAGCACTAAGAAACCCAGGTTCTATCTGTGGACATACGTAGCTGCTGAATTACTTCTATGCAAGTAATTCTGTTTCACTGTTTTCTGTTTCATCTACTCTGCCCTGTACTATCCCAAGGTCATTTATTTTCTGAATATCACACATACTCCTACACATGTAGTTGTGTTCAGCTTTGTGTATCCCATGGGCCTGCAAAGGCAAATATGAGGATGCTGTTAAAGAGGTTTCTTCATCCTGGGTTTTCTGTAGCAGAATCTCAGGTAATAATCCATAGAATTAAACTATAGTTTATTTGGGTGGTAAAGCAGCTAGAACAGCCCTGGCTGGATGCCTTCAGAAAGGAACCTAGAATCAAGAAATTTTTGGATAATTATACCCTTACAACCCACACATCCACATTCTTCATACATGCCACCTGGTCTAAGACCACAAATGGCAATTTGTGGTCTAAGTAGTACATCAACGTAACCTAACACTAAATGATTAAGTAGATTACATAGATGTACTTATTGCAGGTGGTCATGTGGATGTGCTGTAAAGGATGCTGTGTTCTGTCTCCCCGGAAACCACTTGAAAGCACAGCATTGCTAAATAAGAATAAACTTATCCATCCATCCATCCATCCATCCATCCATCCATCCATCCATCCATCCATCCATCCACATGTTTCCAAGGCCATTGCTGACTGCAGCAATTGTTTGCTGCTTCAGGTCCTGTGGGGAGGATAAAATCTAAAACACCAGCACTTAACACAAGGTTTGCTGTGGGCACTATTTTGTTGATGACAACCTACAGGGTTGGTAAACAGGTCTATGGCACCCATCTAGACTTTACATACATGTATCACTGGTGCCTTACTTCTGGACAACCCTATTTTAAAATCTGCATCAGCAGCTCTGCTGTAGAACAGTCTGTTTGCTCTGACTTCACTTTCCTAGGGCTGCTTTTTGCTCACTTTCACCAAGTTCTCTCCTTCTACACTGCACTTTCTCTCACAGGAACTCCTCAATAAGCTCTATTCTCTCACCCACTTTAGACTCTAACAAGATGCTTCTCACCTACATAAACTAGACACTTTGTCACTTGTCCTACTTTAAAGTGCTTTGTGTAGCACTCTTGATCCATAATGCACATTAACTGCCTTTTACATTCCCTGCTGCACCTGCGTCTCTATCTCTGCCCCCAGCACCCAGCCAGATGGGAAGCTGTATCCATTTCTCTCTCACGCCCAGGAGCATGCCTGCACGAAGTCTGGTCTTGCTGTCAGATAGTTCCACCACAAAGCTCTTCACTTTAAGTTAGATTTGATAACCAAAGCGTTTGGCAGACTCATGCTCTCCTTTTTTGCCCACTCGGTTTCCTTTTTAAAATTCAGTACTCCAAACAAAAATACAGATTTTGCAAAGCTAATCTCTGTTTCATCCAATTTTGGGTGAAAATTAGATTATTTTCTATTCTTAGTCTGCTTGGATTCTTCTCCGAGAGGAACTGCTTTCAGAACCCGAGTTTTCTTACAAATGAAAACAAGTTATAGCTTCCTGTCTGCAAAATAAAGGAAAAAAAAAGTATACTATTTACAGGCCTGAATCTATATAGGGAGACATTTTGCACTGAGTCCCTGAGGCAGAGTTTTGGACACAAAAGGTTTTTCTAAAATTGCAGGCAGCCTGACCTGTATTTGAGCTGAAATTCTCTCTGAATTGTGTATGTTAGGGCATTAATCCTCTGGCTTCATAGCACTCTATTAGCCTCAGCAGCAATTGGTTAATTTTAGTGGCTGGATCTTGTTGCAAAGAGAGGAAAATGAAGATTAGAAGGAAAAGCCCTTTTAGAAGGGGAAAAAAGAAACAAACTAAATAGAATAGAGGATGGAGCAGTAATTTGTCCCAACCATGGCAGTTAGGCAAGGAGAAACTCTTTTCCTTCTGAGCCAAGTCAATAATGGGGTAACCAGCTAATAAATAATAGAATCTCTACAAGAAGGCAAACTTTTCATCTTGTTTGAGACCTCTTGTCAATATGGTAAAAGGTCTGTAGGAACTAGGGAGCCCTTAGGGACCATGTTAGAATTAAATACCCTGCAAGGAATTTGTCTTCTTTCTTCAATGGAGTGCTGCTTAGAATCATCTTCAGACTACTCTTGCCCTGCTTTGCAATAGCTGGATGGTTCCTAGCTGACAGCTAAAACTGGCAAGCAGTATGTTCTCTCTAGGAAAGTAATTCATGTTGGTCCCTTGGATACTGCTTCAGGCTCCAGATCTATACATAACACAATGCTCAGTGTGTGCATTGGTTCAGATGGAGGAACTGGCTTTTGTATGTCAAAAGATGATGTCAGACAATGGGATGCCACTTCTTAAAACCTAGCCTCAGGCACCACCAAGTAAGATCAGATTCCATGCACTACTCAGGAAACGAGAGATGGATGAAACTGGAGAGCAACCAACTACCCCATTCCTTTAATCTTAAAGCTGTCTTGGCACTTAGGTAGTGCCTGATGCAGGTTCAAGGCCACTTTGATGAAGGCTAGTTTGTTTTACACTTTGGCTAAAAAATAAGAATTATTTGCCAAGTCTTGTCCTAAATGCATGGAAAAAATTCCTTAAGTTTGGAATAAGGAAACCAGTCCTCTCCTTCACTGCAGTTAGGAGCTGCCAGATCTGAATTACAGCAGTATGGTCTAATATACCAGTGGCTATGGTGTCAATCAGATTTTACTCCTAGCTTTGCCTTGACTCATTGCTATGAGAAAATCATAATTCATTTCCATGTCTCTGGTTTTTTTTCCTACTCTATAACTCAGGAACTGGGATTACCTCTTATTAGATGCCTGGGACAAATTTAGAGTAGGAGGTGGGAAGCTTTGGTGAAGATCTCTACTTGCTATTATCATATGAGCAAATGCAGTTAAGCACCATTGCAGCTGTTTGTCCTGGAGTCAAGAATAGGAGTAATGGGAACAGCATGCTTACATTTTGTTGCCATCTGGCCAGGGAAAAAGAATATGTATGAAAGGTATGAACGGTAACTTGAGACTTGGGATAGCTACAGCTGATCAGCTATACAGTAATGCAGACCTCTTGCATGACTTGTGGTAAGTTGGTTAATAAGCTTTAAAATTAAGACATTTGCATTTACACACCTTATGGTGCTGTTAACAGTGTAATTTGCTAGAGGCCTGAGATACTCAAAAGCTGGTAGCAGGACTGTCAACTCAGTGCCTACAGCATGTACTTCCACAGTGGACTGTGATAACCCAGCTCCATGCTCATTCTTCTGGGAGTAGATAAAAAAGCTGTAAGAGGAGGGAAGGATCAGGCTCAAAACTGTGCTGTTTACAGATATTCAAAACCCACTCAAGAGGATTTATATCAGTCTGTTTAGGGGCTGGTGTCTTTACATTTTATGCATGCACAAGAAAAAAGAAAGCAAGGGCAGCTAGCTGCCGTATGAAATCTGGAACCATCCTGTGTGTTCACTTCATGTTACTGCACTGGTACCTTTGCAGGACAGCAATTTGAAATGAGCAGTTTTGTCTCTGACCTCTGGTTGCTCAAGGCTACACTGGAGCATTCTGTATGGAATAAGCAATGTGCATTAAATTTTCTTACACAATTCTTCTGCTACTGGGTTGAGGTACTTGGGTATGTATGGAAGTGGTATTTTGTAAGAGCCTGGAAAATGGCAATCCTAATGTCTTTGTAGATTTCTCCCCTGAGTTCTGGATAATCAGGCCCCTTGTATATTTTTCCCTTTTGCAATACCCTAAGATGCAACCCCCTCTGGGATTTCCCTAATCTATGTATCAATGGCAATCCTGTAATTTCATATAATTGTATTAGTCTCAATAGCAGATTAGCTCCAAGTGCCCCTACAGACAAGGAGCTGTCAGCTCTGCTATTGTTTCCCACTTAATGTGATTCCAGACAGCAAAGAAGAAAAGCAGCTGAGGGCCCTCTGTCTCACATTACAGCCCACAGTTTTTAAACCAATTAAGAAAAAGGGATTTACAGTCAACTGGATTAAGGGCTCTGTTTATATTATTCCATATTTCTTTTTATAATACCTCCCATTTTCTATCTAGCCTTGTAATCAACTGTTCTTTTTTCTGCCTTTTGAAATACCCATCCACATCCTTACCTGTCCATTTAGCAATCTATCTCCCATGTAGAATTTCAGCCATCTGTCTAGTTAGCTTCACCAGCCTGCTTTATTGCATAGCTGTTTAGAGGACACATGATGTACAAAGCATAATGAGAAATGCTGAGATTAAAACTGATGCCTAATTTTAGATCAGATTGAAGATGACCTCACTAATGTAAATACATTTGTGAGACAGTGTTTTGGCAAATCTCTCCTTTCTGCTAGCTCAAATGTTCTACCACCATTCTTATCAGAGCCAAACAATGCTGGTACTTGAACAGCAACAAGGTAGATCATTATTAAGCAGAAAAATGGTACCTATACCAGGAAAGTGGTAGCACTCACAGAGAGGTAAAATGAGATTCTGGTACCACTCTGTTAATAAGACAAAAGATTTTCTTGCCAGTTCAGTCCTTGCCCAGGTCAACTAATTTGTAGATCAAGGATAGAATTCAACACCTTGGTCTTGTAGAGGTGTCCCTTTTGCTTAGACAAGAGGTAACGACTGCTGGAGGATGTGAGCTAAAACACCATGTCACATGGAAATGGGCATCAGCAATAAGAGAAATGGATTTGTTCACATTTATGGCTTCTGCTTTTAAAAATGCATACAAAAAGACATATATCAGTTACCACAATAAATTTTTACTTTTATTTGATCAAAAGAGATCAATAAAATAATCACAATTCATATTGCCCAAAATGTCAGTTATTGTTCTGTGGGCTCAATTACCTTGCTTTCCCTCAAATACCTAATTCAGCATAAATTCACATTAAGAGATATTAAAACATTCAGGTGACTGTGATTTTATGTGCTTTCCTAGATGTAAGCTGCTCAGTGAATACCCTTCTTTATGGCTTGTTCTTGTGACAAAATTAGTCAGGAGCTGTCTTTTCTCTGAGCAGCAATTCTTTTCCTATTGAACACCATTTCTCAGAAATATTTTTCCCAATCAGCTCAATATTTAAACAGGTTTAAATTTTAAATCTCAGTGTACAAATACACTTGGATTTTCAAATTACAGTAATACTTCAAGTTTCATTTTTAAGGCAATGCAATATGTATAATTCATTCCATGAATCTTAGATAAGGTTGATATTCTGATACAGTGCAATTTGCTGCCTTGCAATGAAGCTTTACAGCTGAGGTGAGTTCTCCCACTTCAGGCTGTAGCTTTATTACAAATGGCTTTAAAAGAAATAAGAATGAAAAATGAGAAATGAAGTGTTCCGATAACTGGAGAGCTCCACAACCAATGGCTCTTTTGCTTGTTTCATAGAGTGCTTATGGCAAAGTACTGCTCCACCTCACATTTACCTTGAGGCAAGGAGACTCTTTCATTGAGTAAGTTTCCATCATTCCATCTTTGAATCAGATACATTCAGAGGAAAGCTCAGGAAACAGGATAAACAACTGAGACTGTGAAATGATTGATGACAGTCAAAAGATTAAAGCAAATAGGCAGAAGTTTTCAAAAGTAATGATTAGTTTTCAGTACTTTAACAGTTGGGACACAAATGTAATGCATTTAAAGAAAGTCCTTTTTTTCAGTGTAGCCTGTCTTTCTCCTAAAGCCACTGATCAAAACAAGTAAGAAATACACAGAAGTGCTTGAGTTCTAAATAAGCTCATGAACTAAGTATATGCAAGCACTTCAGACCTACTGTCCTGATTTGAGAGACACAGGATTCATTTATCTTCTAATGCTTGGGAAAACCACACTTTTAGAAGACTCTACTTGCTGAATCTGTGAAAATAGTTGCTTTATAGCCAGCTAGGTTACATAGGTTTCAAGGTTGCAGAATTAGACAAGTGCAGGGACAAGGAGAATCAAGACCTGGGCATTTGACCCCAGCTGGCCAACAGGATTATTTCATACTATGAATGTCACATTCAATATAAATTATAAACCTGGCTGCATAGCACTCTCTCTTCCTTGATAGCTGTGATTCCAAGGACTTCTTGCCCTAGTGCTGGACCCCTGAGGCCTTCCCTTCCTCCTGAAGCCATAGCACTTACAGTGTCCACCATCAGCTGTCCACTTCTGGGAGCACACAGCATCCTACTGATATAGTGGGCTGAGTATAATTCTTCTATATTTTATATCTGTATCAGGATCAACTTAGTTCAATAGTGTTATTGTTAACTATCTAATCTTACTCTATTAAGTCTGTTCATATTTCAGCCCTTGGTTATCCTTGATTTTTTCACAATTCCCCTTCCTGGTGGGGAGAGGGATCATCAAGTGACAGAATGATTGCCTATACGGCGATAATTTGTCGTGGGTTTCTCAAACCGTAACACTTAGCTACTGTAACACTGCCAGCCTTAACTCTTTCCTGATTGCTGCTGCAAAACTGATACCAATGAGTACCACTAAGAGAACTTGCTAAAGATTCCCAGCATCACAGTACAAGAATTGTTTGCAACTCTCTTTGATAACCAGACAGGAAGGAAAATTACTCCAGTTGGACACCTAAAAATGGAGATACCCCAAATAACAAATTAATCTGACCCTGGACCAGCTGGGTGCTACTTGTATGACAGCAGCTGATTCTGGAGCCAGATGGCAAATGAACCTTATACTGCTATATGATGATGGAAAATCATTCAGGATCCAGATGGAGCTGGATTGCCAGTTTGACAGTCTTAATGCAGGCTACTTAGTGCCTGTTTTCCAACAGTGACATAGTTATTTCCAATGTTCAGAAAGATTTTTGCAGCAGTGCAAGCTTAAACTCTGTGATGGCCTTAGGATGTAGGAAGGTGTTAGCATTAAAGTGGGCAGTTGCCAACACTTCAGTATTACTCAGGTTGTCAAGCCTTGGCTCTGGCCTGCCCTAACAGGGCTGTTATAATCAGCACTGGTGTCAGCTACATTTTTGCTGGTAAACATCCCCAAGATTTATTAGCATAGACACAAGTTATGAGTGTAGCTTGTAAAGCTTTCAGGCAGTAGCAATCTGGAAAAATTGATGTTTACACAGAAATCCTGTACTGTTCATAATTTGAAGATGCTGCTGCCATGGTGTATTTCTGTCAGCTTGCCCAGAATCAAATCTCTTGTCATAACCACAGAGGGATAGGAACTTGTAACTCACCATGGAGAGGATGGATCAATTGAATACAGAGATACAAAAGGATGGGCACTGGAGTGGTTATTAGAGAGATCTTCTATATTCACTTTATAAGATATCAAGGTATTACTGGGAACACTCCTTTTCTATACTGGTTTCTTTTTTTAAATGAAGGCCAATTCAAAATTTCCACAATGTGTGTTTGAAAGATTCTGCTTTTACCTTGTTTTTCTTGAAAGGTTTATGTAGAAAAAAAAGTTTGTGATATGGTGATATAAAAGCAGGCATGACCAACATGTAAAGGCAGCAAAGGGATATTTAGTGCAAATTTACAAGAGACAGAGGAGTGATTTTTAAAAGCTATGCTTCTGCTTCAGTTTTAGTATAATAAAAGCCTGAAAGATTGTCTATATTTTTAAGAATGTGCTGATCTCCACTTGCATTTTATGTCAGGAATATCAGGATTGGCATCTCTAGGCTCCTGTAGTTCTGCAGAAAGCATTGCAGCATGTTCATCATTGCACTTGTACCGTATCTTTAGTCAGGCTGGGAAATAGCTTCAAACAACCTTGTCACTGACTGAGTGCTCAATTTCCAGTTTTGTGCTTGTTATATCCTGATGATTTTATTATCTTCAGTAACTGTGCAGTTTTCCAGTTAGCATTAATACATGAAAACACTGTGGTTAGAGGAAGGGATGCTGCTTAAAGAATGCTTGCATTTTTTCAGACTAGTTTTCTATATCATAAGAAAGAAGACAAAGCCACATCACTATCTTAATAACCTAGTAACCAGAAAAAAGCTCTTTGATAAAATAATTGTTTATTAATTCTCTTCTTCCCTTTATTGGCTAAGAGCCTTCCTTTGCATAGTATTTTCCAGAGACTCACCATCTCCTGTCAGGCAAAAATCTGAAACTGGATTGATATTGCTCACATTGCAAACAACACAAGACGAAGATCTATTTAAACGTCTTTGTAGGTAATAAAAAGTGGAGGAGGCTTTCTTCTACTACTCTTTTTTTTCAGAGCATCTGTGGTTTCAGCTATTTTCCTAAGAAATCTATTAATTATTGGATTCTCTTGACAAAGCAGTAGATTAAATGTATCCAAAAGGCTTCTGGACAAGGGCATTCTTGGCTGTGAAATTGTCAGTGCTAGTGGTAAGTTCAGCATAATGAACTAAGGAAAGAAACCTGCCATGCAACCCCAAAACATATTTTCAAGCAGCCACATTGTGAAAAAGTCAGCCCTGAGACTCACAGCTAATCTCCTATGATGCGAAGTGTTGACAACACACTCATGCCTGCTTTATAATTTTCCTCCTTGCATTTACTATGTGTGTTCTCCTGACTGCAGTTTTTTAAGACAGCATGTAAACTTTTTGAGGCACATAAATTAAGTTTTCTATCTTAAATCTAATAGTTACTATAAAACCTGCAGGTAATAAAAACCAAGCAACCATAAAAGTAGGTGTTTTTTACCTTGATTGTGATAAAGTTACAGCTTGCCTTTATGATTAATGTTTCATAGGTTGTAAAGCACACACATTATAAGGCATATGAACCCACAACAGATACCACATAGCAGCAATTCAATACACATCACCAGAAACAATTTAACAGTAAATGATTTCCTGTTAGCTAGTAAATGCCACAAATATCCACAGTCTTGATAGATATTTCAGGGCACACTGTCAAGTAACTTGGGACTATGGACTGGATTTTGGGAATAAAGAAATGTAGAAGAGAAAGCAACAGGTGATCCAGATCTGAAGATTCACAGTAGACTTTAATATTTTTTTAAGATATATTTTTAAAATACTGCATTTCTGTTTACAACATGCTCTAGAAAAGAACAAGAAAGTACACTAGACTTCAGTGAAGATGTGAAACTCTGTTGTCTAAATTATAAAAATACAGCAGAAGAGCATAGGCAGCTAGCTACTTGCTCAGTGCTTACAATGCCCTGGCTTTTGGCTGGCTGTTTTAAGATGCTTGTGATAGAATACTTTTTAAGCAATAAATGGAAACAAATTATATTCCAATTACATTAATATAACTCAAAAACTAAGTGACATGAATAGAAATGCTACAGATTTTCACCCTTAGCATGATTGTCATTCCTTTAACTCTTCTTGTTCACATCATGCAAATTAAAAATGTGTTCAGCAGAGATTTCTCTAGTAAGTCAGGATGTGTATTGACTGATTTGCCTAGACAATTTTGTCTTCTAAGCATAGACATTTTTAATTACAACACTCTTCCTAAATCTCAGGGTATGTAGAAGCATATTAGTTTTAAGTATTCCTTAAAAATCTGGTTGATGAAGATATCTGGCATGAGCTTGAAATAAAATCTTCAATTTTTCATGTTTGCTATTGCTGTTACTCTGGACTCTGTCTGTATCTGAGGGCCCTTTGAGGTAACAAGGGGTACAGGGCCTGATCCTTCACTTATTCGCTATGAGGAATGGTAGCAAATACTCTGCAATGATTCTGCAGATGTCATACTGTGTTTTTCTTAGGTCTGGGTACTCAAAGGACCCTTTCACAAAATTATTTTCCCTGCTGCATTTAAGATACTAAACTGTGTCATTTCTTCAGTCTTTAGGGGATAGTACAAGCACAAGGCCTGAGGAGGAAGCAAAACAAGAGCAGACTTACTTGGCTCTCCGGCCTCTTGCCACCTTCAACTCTATCTTTTGCCATTCCTCTGAAGATTCCTCAGAAGATTCCTCAGAAAGAATTATGCACGCAGGACATCAAACATGCAAAGAAGCTGCAGCAGTTCTTGTCCCTTTTCAGCTGGTCCTCCCAGCATAGGGGTGAGAAGAAAAAGACCAGGCCATGTGGAGATGCAAAGCTGCAGGCCTCCCACTCTGCTGCATCACTCTGTGTGGCATCTTGCAGTGTGCAGGTGGCAGCAAGAGCCCACAGTGAGGGTAATGTCTGCACCCAGACAAAGTGCTGTTGTGCGAAAGTCTCTCACTTGCACTCCAGCACACCTCAGCCTAGGATTCCTCCTGTTGGTTGTTGTTATCATTGGTCTGTAGAGAATAGGGATGGGATTGAATGCAAGTTAGTCAGTTTCCTTTAGTCACCATAGCCATATCACTGTGTGACCTGCTGGGCCCACAAGATCAGGTCCTACAGGCATATCTTGCACTCTGAGGAAGGGGCTGGGTACCCTGGTCTTTTCTTTGGCTGGAGCTGCCCATCTGTTCCCTCTAGTGCCTCCTCTGCTCTTTGTCACTTTCCAGACTAGGCCAGGGACTCTGCCCAAGGCTCTGCTCCCCTTGTGTCAGGAACTGTCCCTGTGACTTGCCTCTGGGTGTGGTTCACGTGGGCAGCAGTGACTTGAGAAAACACCAACATACTTCACCTTTTGCTCTGTTGGCTGATCTGCCTGATCCTGCTGCCCTTTCCCTCAAGCTCCCTGTTCCCCATGAGGAGCACAGACAAACAGACCAACCAGCAGCCAGGTAACCATTACCCCAGGGCCCTCGTTGGGCCCTCAGGAGAGCACCCTGGCCTATCCCCAGAGGGCTTGTTGGGAAGTGCCTGGCCAAAGAGTGGTGGCTTTATGTGAGGAGATGGGTGCCTGTGTTTCTCTGAGGAAAAGGCAGCCAGTGCCAGCTGAGGAGATGGGGCCAGCCCTCTGCTGAGGAAATGGGGCCAGCCCTCTGCTGAGGAAATGGGGCCTGCACTTTGCTGAGTGCCAGTGCCTGCTGAGAAAATGGCTACCACTATCCACTGAAAAGATGCATGCCTGTGCCTGTGCCTGCTGAGGAAATAGCTGGCTATTTGCTAAATGGCCTCTGGTGCTTGCTGAGGAAACAAATTGTTACAGTAGTGCCCACTGAGGAAATGGCTGTTGTTGCCTGCCAAGGAAATGGGTGTTTCCTTGCTGAGGAAATGGATGCTAATGCCCTTCTAAGGAGATGGCCGTTGATGGTGAGCAGCTGATGGTGCAGTGGGAAATGACCAGGTAACTCCTTTGTGGTGTGTGGCAGCCTCAGAGGACCCTGAGGTGGTCCAAATAGTACTCCTCTTTGGAGAGCCCTTCAGGTACAAAGCTGATCCACACAAGCCTTTTATGTTCACCATATTGACAAAATCGGGACAAGCTTTTGCTTGTTGCTTTGCTGTGGGTTTAAGTGGTCTGTTAAAATAACATTATAAATCCTTCACAAACCAATGAGCAAGTATGTGGACAAAAGTACGAGAGCCATCACAGCTTGCATGAACTAGAAGATACTGTTCACTGCCTTAGGAAAAGGCATGGTGACAAGCCTTGCCAAACAGAAACGCCTTCTCAGCCAGAGCTGCTTCCTTCACAATGTGATTTACAGTAAGTGTTTGAACAGTTTGGAATAATTAACCTCTTTAATGAATCGAGTTTCATAATCACTTTTCAAATTGTCATTGAGTATGCTCAGAGTTTTGTAAACATAGGTGCAGTTATTCCAGAAGTGGCTGATAAGAGTTGTCATTCCTCATTAATAGTTTGTTAATCTGCTTTGAAAGCAGGCTGTTATACTATACCTGTGTGCTTCATTGCCCAAGTTTTACAGCATTGCCACAAGTTCTCAGCAGTCACATGAATATGATATATGCACATACACATAGAGATATAAACCATGCTTGAGTGTTTTGAACATTTTTTTCTTTTTAGCTATAAAGCAGGTAATGTGAATGCTTGCAGAATAATAGAACAGGATCTGGATGGAAGCAGAACTACTAAAAATAAACAATTTTGTTCAGACTCATTCCAGTTTTCAGTCAAGAAATATAAATATATTAGATACTTGACCCAACTCTATCCAGAAATAATGCAGTGTTAAACAGATGCGACTGTCATTCAGCTGTGAAGTTCAAATATTTTTCATTAATGTAATAACAAGGACTGGATGAAGAGGCTGTGGAGCTCCTCCTTGTGCCAGTACTACAAGGTTCTGGGCATGGCTTGCTGGGAGTGGGAAAAGAGCATGCTATAGACCCTACTGCTTCTCCTCCATCTATGAATAGCATCAATCTGTATGTGACAAGTAACACTGTAAGATTATGGGAGAAAAGAGAATCTAGAGTCCTTCATCATCACTCTGTGTGTTTGTATATATAAATAAAAACCAGATAATTCCTTTCTATTAACTGTAGCTCCCAGATTGCAGATATATTTTTCATACTCACTTCCTTTCCCAAACACTTTCTTTCAGAAATTAAAAACATATGAATTCAAAAGTATCTCAGAGAAGCAGCCAAAAATCAGGTCATAAGCATGTTCAGATGGTGGAGGCTCTATTACCACTGTTGTTTGAGTTGAGGAGATAAAAATCTCACTGCGTGGCTTTGCATTCTCAGACTTCAAACAAAGCTGTTAAAACGTAGCACAATTCTTAGGATGCCTGAGCAAAGCAAGGCTTTGGCTCCTTCCTCTGCCTTAACTCTTCTCTTCAAAGTCTTGGAGTCTTTGGGGTGTCGTATCTTATTTTACTGGTTGCTTCATAACAAGGATAAAGGGGTTATGTTGTTGGAGTTAAATGCCACTTAAGAACTTCAAAGCTGCTCCTTTGAGAGGAGGGTCTTTGACTTTACATTTGGGTGGAGGACACACATGGAAAGGGTTACCATGAGAATCAGTCTTTCCCAGCTGCTGCTTGTCTTAAATTACTGTAGCAGCAGCAGCCACAGTTACTTATGCCAAACATTGGTTTTTGGCATATTTCAGCCTGCTTAGTTCCTTGCAGGAATTCCCACAAGGGTGGAAGGGATTTCCAGCTTGTTGAAACCTCTTTTAAATGATCTGAGAAGGCTCTGGCAGTTTCTGTAGCTTAAGTCGAGACTGAAAAATGGAATCCTCCAAAACCAACAGCCACATTAAGTTTGAAAAGGGATTTGCCTGATGTTGAATAAACAGTTGTCTCCACACTCTGATTAGCTCTATTAAGTTCTGAAATGAGGGATTCCTGCCTTTTGCATCAAATGTCTGTGTAGCTTAAATAACATGTAGTAACATTTAATTTTTAATTTTTTTTTGTTGCTGTTGTTATTATTTTGTCAACAAACCGTCTTGGATTTTTCTAAATATCAGCCCTGCTTTTTCTCACAGGCCTGCTAGAGAAAAAGGAGAAAGGCCTCCTAAGAGAAAAAGAGAAGGCCCAGCCCAGCTCCTTCTTACTCTAGTAGCTTAGCAATCAAAATGTGTTTTAATTATATTCAGCTCTTGCATGAAAGGCTTAGTCCCTCAAAGTTAATAAGGCGTTACGGCTTCCTGCCCCACAGAGTGCTTAACCTGCCACGCAGCTTCTGCTCTGAGGCAGCCATGTGATGGACAGAACAGGGAAAGGCAGCAGCAAGAGCAGCTCTGAGGATAATTGTTAGCAGATCTGAGCGCCTCACATTTCACTTGCTCGTTTGGAAATGACCAGGGCCCTTTTAACAGCGCTCAGGAAAATTTCTCAAAAGAATGATCTCCTGCTTCAAACAATTACTAGTGCCATGTCTTCATTATTTGAGCTGTAATGACAGTTACAGCTCCCTTTGATCTGCTGGTGCATGGCCTGGCTTGTTGGATAGTAACAGCATGCATCCGGATGCCTGGGCAGGCAACAGTCTGCTTCATGATTCCAGTAGACTAGATAGTCTGTTTTGGGTCAAAACCTGAATAGAATGAGGCAGGCTCCCTCCAGTCTTTTAGATTTTTTCTGTGGAATACTATAGCTCTGCTTGCTCACTGGAAGCCCAGCACAGCCCAGAAAAGGATAGGTCGAGAAGGAGGCACATCCAACAGTTGCCCATGGCAACTGTAATCACTCAGTCCTGCTAGTTTTCCATCCCCTGCAAGGCAAAGGTTCTCGCTGCTGATGGCTCCTGCTTTTGCTGAGAGAAAGTTGGGGGGATGGGGATGTCTCTTACTGTGGGATGGAGAGAAATGGGGGTGTCAGAGTGGGACCTAGTGAGAGCAGTGTATTTCCTTGCCCAGCTTCTATGCAGCCAGCAACAGTGACAAAAGTATGCCCAGGAGCCCAGGATTTTTCTGTCTGACTTTATGATCTCATCTCAGCTGCCTAAGAGCACCCCAACCCTGTCTGTCTGTTCTTGGATTGTGAGGCTTCAATTTCAGATGTGTTATAGAGAAACCAAAAGCTGTCTCTCAACTCAGCCATTCAATGAGGTGGGTTTCCTTCTAGTTCACGTACCTGACCTGAAATCTAGTTCAATTGAGATGTCTGACTAGTCTTTCATTTTCACTCTTAATCCTTAAAAGAAACAGGAGGAAATAACTCTTAGCATGTAGGGTGCTCATTTGGGTGGAATTTAGAAGGCCAGACTAGCCTGTTAAAAATCTATGAAACATTATGATGGAGTTGCTGGGAATAGACCAGTCTTAAATCCTAAATAAGTCTATTCCTTTTTTAAAAATTATTTTTATTCTTTGCTAAGTAAACTCATTCTTGATTATAGTAAATGCCTTCTCAAGAGATCAAAAAATTATTTGAAAGGACAGTGCTTAGTCACAAAATTCATTATGGTAATGCTCCATCATACTTTGCCAAGCTGCAATCTCTTTGACCTGCTGCTGTGGCCTTTTGTCTGTTTTTGCAGTTAATCTACATTTTGTTGGTGTCAGGTTTTTTTCAGTTTTTGCATCTCTGTTTCCTTCAATATGGTAATAAATCTGTGGAATTACACAATCTACTTTAAAAGTTGATTTCAGTTTAAGACTTTTTAAATTTCCCAAGTAAGAATAAAATAAAACGTGCCTGATTAATTATTGATAAGGACATTTGCAATTTTTAAAATTCAGTAGTGTAATCTAGTAGTACACCATCCTACTCTCATACCTGGGCTGAAATTTATTTATACGTTTTCATGGCTTTGGTTTATTTTGATAGAGAGTATTGTGGTAATTTGTTCTTGTCAAACAGTTCGGGTCGTGTTAGATGACACATTCCATATGAGTAAAATTTGACAAAAGCCTGTTTCTTCAGTATCTTCAAATTACAGCTTTTCATTGTCAGATCACTTTCGTTCTAATTTATTTTTAGTCAAAGTTGGTACTTATGAATGGCACTGAGACTGACAGCCCTAGACACTCCCACTTAGTATGAGAAGAGGACCCTGATAGAATAGGCATTATTTAATAGACAGCTTGAAATATGATGCAATGACAAAAATCAATAAGATACTGTTATTCCTGGCTATGAACTATACCTGAAGGACAGTTTAGGTCACAGAGATGTGAGAGACATACTGCAGCTTTTAAGAAAGAAATAACTGAGTAAACTGATGAGGTAAAATTTTAGTGAATTGCATGTGAAAGTCTCTATGGATAGAAATCTCCTACAGTTTGATTAGAAGTGGACTAGCAGGTTAGTGTGACAGCTTCCTCCTCAACAGCTACTGCACACATGCTGCTAAGGGAGATCTCAGAGAAATAAGTCAATGAAGCAATAATCACAGGAGAACTGCAACCAAACATACATAAACTATTGGGATATGACAGAAGAACAGGGGTTCAGAGCACCAGTTTCTGCGGTTGTTTTTGCTGGTTCATCCAAGTGGAGGGACGACTAATTAGTGTGAAAGACTTCTTATGGGAGTTTATTTAAGAAGGAATTCCAAAATAGCTTGGAGTTCAGTCTCCATAGGGATACAACATGGTTGTATCCCTTCATGGTTGGCATGTTATTTTAAGAAGGGATTCTCAAGAAGCAGACACTATCAATCAGGAAAAGACCTTTCACATTAAGAGGGATCTGGCTGGCTGAAGAATCAAAATGACATAGAGGAACAAAATGTGTGATAGCAGGTGAAGGTGTGTTGGCAAAAGCAGAGCAGAACATGCGTGATCGTGCTTTTCCCTCTCATTATAGTTTCTTCCCCGAATGGATGATAAAATTGAACAGAGATTTCCACACTGAAGCATACCATTAATTTACACAGTGGCATTACAAAAAAACCCAACTTTCTTCTGCTCTGTTTCTCATTCATCTTTAACGTTCCTGTCTCTCTCTCTTTTTTTTGAGCAGTGACCAGATGTTTTCCACTGAGATTGTCTCAAAGATACCTAGGTCTTTCTTTTTCTCCTGAGTAGTTACAGCTAATTTCGGACCCAGCTGTTTCACTAAAGTTGCCAAGGTCCTAACATGACAGAATGAAAATACGCATGAGTTTCAAACCTCTTCTTCCAATTTCAAGATAACTTACTTGAAAACAGCATAACTATTGGCTGATGAAAGTATAAGGGTACATTCATTTGAGTTTCCCATTTAAGACCATGTATGGTGAGTTACTCCAACCTAAATACATTTGTAAGTCTTAAAATTTTACTCCGTGAAGAAATCTAGATGTTCTGGAAATTGCAATGAGAGAAACATGGGAAATGAGAAGGCTTTCTAGCAACTCAGCATCCCACTGGAGTGAGCTACTATTTTGGAATTATTTCAGTACTCTGGAGACCAGGTTTACATATGGTCCTGACCGCATTTTGCTGGTTTTGGAGGAAGATGTATTTTTAGAAGTCTACAGTTTCAGGGACCTGAAGAAATGTTGGTTAGGATCTTTGCAGTTAAGCATGTGAATTTCATGAAGCCTCTCCCTTCTCTTTCCTCATTTTTTCCCTGATATACTTTCATCTGAATTTCATGCCCAAGGAGCTCACGTCAGGACTACACAATAGACTTGTGCCACAGTGATGTTATTTGGAGACATAATCCTTAACAGCATTAGCTTGTAACATTTTTCAGCCTAAAACGTGTTGTTCGTTGTGGGTTGTTTCATGAGTGTGATCTATACCAGGATCATTTCTTCTGAAATACAATATGTAGTACACAATGGTATTCCAATGTGTAGTGAAGATAAAACCTTATAGGAATCAATAAACTGAGCTCTTTCAAGCCTAATAAAACAATGTATTTTTTGGCCATCTGCAATGTTGAGAGAAAATGGTATTTAAATGTGCTCTGGTCTTTTGCAATCCAATAATATCCGATATGACTTCTTTGGGAACACAACTTTACATACCTATATCGCTATCTCAAGCTTGGGAATAAGTTTAAGGATTTGATGTTCACATTGTCCAGATTTCTGCTGTACATACCTCTGCAGTGCTACATGCATTATATGTTTCTTAAGACACAGTGTGACCTCTTTTTTTTTTTGTTGTTTTCAGCAGGCCTACTTACACCTGCAGACTGTAAACAAGGCTGCTGGGGGAAGAGGAACAATCCACAAGTCTTTTAGCAACAATTAAAACAGATTTGGAAGAGTTTTGGGGCAGGAAACCCACAGGGGAAATGCTGTTGCTGACAGTGTTATTGTGTCCTGTGCCCATTCTTACCTTGTGGTTTGCTTCAGGTCCTAAGAGGTACTTAGCCATAGAACTCAGTGATTTAATGAGACTGGGCTTTCACATCTGTGGTGCATCCTTTTCTATCTGCACTTACATTTGACAGGCTACATATCAACATCTCTTTGTGGAAGATGCTTCCCTGAATAATTTGCAGGCAAAGCTGCTCTTGTGACTTCTGCCTATTGCATTTCAGTTGAAATTAAGAGAGTTAGTGAAAGGCTGTGAATTAAGGTATGTAGGGTCATCTGGTAAGTTTTCATTGAGGCTCTTCAGGACATGCTCAAGTTGACCTGACCTGGAGAAGGCACTATTGCTTTGCAGGGAGCATGGTGGGGTAGGAAACTGGCTTCCTGGGTTACTATCTCAGGAAGAGGTTTTTATTTCAGGACTTACTGTTCACACAGCCGTGTAGGCCAAAAAGAAATATTGAGGGAGGGCAGGAAGGGGTAAAATGAGGTGCTACATTCTCAACACAGACTGCATGTCTGCATGGTAGAGTCTCAGGGCTCAATCACTCTGTTTCCTACCTTTAACATAAACTGTGAGTCTGAGTCTGTCCAAGCAAGGAGGTGCGTGTCTGCTGCATTTGTCTCTCTGGCAAACCCCTGGCTACATGTGCTGTGCTGTGAGCAATTCTAGTGCTACAGCTTTCTATCATTTTGTTGAAGGGAAAGGGGCTGGAAAATCAATACTTTTAGCATGCATGTCACTGTCTCTGGAATTGGAGACTGACCCTCTTTATTGTTACCAGTAAAATTAAACTGATGTGACAGTCATACATGGCAGGTTTCCAGGTCTCTGCTCTACTTGGAGTGGGTGGAGGGACTGCCCTTTCCTTCAAGAGAAAGAGAACTGGATGCTTTCCAGGAGGGAAGTAGAATCCTGCTGTGACCACTGTGGAACAGTAGATGAATCTACTTGCTTCTGAAGGAAGAAAATTACTGTAAATGCAACAAGGCAGAGTTACAAATCATAAATCATATATTATAATGGGGGACATCCCCTTTCCTCTCCTCAACAAATATAGTATTTCATCATCTATGTTCAACCATAAAAGACATTCATACTTCTACTATGCATACTAAGTAGGAACTGTCTGCCTCATGTGTTTCTTTGAGTCAGACAACTAGTATATAGCTGCTCTTGATATTCTGATTTCTACCCAAGCAATACAATGTAGTACCATATATGCCAAGAAGTATCCAGGTGGAACTGAGAGACCGAAACATCTATGTTGCCCCAGGTCAAAGTATCACTGAGGAAAAATATTGTACCATCAGGTTTTATCTGCAGTTCTGAGTAATGGAGTTGTCAGCATCTCCCTACTTTCCCATGTGATGGTTGTGTTTTAAACTAGCAACTGGGCTGGAAAATCAGGCATCAAGTCAAGGTTTTCACTTTTTTCTCACAAGCTATTGCAACATGGCACTTGGAGTGAGGCAGCTGCTTTGAGCTTTCTTGAGATGGGGAACGTGATCCCTCCAGTATATGCAGAGGAAGTCTTAAGGTCAAAACCTGGTGGAAAAGCAGATCTGTTCTCCACTTTACTCCAGGCTTAAGAGTGGCTTCAAACAAGAACATAGAATCAAAGATATAGTTTGGGTTGGAAGGGACCTTAAAGATCACCTAGTTCCAACCCCCTTGCCATGGGCAGGGACACCTCCCACTAGACCAGGTTGCTCAGTACCTCGTCCAGTCTGGCCTTAAACACTTCCAGGGACATGGCATCCACAGCCTCTTTGGGCAACCTGTCCCAGAGTCTCACCACCCTTGCTGTAAAGAACTTCTTTCTTATCTTCAACCTGAATCTCCTCCCCTCCAATATGTCCTGTCATCACTTATCCTGTTAAAAGTATTTCTTTAGGCCCCCTTCAGACTTTGATAAGCCAATATGAGGTCTCCCCTGAGCCTTCTCTTCTCCAGGCTGAACTCTTTCATCCTGTCCACATGAGGGAAGTATCCTAGCCCTCTTGTTCTGTCTCTGACTCTTTCCTGTGCAGTGACCTTAAGAGAGAGCTAATGCCCACCACAACAGGCACTGAATATCTTTAATTTGTCTCTTTATGCAAAGTATTTAAGGCCCCTCTGTTTATCTGTTCCCTGATATATTGGCTCATGTGAGAGGGCTTACAATGCGAGTCTGTGGCTGAGGCAGTAACTCATGCCCAGTTATGTTCCAACAGAAATGCTCTAGTGAAGCAGTTAGTAATACTGCCACTTGAAGTATTCTATTTGAAATCCAAATTGGATTGCAAAGGAGAAATTCAAAGCTGACATCTCAGGCTACCTGCAGACTCAGTCAGATCTTTCAAGTGATGCTTGGGCTGCTTTGTCACTGTTTGCTTATCAAGTGTTGCACCTAGAAGTATGCTTGAAAATGAGAAGTGAAAGTCTAGTGTACAACTGAGACATCTAGCTGTCTTGTCCCCTGTCTCCTTCAACCCAAAAAGAAACATGTCTGTTCCTTTTGGGAAGTGAAATTTTATGGTTTATGATAATAATGACAATTTTCTGGCCTACTCAGGCTAAGAAGTGCTTTCATACTGATTTCAAAGGAGCAGTGATTTGGGCTTCTTTTATACTAGAAGGAATAATGTCTGCTTCCACTTTAAAATGATGACATTTGTGAATTAAGAAGCTCATATTCAATATTAAGGATTTTATTATCTCATCAATGCTGCATTAAAATAACTGAGAAAGTTAAATCGTGCAGTAGAATTCCTCTCACTTATATTTCTCTTCCCAGTGCACAGAGCATGCTTCACTAAGTTTTTTAAAATCAAGGTATGAGACATTGATGTCTGCCATTTAAAAACTGTTTTTCTCATAGGAAAGCTAGGGAGTGGTGGACAGCAGTGTTGGGATCAGATATGCTGTCATGTTAATGGCTTGTATTTGCTGCATGGTGCTGCGTAACAGCCTGCAGAGATGCTCTAGCTCATGATCCCCAGAGAGTATTTGCAGGCGAGAAGTTGGAAGGAGGAGCAGAATGTAAACAAGTCCCATTGGAAGTAAGCATAAAAGGCTTTATTTTTAAAGATGATACAAAGTGTGCACTGAATAATGCAAGTCATGGTATTATCCGTAGCCTGTCATGGAGAATGCCTGTTGCATTGAAGTAACCATCAAGAAAAGTCACTTGCATCAATTTCAATAGTAACCCTTACAGGGCAAACTCATCTGCCACTGCATTTTTAACTCACAAGAGCCAAACAAAAATTAAAATTAAAAAAGGCCACAGACCCCCATCCACACACTTCTTATCTGGCCTTCCTGCCCCTCCTCCCTAACATTTGCCTTTAAGATCATGATGAAATTACATTTCACTCCAGGCTGCAAATTCTTTGAAAATGTATATCCTCCCCTAAACGGTCCATTTTCCCAAATGTGCTGGAGACATTGTCTCA
This sequence comes from Turnix velox, assembly GCA_013400935.1. Taxonomy (NCBI): domain Eukaryota; kingdom Metazoa; phylum Chordata; class Aves; order Charadriiformes; family Turnicidae; genus Turnix; species Turnix velox. The sequence goes on from VZTY01026762.1 coordinate 88,638, forward strand.
TGGTCTGCAGTAATTATCTTGACAGGTCAATTATTAAAAGAGAAATTAAAAAATTTAATTTAAAACTCGATACAGGAACTTGGCTGCTGTTTTTCCTTTTACTGCTACTTCTCTGCAGAATGCTCTTGGCATCAATTGACAAAGGAACTGCATTGCACCAGAGAGGAAAATTATCTTCCTCTATTTTGATGACAGAGGAAAGATATCCTCTAGAAAGAGATTTCCTCTAGATCTGTGAGCATTCAGACCAGGAACAACACCTCCTGGCACATGTCTGATCATATTATCCTAGCTAGCAATCTGAATAGTCAAGTAATTTATTCCTACTGACCTGCCTGAAAGAACTACCTATGTAGAAAGAGAAACTTGGCATGGAAGAGTAAGAGAATGGAAGTAATTGTTCTTGCTTTACTGAAAAGGCTTAAAGGAGGATGTGACTTCCCACTAGATATTTGAATATGTCCAATATGTCCAATTTGAATAATGTCCACATATCAAATCTTATGAGGGTATTTTAATCCTTTAGGAGGATTAGAAACAAGTAGGTTAGAAACAAGTAAGTAGTATGTTCCTGCAATGTTCGCACTAACAAGTAAGCTCTTTGGGGCAAGATGTTCACCTGTTAGTTCATTTATCTTGCAAAATAGTCATTATCATGCATCATTTTAGGATAAATATTTCAGCACATCATATAAGCAGCAATTGAAAAAGGTACCAACTGGAGTCCTCAAGCTTCTACACCAGTGGAGAAATGCAATGTAAGGAAAAAATTTGGTCCTCAAGGTGCATTTCAAAGCTGATTGAGAAACTAACTTGACAAAGAATCTCCTGAAATCTTGTTTTCTGCTCTGCTCTGTTCCTCTCCTGGGTCCTGGGATAATTTGTAATTCAAGCTTGGAAAGAATCCTATGCTATTTCCTTCAGACTTATTCCTTCCACATGTGAAATCTAGTCATTTAAACACCTCATCTCCTTTCCTAAGCAAGGCTTGAAAAAATAGCCAATGATTGCTGATTGAATCCATATTTCCACAAAGTTCCAGTTATTTTGTTTGATGTTAAAAAAATAAAATTAAATGAAAGTAGTTATAGGAGTCAGTACACGTTAAAAAAAATACAGATGGTTGTGGGAAAAGAATCTGTACTAATCTGGACTAGCAAATAAATCCCTAAAAACCTACTGGCCCCATTCCTGGGGTCTGATATCAAGCAATACATTTGAAGCCAGAGACAGAGTTAGTAGTAAGTGCTGGTTCAGCTTCACAGGGTGGGAAGCAGCTCAGAATGAGTGATGATGCATTTTGGCTTAGGGCTTTAAGAAGAGCAAGGGATAAAGATTGAAATTAAGCTCCATTACCTAATTACTTGGGGCTCAATGGGAACTGAGGTTCCTCAGTATCTTCAAGCAGTAGTTTTCAAATTTTCATGAGTTGAGCTCTTCCTCACTAAAGCAAACCATGTATATCTTGTGCTGCCTGATGTGGAAACAACCTAGCTGTATTTCAGATCTCTGTAGTGCTTTACTGCTTTACCATTCTTGCTGAGGACTGTGAAGGAGCTAACCATGGTGAAATTAAACGTCCCACTGTTCCAATGTGAACTGGCTTGCTGTGAAATGAAAAAAGCAGATGATGCATCTCAGAGGTGATGTTTCAGTCTCTCTGCAAACTACAGCAGAAAATTAATTTATTAGATTTATGTTTTCACAATTGTTTGATAAGAAGAATGTTGAGATTATGAGATCTGAGTAAGGCTTGAGGGTTCTTTGCATCTTCCTGGGGAAATGGTACCCTTGTGACAAACTATTGCAAAGTGAAGAACTTTATTTTAACCTGCTTCTACTTTATATATAGACAAGATCGCTATGTTCAGAAACTAGTTTCTCATTCAGAGAATGGTAACTATGTTGTGAGTGCTGTCACTGAAGTGCAGGAAACTGAAGGGACCAGCAGATTTTTTCCCTTGAAGTTAGTTTATGATTCCTAGCCTCCTCCCCAAATTTTTAAAGCAAAATATTTGTTGACCAGGAACTTTTTGAAACCAGAAGGGTCCCTCGCTCATTCTGTGCAGATAGTTGAAACAATAAAAATGCCATAATTGCATCCACATTGTAGAAGACAAATGGGTAACACTGCAGGGCTGAGTTTTAGCCCTCTTCCTCCACATGGCATGCTTCCTGCAGCAATTCCCAACTGAGCCATCAAAGGGAGAACAAGATGCTTTTTCCTGCATCAGTAAAGCTATTTTATGTGTGCAGAGTCCCAGCTTTAAAACAATCCATTTTCCAGTTGAAGTGAAAGGCACATATTCCACCTGACACCAACTTGCCCCCTCCTTTTCCACACCTGCAACTGCAGTTTCTCTTGTTCTAGCAGGGAATACAACAGCAGAAGTATTAAGTACAGTTTGACTCAGTAAAGCACTTATAAATTATTTCTGCATAAACCCAAAGCATCTACCAGACTAATTTCTCCAGCCCCATTTAGTCAATATGCAAGAGATTGGTGTTGAATTAGCCTGTATGGTGTGACAAAGCTCACTACCTGCCCTGGGAGGTCTGGGCCCACTGCTCATTTCTGTTGTAACACTCTCCAGCAGAACAAGCAGAGAGAAATGGTGTGTTGGCACAACCCTACTTTCTGAAGTCTGGAGGCAGCCTATAGAGAGGATATTCATGACATTGGCCATGACGTGTCTTTGAATGACATTAAGGAGATATTTAGTACTTTCCCGAGTGGCACAAAACTGGGCATGTCCAGCATAAGATTTGCAGAGATAAGTGAGTACTGAAGGTATTCAGCATTCATAGGTATCTTCAGGTCTTCCCCAAAATGCAAAAGCTCCTTCACTATGCACTAACAAGACTATGTGCATTCTGCTTGCTTGAGCACCTGCCTGGCTCATGGGCATAGTGCTGCTGAGTCACACAGAGAAGACATCCAGGAAAACCTGGCAGTTCTGTCTCTCAGAAGGCAACACTTATTCCACTAAACTAAGTTTATGAGCAGGAATGTGGGTGCAGCTGGCACATTATTTATCATTTTAAAAATTCAGTGTGCCTGCTTTACCTCCATGAGAAATTACTTTATTTTCCAGTGAGTGAAGGCTTTTGCTGTAAAATCAGAGATCTCAGTTCTACTTAAAACAGTCTTTCTAATGAACTGTTTAACCAGTACAAAGTTCTGTCTACCTAACGTGTGTCAAAGGGAGAGCCTATTTAACATTGCATTAATTATGACAGGGCACTGGAGACAGGAAATAGTTGAGGTTGAGAAAGTATTGAATCACAATTCATTGCTATGAATCCTCAGCTGCACCACAAATCTGGTAGCTGTACCCATCTCCTCTTTTACTAGATAAAAGAAGAAAACACATTCTAATAATAGAGAAATAAAAATATCCCTTATATTGAAGACTGACCACCCTGACCTTTGTGCAATACATTATTGACAATTCGGTTAGCATTTATTTAAACCTAATTTTCCAGAGCAGGACATGACAGAAAGTAAGAAACATTCATTTCAATTGTAAAACCTTTCACTTTAATGCATTTCTGAATTAATTTGGCACAGTATTCATACAAAGTGAAATAAATGGACTAAAAATTGATTAGGACCTCAAGGAACAATGAGATGTGATTGGCTAAGAAAAGAGAAGTGGCCTATGAAAGGTCAGGATTTTTTCACATCTCTTTTTAAATAAAGCATGTTAATGAAGAAATTATCTGCAAGGCTTGATGAAATATTGTGATTTGCTATATAAATTCTGTCTAAGCAAAAATGGGTTGTGACAAAACTCAATTCTTGGGAAACTTAAAATCCCATTTGAAGGAGATGAGTCATCTGCATTCTAGTACCAGGCTTTGTTATGCTCTGTAGCCCAGCATGGCTTTTCTTTTCTTACCATTACATCTTGTAGAGAGGTCTGCTAGGTCTCCTGCTGAAGAAAGGCTCATGGAAGGGGTTTTGCTTGGCTTTTTGCCTTTGCCTATTATGAACACTGCCTTTCCATTCTAAGTTCTTGTATCCCCTCCATTTGTACCTTTAGCTGAGAAGCTGGGATGAGCAGACAGGGATTCTGTTGCTTGTGATGAGGCTGATGATCTCACCTTCATCCATGGCCAGAACATTCACTTTGGGAGCAAGCCCCACTCTTAGCTGAACTGTTCAGCCATGTCCTCTGTCCCTGTCAGCTAGGCTTCACTCCTAGCCTGCTGTGCCCTTCTCTCTGCACTCATTTGCTGACACAGCACTACAACAATTCTGATGACTATTACACATTTCTATCTGAATAAAAACTTTTCAAGGTTTTGATTGATAATGAATCCTTGCCTCACTCTGCCAAGGTGATTACAGTTTGACCATTTTCACTGTGCCATCAAAGGATGGTGTAACTTCTTCGGTTCCTGGGCACAAATGTTGATCGCAAGCTGACTGATCGTTGGTTCATCTTGGCCTTCCTGCAAGCCTCTATGAACAGATCCAAAAAATACTCACCAGGCTTCATGCTGTGCTGGTTAAATCAATTAGAGACATTACTCCAGGGCATTTCTTCCTTGGGCTGGATCCCAACTAATCAGTACAGTAATAATAAAATGCTGATCCCTACCTGATGGACAGCTTCACTCTCATCCATGAAGAGGATGCTGAAAACATTGTGTTTCTGGGAAGCCTTCCAGTGTTGATAACCACATGCTCACAGTAAATGCTTATTTGGCTCCTGCATGGTTTGTAATAATTTGTTTTGCACTCTTGCTGTAATGTTTTATCAGCACTAGAGTTTCTCAAGAGAAGGTGCAACAAGGCTTTCACCAGACAAGCAGACAGTCAGCCTGATTGGGCTCTTGAAAATGTCAAGTTTTTGCATGAGATTGAACTATTTTGTTAGTATTGTCATTCTCATCCCAGCACAAGGTGATCCTGTTGTCGAGCTGTCTTCTTTAGAGTATTTTGCTGTTGAAATTAGTTACGTAGTTTCTTTTTTTTTTAAAGTTTTAGTTATTGGGCTCTGAGAGATTTTAAACTTCACATTCTTTTTTGTGGAACTGTCATTAAGATCTACTGCATTGATTGACAGATCCAAACTGGAATCTCAAATTCAATTCTTTACCTGTTGGATATTTCAGCCAATCCTGGAAATGACAGTCCCTTTATACTCAGCACTGATGAGAACACCTTCAGTTTTGTGTTGTTTTTTTGAGCCCCCTGTTACTGGAAAGACACTGAGGTGCTGGAATGTGTCCCAAGAGCAACAAAGCTGGTGACGGGTCTAGAGCACAAGTCTTATGAGGAGTGGCTGAGAGAACTGAGGTCATGTAGTCTGGAGAAAAGGAGGCTGAGGGGAGACTGTACTCCTCTTAGCAACTACCTGAAATGAGTTTGTAGAGACATCATCCTTTTGGAATTACAAGTAGCATACTGACTCCAGTTGAAAAGTGTCCTGGGAAATGAAGTTTGCACCTAGACAAGATGGTTTGGAGATGGTTTGAAGTGGGAGTAACAATGTTCATTGGCAAAATTATGGGATAGGGATCTCTCAGCAGTAAGCTCACAATCAGATTCTTCCCTGCACTGCCCTGGGTCTACCCTTACTTTGTCTTAGGCTTTCCCACCCCCACCACTAGTTTGCCTGTTCGTGAAGCAGCTTAAGAACTGCTATAAATTACAGCTACAAATGCTAAGGAAAGCCCAAGTCACTGTCAGGAGTTAGTTCACAAGCAGGTCAGCAGTACCTACAGTCAGAACAGAAGTCCCTGGGAGAGGGTGGACATCAGGGAACTTCTTGGCAGCCCTCCTAGAGTAAGTCATATCTACAGCCTCCCCCCTCATCTCTTGTCTGTGAAATGACAAAGGTATGTAATTGCCAAAAAAAATAAATGAAAGAATAAAAAGGCTGAAAATAAAAATTAGCAATATTTGGGGCTTCTGTCCTGTGGAAAACTTCAGCAATTCAGTACTTTTAAAATACTTGCTTAGAACAAAATGCTGACATGTTAGCTACTGTTTATTAAGGAAATAGAAAATCTGCAGGAAAAAATATTTGAAAATGTTGGGATATTTAATTTTGTTTTCCAAGTGAAAAATATGGGCTTTTACTTTGGCCATAGATAGTGTCTTCTTGTACAAACTCCTTCCATTTTGTAGAAACTGCTTTTCTCCCTTTCCCTTTTGCTTTCCCTTTTTCCCCTTTCCCCTCTCCCCTCCTCTCTCTGCAGAGCTATAACCACTAGGCTGTGTTTTGTATGAAACATGGCCTGTTTTGTCTTAGACAAAAACCATGCTGAGGATCTGGTTCAAAGCTTTGCCAAACACTTGACTTTCTTTTAAAGTTTCCTACTCAAGTGTTAACTGAACTTAATCCCAGGTATAAGATCTGAGAAGGTCACATCTTTCAGTAATAGGACTC
>VZTY01026762.1:95557-140309 GCA_013400935.1 Turnix velox
TGGAAATGACAGTCCCTTTATACTCAGCACTGATGAGAACACCTTCAGTTTTGTGTTGTTTTTTTGAGCCCCCTGTTACTGGAAAGACACTGAGGTGCTGGAATGTGTCCCAAGAGCAACAAAGCTGGTGACGGGTCTAGAGCACAAGTCTTATGAGGAGTGGCTGAGAGAACTGAGGTCATGTAGTCTGGAGAAAAGGAGGCTGAGGGGAGACTGTACTCCTCTTAGCAACTACCTGAAATGAGTTTGTAGAGACATCATCCTTTTGGAATTACAAGTAGCATACTGACTCCAGTTGAAAAGTGTCCTGGGAAATGAAGTTTGCACCTAGACAAGATGGTTTGGAGATGGTTTGAAGTGGGAGTAACAATGTTCATTGGCAAAATTATGGGATAGGGATCTCTCAGCAGTAAGCTCACAATCAGATTCTTCCCTGCACTGCCCTGGGTCTACCCTTACTTTGTCTTAGGCTTTCCCACCCCCACCACTAGTTTGCCTGTTCGTGAAGCAGCTTAAGAACTGCTATAAATTACAGCTACAAATGCTAAGGAAAGCCCAAGTCACTGTCAGGAGTTAGTTCACAAGCAGGTCAGCAGTACCTACAGTCAGAACAGAAGTCCCTGGGAGAGGGTGGACATCAGGGAACTTCTTGGCAGCCCTCCTAGAGTAAGTCATATCTACAGCCTCCCCCCTCATCTCTTGTCTGTGAAATGACAAAGGTATGTAATTGCCAAAAAAAATAAATGAAAGAATAAAAAGGCTGAAAATAAAAATTAGCAATATTTGGGGCTTCTGTCCTGTGGAAAACTTCAGCAATTCAGTACTTTTAAAATACTTGCTTAGAACAAAATGCTGACATGTTAGCTACTGTTTATTAAGGAAATAGAAAATCTGCAGGAAAAAATATTTGAAAATGTTGGGATATTTAATTTTGTTTTCCAAGTGAAAAATATGGGCTTTTACTTTGGCCATAGATAGTGTCTTCTTGTACAAACTCCTTCCATTTTGTAGAAACTGCTTTTCTCCCTTTCCCTTTTGCTTTCCCTTTTTCCCCTTTCCCCTCTCCCCTCCTCTCTCTGCAGAGCTATAACCACTAGGCTGTGTTTTGTATGAAACATGGCCTGTTTTGTCTTAGACAAAAACCATGCTGAGGATCTGGTTCAAAGCTTTGCCAAACACTTGACTTTCTTTTAAAGTTTCCTACTCAAGTGTTAACTGAACTTAATCCCAGGTATAAGATCTGAGAAGGTCACATCTTTCAGTAATAGGACTCAAAGCACGAAACAAATGTACTGATATGTAAGTCACTGTCATACATCACAGGTTGAAATTCTCTCCTGTTCCTTTCAATAGCACCTTAGAACTGCTGCTACTACACTGGAGGAATGTAATAAGATGCTGTGTCAACAAGAGTATGGGAACAGGGTTATAATTTGGTGTACAAAGTTATGCATGCTCCTCTCAGGTGAAACAAGGGCTAAAATGCAGTATCCAAAAGGCAACTGGACTATGCTTTTGTCATTCTAACTCAGAAAAATCTTCTAACTCAGACAACCTTCTTGTCTTGCTGTGTAATGCAACACTGGATTTGTTCTCTGCTTACATCTGTGCAGATAGTGTTTAAATTCTTAATGTAGTACAGTAACGTCTGCCTTCATTTCACACTTTGCGGGCAGAAGAGTAATTGTGAAAAGACAAAATCCTCCTGGCTGCATTACAGATTATGAAGCATGGGGAGTCTTGAGTTTTAGAACTTCAGGGTGAAGATGATTGTGTCTGGCTATATTATTTTTTCAGTATGAATACACAGTCCAGCTCCCTGCCCTAAGACATTTTCACCTGAACCTATGTTGTTCTTTGAAGACATTTTGTTTAGCATTTTTAGATGCTGATTTGATAGCATCTGCAGGAAATCTAGGCTTATGCTATACTCCTGTTACAGTTTTTAATTTTTAACCTTATGTTGTGATAATTTCAGCCTATTACAGCACATCCTGCACACTGTTAGTAGAAGAAGAAGCTCATTCCTTTCTCTTTGAAGCTGTTCTTTTTAAAATTCAGGATTTTGCAGAGCTCCCCTCTGTCTTATTTTCACCATCCCAAGTAACATATATTTTTGTAGTCTTTATGGTTTCTTTTCTTGTCAATCTCCTTGTCTCCCATGTAGTCTATATCTCTTTTAAGTGGGGGCATATTTTGGAATTTGAAAGCATTCTTAATAGTTTGGGACTGAGTAGTTTGAAAACATTTTAGTCGTTTGGACAAATAATTTTAATAGAATCATAGAATCATAGAATGGTTTGGGTTGGAAGGGACCTTAGAGATCATCGAGTTCCAACCCCCCTGTCATAGGCAGGGACACCTCCCACTAGATCAGGCTGCTCAGCGCCTTGTCCAGCCTGGCCTTAAACACCTCCAGAGAAGGGGCATCCACAACCTCTCTGGGCAACCTGTTCCAGTGTTAAACGTTAATAGTCAGATAGTTTAGAACTGTCCTTTCATATGAATTGCAGATTATGCTCTTGCTTGTGCAGAAGGACCTATGTTGTGTGTTTTAGTTCCCTTCCCCTCTATTTTTTTATAAACAGAGATGCCTTGGTGCTGTCAGCTCATGTTCAGCTTGTGATCCTTTTTTACAGAACCCCTACCCAACCTGGTTGTATGCTAGTAAAGTTGATTGCAGCTGCCTGAGCTCTGCATCATTTGTAGATTTGGTGGCAAATCTATCATCTAAGTCCCAGTGAGAACATTAAATCATCCCTTTGGAAGCTCAGTAGGCCCATCATTCCATCTTAACAGTGAATGATTTGCCAATGAATTCTACACTGCCTGACCTAACAGTACTTTTCCCTAGCCCCCATTTTCTTATCTTTGAAGTATCATGTCTGTGTCAAAAACTCTAAAAAAGTAAAGATATATGACATTTCTTCTTTTTCCCCTAAGGCTATCCCCCTATTCCCTCGTTGTAGAAGGAACTTAGACTGATTTGACATAGTGTCTTTATTCTTTGTGATAAATCCAAGTTGGCTATTACTCATCTTTGGTTATTGTCATTCCAACATTTTTCCAGAAATTGGATTTTTGCACTATTATTTCAAATTATTTCTTGATGACTTTTTTTTCCCCTTTTTCTTTCTTAAGATACAGGCTCCTTTGCAGCTTTATGAATCTTCACCCTTCCTTTTGGAGTTACTGGAGCTCAGGGACACATTCAGCCAATTCTCTGTATATATTGGGATTTTCATTAGGCCCAGCTGATCTGAAAATTTAGGCATTATCCTATTACTCTGTACTGCATCCTCAGCATGTGTTTAGGACTTTGTCATGCTAAGTGGTGGACCAAGTAATAAAGATAGCTCTTTCACTGAAGACCTGATTAGCTGTATATACGGATAAGCGAGACTAAGCAGAAGCCCCATGCCAAACAGAAGGCAAGTTAAACAATGAAACGCTCTTCATTAGCTTAGAAGATAAAAGTGTCATCTTGCACATGGTCTGCCTGCTATCAAACGTTTTGCAGGCATTCCAGCAGGGGGGATTTTAAAGCAGGAGTCAAAGGAGGACAGTGTGTTAGCTGGCCTTTTTATGCAGGTCTACTCTAAAGAAATGGAAGAGACAGGTATAAAGACAAGACAAAGAAGCGAGTGTCAGGAACAAATGATGAAGAAAAGATCACCTGGGCTGCTGGCCTGGCCACTGTGTGCAGAGCTGGAAGCATAAGTCATGGGCTAAGCTGTTAGAATAAGTGGGAAACATAAGGATGTGCCTTCTGCCACATGCTGTCTGCCAGCAGCCAGCATCTACTGGTGTGTTTTGGTAGTGTATGTCAATGGCAGGTGCTTGCACCCAGCAGGAGCCCAGGAGCTCACTCAGATGAGCTGCAGCTCGGGTAGGTGGTGTGAGTGCAGCTGAGCCACTGTTTGAGAGAAGGCACTGTTTTTGCCTTCTCTTATCTCCCTCATTTGGCATAGGTTTAAACTCGACAAATGTGCATGAAGTGTGGTTCAGCTCGCACTCTGATCTTGGTATTCAGCTTATCAGCCCAGAGGTTAGGTGGGTATTTGGCAGGAGGCTGCAAACTACTGCCATGAATACCTAACATTGCAGCATCCAGATCAGGAAAATGGGATATGTGTTCCGATGGGAAGGATGATCAGAGCAGGCAAGAAAGAGGAGGCTGCTAGAAATCGTTGATCAAAGATGTTTTTCATTCAGAGGCTTTGGAGACCCCTGGGTCCTGGGCAGGAGCTCCTGAACTTAACGGCTCAGAGAGATCATTCCTGGCTGCTAGAACAATGGAGTTCAAATTGGCCTAAAGTGTCTACAGATTAACTATCCTAGCCTTTTTCTCCTGATACTTCTGAGACTGTTCTTGGAATTTAATGGCTGATTAATGAGATGTGAGCCACGGGGGGTAATTAGTCTGTTAATCATCAGGTTCAGCAACCTCACCAGCCGCTCAGATTGTTCTCAACGGCAGCCTTTTTACCTCCATAATGCTAACATTGCATTGAAGAACACATAATACTGGGATGCTCCAGTTGTGCTTAGCCTTGCCGAGCAGCATGAACATATAAGCGTTCTCCTTCCCACCATGGGGCTTTTCCCTGTAGAGATTGTTTCTTCATTAATTTAGTCATTCCATCTTGGTGCATAATGAGAGAGAAAAGTGCACTGGCTGAGGGTTTCATCCTACTGCCCTGAAGGTTTAAATAAATAACGTAAAAATAAAGAATAAAACCCCTCCAGCACACGTGCATGGTGTGCAGGGGCCCAGCTGAGTGGGTTGGCTGTGTCTGCCAGACTGCTGCAGGTGTTCTCTGTCACAGCCACACATGTTTGAACCAGGCGCCCTGTGAAATCTGAAAAAGTGCACTTCCTCTGCTTTGTCAGCATGGCTCCCCTTTGCCTGCAAGGTTTTTCAAAAGCATGAGGGAAATGACTCACCCAGCAGAATGTGGGAATTATCCTGTTTAGCTGCTCTGCTTTATCCTGTCAGGAACGCACGATGAAAAACTCTAGTCACAAGAGACCAAAGGGGCTCCCGCATAACTGACAGACACCAACTGTTTGAGAGCACTCAGATCCTGTTATCGAGAGGAGCCTGACCTCTGTGCTGCACCTCCATTTATCATCATTTTAATCCAATTGGAAGTATTTTCAAAAGTCTCCATGTTCTTTCATCTTTTTCCCACTTTCTCCTACCCCAAATGTTCTCTTTTTTCTCCTTTTTTTTGTTTACTTTTAAACTCCTTGCCCTCCCAAACATTTTTGTTCTTTTAACTTGGAGAAGGATACATTTTTAGAGATGATCCCAGGCCAAAACCTGTCTGTTAAAGCAGTATAAAAAGAAGATTACTTCACCAAAATCAATGTAAGTCTAGATTTAGCTGTTGAACTGGGCAGAATTCAGCTGGCTAAGTCACCATACCTTTTTAATCTTCAAAGTGATCCTGAAAGGTGCCAGTCAGCAACTGAAAAGAGTTTACTCATACAAGCTAAGGCTCAGATTTCTCCATCTCCCGTTTGTCATTAAGGTTGGAAGTGTTAATCTGCCAGGTATTTTATACTCAGAGATGGCTCCTACCCATGCAATCTAAAAATTTCTTCACAAAGATATTTAAATGCCTGAGCATTTTTTAAGCCCTCACAGAGATTTCTTGTGTGTTCAGCTTCCTGTATCTGCTCAGATGGGATGAGGTTTAATTCTGGCTGTGCCCTAGGGCTGCATTGACCCTGAAGGCTCACAGAAGCAGAGTTGTTTGGCTAGGTGGGGTTGACTGCATTGAGAATCTGTGATACCTTTGCTGCTTGCACTTGCTGCAGCACCTTTTGCTCTGTGACTGTGGTTTCAAGTGTTGAGGCACAGGGCCCTTGTCTGTGGGTAAAGATGGAGAAGATCTGGAAGAAAAGCAGAGCTCCTGGGGCTCATTGCATTCCACCGTATGATAAAATCTACATTATTGAAAGCATAATTATTTGAGAGCTAATTGCATAAAAATGTAATTTTTGTAAAGAATGATGGTTTTGCAATGATGGTTAGAGTTTCACATCTCAATCAAGCCATCTTTGAACCATTCTGACCTTCAGGTTTTCAAAGTTGGCTTGAGAGAAGTTCTTCTTTCCTTCCATTCCTCCATTTCTTCAATAACTGGGTAGAACTGAGATAATCCTAAGAAAAATATTTGAACTTCCACACGTTCAGTTCAGAGTGATCCTAAAATCTTGAACTCTCTCCTTTGGTCTGGAATGTGATTGACATGAACCCATTGCAGCAACATTTTGAGATTCCAGTGGTATCTAATTAAGAGTTTTTGTCATTGTTCATTGTACAATAAATAGACATTCAGTCATTCAGAATCCCTATAAACATGGGCGGAAAAAATTATGCCATTCTCTCAGTTCAGTGTTTGTATTTGGAATAGAAAAGATAGTGGCAAAATTAATGCTGAAACACCAAGTGCCAGCACCAAGTAGGAAATTAGGTTGGGGCAAATTGCTAAATGGGGGTTGATGAGAGGAAAAGGAAGTTCACAACCACTCCCAGTTATGATTAGGAAAAGACTGACCTTTACTCTCTGGCTCCATGCTTCTTTTTTTCTGACTGAAACAAAGCTAACCTAAGTATTTTTTTATGTTCAAGCTATTAAAAAATAAAAAAACATCGATCTCACTACTGCATGAAACCATACTGCATGATTTCCAAAGTCATCTGCAGGGAGAAGTAAGTCTCTGCTAAGCTAGAGCATCCCTACTCTCCTTATGTTTCTTCTCTCTTGTGTGTAGGTCCAAGTCTGCTCCAATCCGTCTCCTTAGTTATTTTATTATTTACACTTCATAGCTACACTAAAATTCTATTGAGTCTGTATATGTCTATAACAAGGAACATCCATTCAGCCCATTTTTTCAGGTAGGGAAAAAACAGAGCGCCTAAATAGATTGTACACTGTCTTAGAAGCATTGCAAACATAGTTACAGAATTGTATGGTAAAAAATTCACCTTGCAGAGACACCACAATTGTCATATACTTGAGGATATTCTTAGCATGTAATAAAAGACAAAGCCTAAATTATTTATTCTAGCTGAGTTTAAATTATTTCCATGCAAACTTTTCCAAATGGAAAATTTAAAGTAACTTTAATATAAATGTATAATGTAGGAGCCCTAAAACCAGAAAAGTCAAGAAAAATGTCAGGTATCACATAAAAATATTGATCTGGCACAGAAAAGTAGTTGGGTAAAGCTGGAGTCTTGCTCAAGATATCTATTCATTGTTTGCATTTGCTCCTTATCTGACAAAACTAGCCTTGTATTGCTTGATATTCCCATTAGTATTGCAGTGTCAGAGCAGCCAGGGAAGAGAATTGCCTCCAGTTCCTTCCTTTGCTTGACAAGCAGAATATTCTTACTTAGTTCATTGTCATTTTAGGACCTGTGCAAATCTACTTTATAAACTGAAGGCGGTGCAGCTCCTTCTGCTTTACTGAGGATGTTACTGAGCCTGCAGAGCTCTCCTTGCTTGTCTGGATATTAAACAGAACTGGAGGTATCCAGCTTGGTTCTCTGATCCCAGGCTCAGTTTGCAGCTCAGTGGTTGTGAGGAAATACCTACAGTAACTGCTCTACCCAGAAACTCAACAAGTCTCAGCCAAAAAGAAGCCTGGAGGCCCTTGCTGTAACTTGTAGAAACGCTTCAATAACTTCCCTTGCTAAGCACAGTATGGCTTTTAGAAGGCATTTTGTGATACAGGAGGGAATACTTCTCAATAAATAATTAATTTAACAATTCTCTTTCTTTTCCTATTCACAAACAGTTGTGAAATTCTCACATTGATTCTTTATTTTAAATTGTTTTCTATTGAGTTCATGGAAAAATACTAAGGTTTTGGATCATCACAGTTGGAAATGCTAGAATTAACTGTGCCCTCACACTGTGAAGCATGTAACTAACTGATATAAGTTGAATTGCATAACTTGAGCTATCCAAATAACAATGTGTTTAATAATGTGCAAATGCTGAAGCACAGACCATATTATTTGTGCAGTCTACATTAGAACTAAGTAAGGTGACTATTGTAAGTCACCTCATCAAACCTGGGAAACATAATCACATACCTTTGGTGACTAACAAGTTATGATCTGGATTTTAGCTGGAATGTAAAAGTTTAGTAATGCCAACACATATTGAAAACATGGCTGTAGCTGCCAAATATGTGCTTGTAACAACATTGCAGGACTCTTCTGGGACTTCCTATGCACCTTGAGATTGTTGGGTTATATTCCAATTTATTTAAACTGAAGTATTAGAGCTGTGCATACTGGTGATATTTTAAGGCAGAACATATTTTCAAGCCACTTCTGCCTTTATCCAAATTTTTCATGAGGGAATTTATTACAATTTATGTACACTAGAAGCAATGAAAAAGTTTTATTTTCTGGGAGTTTTCTCATGATCATAACTCAGAAGAATTGCAGAATGCATTTGCTGGTCTGGTAAAAGCATACTTTACCATCAGTGCTCAGGGACTTTGTAACTTTCATGAAGTCCATAAGTACATCCCAGGGGAGCTGGCTAAGGTTTGGTTTTGTTTCTTATTTCAGTACCTGAAATGTACCTGAGAATTTTTATAAGTCATTTGAATAAATTAGTGAGTTTATTGCAATAAACTGTTCCTCTGCTCATGGTAACTACCTGAACTCCTAGCCAATGCTTTTGACTTTTTAAGATAAGCTAGCATAGTCCCTGTATCCTCACTAGCAACCAATCAGGTATTCAAGACAGAGTTTTTCCCATGGCTGATGAGAACTGACAGCCAAACCCACAGAAACTGTGGGAATCAGAACTTCAATAAGATATAACTGAGATTGCCAGAGATGCTGGGTGTCAAGAGCATAATGCTAGTTTCAGTGAAATTTGCACCTGATTATACCAGATTTTCACTTCTCTCCAGAAAAGAAGCTGTGGATGTGGCTAAGTTTCCGATCACAGAGCTCTGTGGTATGATGCTGCTCCTGTCTGCTGGGAAGACACTAGAGGTAGGTCCCAATGACCTGACCCAAACATGAACCAGACACCCCAGCTGCTTTGTAGGGGTCCTGGTAATATATGTTAAGGTGAATGATTTATGTGAAGCCCAGCATGTTATTCCCTTGGATCTGCCTACAGGCTAAGGTAGAGGCAATACAATGTCAGTCCAGGGACTCAGTGCAGGAGGACTCAGTACTTTCAGACTGCTCCTCTTTTCTTGCTGTTTGATTTTCCACTGTTGAGTTATCAACATCCCTGATAAAAAAGAAGCAAAGTTATTGTATGTTTGCACATTTGCTTAGATGTTTGAATCAGGCTAGAAGTCTTCTGCACATAGAATCTTTCCACAGGACTTCTTACAGAGGTTATTTCAGCCTGGAATGCTCTTGTTGCAAACTCTCCACTACAGACTATCTTGAGAGACTCAAAATTATCCAAGAAGCCTAGGCTTGTCTAGCAGGTAACATGACCTCCTGTCTCACATAATTTAGACCTTCATGATGTTCCACCAAGGCTACATAGGTGGAGAATCTTTTCTGGTTTCCAGGACAGATATTGTTGGCAATTGTGTCCTCATCTTAGCACATAAGATGTACATCCAGAATCTTTTCCCTCACTGTCTGATGATCAGTAACATTTTCAGTCACCTCAAAAGGCATTGGTGTTAGTCTTGGCTCTGAATGAATGGCCTTCCGCTTACATCACTGAGCCTTTAATGACACAGGCCATGTGAATATAGCAATAAGTAAGGCAGCCCTCCATCAAGGGCTGATTCAACTGTGGCAGTCTTTCCACCATTTTTCCCACCTCATCCCAAGGATATGATACACAAATTTGTTTCCACTTTGGAGATATCAATAGATTGCTGAGGTCTACCAGTATGGAGAAAGTAACCATAATACCTGCTGGGGCAGAGGTCAACTTTGTTACCCAAAAAGGTATCCAGCAGGACCACATGGAGTTCCGAACTCTTCAGCTAAGTCCTGTTACTATGATCCTGCTCTATTTAATAAAGTCATAATAAAGAAGTTTTTGTCATTTCCTTAAGTTTCACAGACAGTATTAAAGGACTAGAACAGGCTCTCATGTCCCTGTCACTTCTCTGTGTTACAACATATTGTGTTTTTTGCAGGTGTATATATGTTTAAGGAGACTGTGAGGCAGTGCCTCCTGTTCAGCTCTGAAATACTCTGAAAAGCACTGGTCTTGATACCTCTGTCATGTCTTTTCTGAACAATGAGATCCATAGAAATCAGGAGGGGAAAGTAATTCTTGAGAGATTTCATGTTCCCTTAGCATCCTGTTTGTGCCTCTCTACTTTTCATGTTTGGTGCTTCTTGTCAAGGCTGAAAGTATGCTATTTTCCTGTCTGTAAAAGTGATTTTTTTCTGTGTTTTGTTAATTTATTTTTAAATCAAGGAAACCAAATTTAGGAGATGCCTAAGGTTTAGTTTAAGGTGTCTGGGGCAAAAGCTGAGTCAGTATGAAGGCGCATCATGATGATAGGCTTTCTCTCTAGACTTTTAGATTAGGGTGAAAAAGGGAAAACTGCCAGCTGCTGTTTGTAAATGGAGGTAAAAGCACATGGAGGTCTTAGCAAATTTTCTTACATATGGTGAAGGAGCAGAAGGAATTCATGGGCACACCTAGTATGATCATGATCCCATAAAATGAACCACTAAGTTGGAGTATCATTTATTTCTGCTGTCTCACACGCAGACAACAAAATGAGACTTTGATTTTCAAATAATAGATGAACTCTAAGGACAGAGTTTTGGCACAAGCTTATGCTATCTGATCAGCTGCCAGCCTCTGTGAGAAGGTGCTAAAGCTGCAGCAAAGGGTGGGAGCCCCATTTCCCTGTTAGTCTGCCTTGGTGAGGTGTTGGTGGTGGCTTTTCTTGTGGAGAGCAAGTATGAGGCACTGTCTTCTGTTTCTGGACCTGCTTCTCTACGCTGTTCATTCTGTGCTTTTTTCTACATGGCTCTGTGTACAGCAATGTCATGGTACAAGATGCAGACTTTGTATCTGCTGATGTCAGCATGAAAAGAAAGAAATTGTCTTTTCATTTAAAGTGTTGTAAATCAGTCCAGTAAACCAGACTATACATTACGTTTTTTCTACCGAGAGTTAAATTACAAGGAAAGGAACGGTGAATAGTAATTCCCCATGTCACTGCGTTCTCCACTTCTCAGCAAAACAGTCTCTCACACCAGCAAGTTTACAGTGCTCCTACCATCGATGTGGAAGAGGCGCTCTCTAGTGGTTTCTTGTTTGAAAAATTGCTGCTGGGTGGTAGCAGAGCTGCTCAAAATAGATTCATCTAAACGTGGAGAAGGGTGATTACGACAGGAAGTTGTATTCAGATAAATCATATTATCCTAGGCCAAGATTTGTTCCGGCGAAGTAACATATTCCTCAAAAGACCCAGAGGTTCTTTCGTATTTATTGAAAGAATTATTAGTTAATCTGTGAGCTCATGTTTATCATGTTTGTAGCCTGATTCCATCAAGAATAAAATAGTAACCAATAATTCCATTTTGAAAAGCAATATTTATTTCAGTTCTCAATTGCATTAGGTGAGCAGCACTTCTAGGACTTTGTTTTCTTCGTCTGTGTTTGATGGTTGAAGACTGAAGAGTCAATGTGCACTGCTGGTTGCCTGCCTCAGATATAACTATCAAGTAGGAAACCAAAATAAAGCTTGGAAACAGACAAAACCAGGTCCACATTTATATACCTCACGTGGTCATTTCTGTAACATGTATAAGGATGGTTACAGCTAGGTATAACTAATCCTCTCTTTCATGCCAGATTTACACATAGCTGTAGTTCATGTTGTCTAAAGGAATACCAAAACCCCCAGGAATCCAACCATCTAGGACTGTCCAGGAGTATGGCAGCTAAGAGATCTCTCATGTGCAGTCATTCCTCCAGGCAGGAAGGGCACATAGGAAAAGGGGTTTGTTTGCACCATTATTGCTTTTCCCCATATCACTTTATTCCCCTGGAGAACCAGGCTGTGTGAGGCTCAAGGAGTAATGTGTCAGCAGGTGACAGAAATTATACTGAAAACTACACTACTTCAGGGCTCTTTGGTGGAACATGGTGGCTGTGTTGTATTTTGACTTTTGAAGCTGTGGGATTGAGAAACCAATCTCCAAAGAGCGCACTTTACTTCCACTCTGAGAACACTCGATGTCCATGCCATCTACATACAAGCGATTGTAGATGACAAGTCAACAAGACAGTATCTTTAGGGAAAAACAGTCAAAAGCTGCCACACTTTCATCCCGACAAAACGTTTTAGGACCCTGACTCACGAACACGGGACTGTTGCAGTTACTGTTTCCAGATGATCCTCAGCCCCACTCCTTGGCGCTGCTGTGCTCTGTGTAACCTCATGTGAAACAGCTGCGCAGCTGAGCAAGTTTGCAGCTTGGTGTTCATAAGACCATGTTCAGGACATGAGATATGCACTGCAGCACTTTAAGCGCAGCTGAGTTTCTGTAGTTCAGCTGTCCCTGTCTAGGGGGAGGAAGCCTCTAGGGGATATGCAAGGCAGCTCTGAAGGACTGCTACTCTTCAGGTTTAATCCTGTACTTCCATGAGTCAAAATCCTTCATTATGTGCTGTCTGTCTAGTGGGGCATCTAGCAAGTAAGATGTAATCAGAGTACTTTGTTGTTTAAGTACCTATTGTTTCCATTTTGCAAAGATGTACACATTGATAATGTGAGGAAATGAGAGATTAAAGGATGGTGATGTATGAAGAATTGATTATCTGGGCTTTTAAGCAGAATGAGACACGGCTTTTCATTTGAAAACCCTTTTTCCTCTCTAATAAACACTGTAAGACATCATTTTGTATTAAAAAACTAATGTATGTGGCTCTTTTTTTTAAGAGTAAGAAAAGAAAGAAAGAAAATGCTTTGTTTCTCAGAGGCACCATATGTACCACATGCTGCAGTTGCTATGGTAATTATTCACATTTTATTGAATAGCACTGCAAGGGGTTATAGAGAAATGAATCTGACTGGCCAAAGTGCCTGTTAGAATGAATATGTCCAGTTATTTATAAAAGCCTCCATGAAGCACTTGAGGAAAACAGGTGCGTGAGGGAGAAGGAGGGAGGGAAGAGAAAGAGAGGAGCAAACCTTCAAAAAGCCAAGACCAACACGGAGACTTAGCATCTTTCTACCTCTGTGGGAGATAGCAGTCCATGAGCTCTTTGAAGAAGAAAAACTAGCAAACTAACTTGCATTTACTTAAGTTACTACGAACTTAGCAAACCAAATGTGGAGTAATTTCTGCAGCAAAATACTAGTGGGGAGCCAAGCTTGAGGTTCCAGTAGGACTTTAAGGGTTAACTTTGATTTGTCAGACTTTTCTTGTCCCTGGTGGTGTCAGACAAAGGAGCATCTTGTTTTAGTTCTTTTGTGCTTTAAATCTGGCTTTTCAAGGGGAACACTCACCTCTTAAGGTGATTGAAATCCTGAGAGTGAATCACCTGTGAGGCAATAGCTTCCTAGATTGCAGAGCTGGTCAAAACCATTACGGCTTGAGGTCACAGCCTAGACAGGAACTACAACTGAACAACCTGCTTTGGTGTTTCTCTGAAACACAGCATTGCAGTTAATGGAGCTATCCATGCAAGAAGTATTCCTAGGAAAAGTAAATAAATTAACAGGAATTAATTTAGCTAATTAATTTGATTGCTGTAAATTGATAAAATTTTACCAAATGCAAAAATCATGTCTGCGTATCTTCCATAAGGAGGTGATTAGTGTGCCTTGATGTCAGAGGCAAGACTTTATAATATTTCGGTCTAGAGAAATGTACTCCTCCAGTGACAACTGAAATTTTGTCCTTGGGCTGCCTGTAACTAAAGGGATGTCTGTGGAGATTTGCATTTGCAATGACCAAATTTTGTAGCCTTGAGAAGGACATAATGAGGAAGGCCACTTAAAGATCTGTAGATACTAAAGGCTTAATGAACTATGAAATAACATCTTCTAGGCAACTACTTTAACATCAAGTAGAAGTCTGCCACAGTTTGCCAGATCTCTGGAGAGTCACCAGTGCTCTGGGAATTCATGGAAAAAGTGCACAATGTGGGATCAGGGCCCTGTGTCAGAGATCTGCAGACAGGGTAAAGGTTACCTGGAGATTTAAACAGTGTTAAAGCAAGATTATTGACTTGGCAAGCTCTGATGGTGCATGGCCATCTTCTACTGCTGTGCTTGGACAGCACCTCTTAAAGTGGGGTTGTGGAATGTGAATGGGTTCTGGAGGGGATGAGGCTAGTATCTCTTCAGTAAATGACACAGCTGATCTAAGAATGTGTCCGGTACTTAAACTCACAAGTAACACCAGGCACAGAGGGCTTGCAGGCATATTGCTCAACAGGAAGAGAATTAAAATGGTATTTCCAGTTTGGAAATCCGAGCTGAAAAACAGTAGAATGAAATCCTGTATGAACAAGGTACAAATGTCTGTATCTTATTAGGAGTAAACTGTTGTGACAATGTCAGAAGGTGAACAAAGAAATAGAAACTTTGCCGAATCGGGAGTCAAAAATATGATCAGGTTATAATAAAAATATAAGTGCTAGCATGTGTTTAAGTATTTTTATAGATAAATTGTCTATAAATTAGAGACAACACTTTTTTTGCTGTATTTAGTCCTTGAACTAGGTATCCAGTATGGGATACTGTAATTCAAGTTATGAATTGCCTGACTGGGGAGCAGAGATGGCTGAAAATAGCTATTGGAAATATAGAAAATACGGCTTGTGAAAACAGACTGAAGGATTTAAGATTATTTGGTCCACCAGAAGATACCTAGATGAGATATGAAAAATCTACAATAAGGAAAATGTTTGCTTCAGATAAAAGGGAAGAATATATTTCCCTTGTCCATAGATGGAGATGAAGAGAAGAAATGGTCTTAAACAGAGTGTGTGATTTAAGTCATGATTAGGAGGATCTTTTGCATTGTAGGGCTAGGTGAAGGAAGAGTAAAGCTGGGGGTGTGAAACAGATAAAAATTTTCCTGTTCTTGGAGGAGGTGAACAAGGTCACCTTCAGAAATCTTCATGTTCCAGTTCCCATGATTATTAATAAACCTTCCTAAAACCATAATGCATAACATAAAACATATAATGAATCATAATTCTTAATAATTGAAAGCAGAAACTTGCACCAGGACTGGGGTTTTGATTCAAATTTTGTATGGAATATTACTTGCTTCAAGGAGCCTCTCAAGGAAGTAAAGAAATTCCACAGATTGAGTGAAGTAGAGCATGGGGAAAATTAGAAAGAATTCCCTAGGAAACAGTGTGTACCAAAGAGAAGTCCAGCTAAGTTGGCTTAATTTATGAAGAATTGTGGGAACACTCTTACCTCCATAAAGAAGGTTGTCTTCTAACTGAACCAATTTATGAATTACATTGAATTCAACTGTCTCGTCAAAGTGAGGGTGAGACTCCCACCATTACTCTGTCCTCTGTAACCTGTTCTATGCTAATACATTCTTGGTTTCCTCAGGCAAAGCAATGAAGGCTAATGTCCAGTAGTAATATCTCTATCTGCTCCAGTTGCAGAGTTTTCTCATAGGTGTAGGCCATAGCTTCAGGCCTTAGCTTCAGAAAGCAGTTGGCCTAGGCTGAAACTTGGTCTGGTTGCATAGCAATGTCCAGATGCAGTGTCCAGCTAAGGGGTAATGGAAGCAGAGCCCCACTGTAAGGTCTCCCAGGAAGCAAATGTCATCTTTTTCCAATGTGTGGACTCTTCTGGTTATCAAGGAAATTGCTTTAACAAGCTGTCGTCCTCAAGGGTGTCTCAATACAGAGGACTCTGCTGGCTCAAGTGTTTGTGCTTGTTTAAGACTGAATTTCACAATTGTTTTCTCCCTCTATTCAGAATTTCCTCTTTGTGCTGCAGAGGGAGGTGTGTTTTGTCTGAGCAGGGGATTTGGTCTGCCACTTTTTGGAGAGCCACCTTCCAAGCAGATGGAAGCAAGATGCAGTAAGCAACCCCTGCAGCCAGAGACAGAGATGTTTTTTTAGCTGGCAAGTAGGGAGCTTCTTTTGCCAGCAGGTCTATGTCCGTCTCCTCACTAGCTCCCACTAATTATGTCAGCTTGTCTTTCACCCAACTTCCAGCCGCTCCTTTTCAATGCCCACATCTGTGACTGCCAATTAACACAACAGCAAGTCCGCACAACACTACTGGCAGCCCCCTGTAGCCATAATGGTATTCAAATAATGTTTTGACCTGAATGAATTCTCTTTGTTGGACAGTTACAGCCTTATGGAGACTATAATTACAATGGTAGCCTTAGTTCTGCATATATAATTTAGCAGCGATGTACTGAGAACAAACACGATTACAGAGCAGTCCGTATGCCCAAATATTCACCACTTAGATCACTTAAAAATCTTTTAAGAAATCATTACAGCTGAAGCTGAAATGTACAGTGTGTGATTACATGCTCACTGCTAACAGCAAAGCTTGTCACTTGCCACGGGTAGCAGGCAGCGCAAAAGCAGAATTTATTTCTGAGCAGCATGTGGCGTAAATAGCAATCTTCAAAGGGAGGGGGGAAGGGTGTCACCGTTAAAAACATCACCAGAGATTCAGCTGAAATCTGAAGGACTTGGTGAAGTGATATTTTGAGAAGAGATTGTAGTTTACAACATAAAATATTTAGATAAGGCACTAAAGACGATGTGCTCAGCTTCCCAGAAAAGCAAAGGGCACACAACAATGTATTATTAACAGCTTAGAAATTCAGTGGTGGAAGGCCAGGAGAGCAGAATCAAATGGATGGAAAGCTTATGTTGGGTAAGGAGATTTTGTAGACCTCCAAAGCCAGGGTCTGAAGAGGAATGAAAGCAAAGAGAGCTGGTGGCTTAATAGGAAAAGATGCCCAGCCATTATTGCAGCAATGAAGATGCCTGGGAGGCACATTCAAGTTGCTGAGGGCAGAAATGTCAGAAAAAAAGGATGCCTGAGGGGAGCTGAGAGGCTCATGGAACTGATAAATGAAATGAGAATTGGGAATGGATTGATGACTTTTCACCTTTTCTTGCAACCAAGTAATTATTGCCACGAGAAGGATAACTTGAAAGCTTAAGCTTAGTCTGATGAATGCTTGTCTCCCAAACATGGGCTCTAGTTACCTCGCTCCCTCAGAGCTCTTTCTTGGGAATACATATTGTTTACTCCCCAGTCTACAAAAGCCCTCAAGTGTCTGCTTGAACTGGGGGCAGCCCACAGAACAGTAGCATAAAATAGCCAGTTAAGTACCTCAGTAGATGAGCACTAGAGCTCTGTATGAGAAGTATTTCAGTTCTGTATTCCAACTTTTCAAAGGTTTTTTTAAAACATCTGAAAAATTAAAACAAGAGCAAGTCAGGTCAATGTCTTGCACATTTTCTGAGAGTGTGCTCAATTATCTCACTCAGGTTTGCAATGAAATAAAACGTGATCCTGGAGAGATGAGTGCTGGGTCCCGCTTCAAGTATCCCTCCAGCAGAAGAGAGATCAACTACCAGTATCTATTCTTTGTGAGTGATTTTTAACCAGCTTGGTACTTACAGTTATTTCCTCAAAGCTGTTTCTGAAGCTACCTGAAATAGCATCAGAGGCCCTCACAGTACATGCTTCCTTTGGAACCTATCAAAAAAGGGGTTTTGCTACACTATTCTGAGTGTTGATGGGACAAGATGGCATTTGCACAGGTAGGGGCAAAGGATGTCTCAGTGGCAGAGATAAGAAATCGGGAAAGTCAGCATGAAACCTTGATGGAACAGGCAACATTTAAAAATGCTGTGCTGATAGCTATGTGTAAAGTCTGTGTGTAGATTGGGTTTGAGTACCAAGGGGAAGATCCCACTCACAGAGAGCCCTTGAACCATAGGTAGGATGGGGGTAATATTCAGAGCCATTGAACAGGAGGAAACGAGGGAGTCTTGAAGTACCGGTAGATGCAAAGTCTCATTCCAAGAAAGTTGAAATACGTTCTTGAAATATAGTACTTGAAATGCAAGTTGACAATACATACTGACACATTCAAAGCAAAGTGACTTCAGGTTTGTACCATGAGCTTAGGCAGAATAGAAAGCAAACAATTCCAGATAAAAAGGAAAGAATAAAGAGGGAGCATTGTGTTTAAAATGTTAATTTTTTAAAACCAAACTTTCTTCTTTTTTTCTCCCCACTTTTGTACAGATGAAACTAGTTTGTCAAGCTCACAAGCTCACAACGAGGAGCAACTGTGAAATAGATTTTCTTTGGCACGTTGACCTTAACTTTAACTTGACTTCAGCCCTCAACTGCACGTGGGGACTTCCATGAGCCTAATGATGCAGGAGAGGAGGATCTGGAAAACAGCAGGGGGTTGAGATGGAAGATAACATAGTGGGAGGGTTAACAAAAAAAATTTTGTGGCAAGCAAGTGTAAAAAGGAGAGCATGAGGGCACACGGGATAAGTATTTGTAAGGGTCCTGATAGTAGAACAGATACCTTTCTCTGGGTGGAGAAATGTACAGGAAGGCAGAGCAAAGGAGCAGCTAAAACACCAGAGATCTGTAGATGAAGCGAGGATCTTCTTTGCTCAGCCCTATTACTCTTTTTGTTCCTCTTTTTTGTGCCCCATACACTCCAGGAATCCATGAGTCAGTCTCCCTCTCTTTCCCTCTTCATGAACAGGTCATTTTGCTTCTCTCAGCAAAACTGTGTAATTGTAATTATTCCTGGTGTCTCCTTGCTTTTACCTTTGTCTCTGTGCATTCATATTTTTTTGGCTTACTCAGGCTGCCCTGCTCTCCTCCTCTCCCACGTGACATGGCTCCCTATGAAAGAATTTTCTGAGAAGTGTTTGAACTCACCTGCAGGGTTAGTTTCTTCTTTCACGTCTCTAGGTTTCATTACAACACAAACACCTTTGCTTTCAGAGCAGTTTATGTTGGCTCTGCTCTTCTCTCTCCTTTTGGATATTCTTTTATTCAAACAATTCTTGCAATATGTATCATTTCAATTACCCTGGAGGTTTACACAGTGCATACAATGAACTGAGCCATGCTTCCAACTTCTGCCCTTCCAACCCGGGTCATTCTGTGATTCTGTAAGAAGCTCAGAGGCAAGGCTGTGTGACTGGTGAACAGTGTGTGAGACAAGGTTCAAAGGCAAGGAGCTCATATAATAGTTACTCATAACTCTTTTCCCCTTTCCAAGGCCTTGCTCTGTCTTTCAGTATTGAAATTCAATCTGTAATCAGGGGCAGAGAGACTTCATTTTGAAGGAGGTTTTTTCTAAAGGTAATAGAGGAAATGTAATAGAGGAAATGTAAATGTTTATGCTCCTGGACAGGAAGAACAGAAGCCTTTGTTATTCCAAGTATTCAGTAAATACATTGAATATTTCTTTTTATTTTGGTTTGTTTAACCAAAAATCATTCAACAGGCAAAGGGACTGCTTCATGGCAACTTCTGTATCAATAGGACTTTTTCATTTGTTTCAATGCTTGCAGGCCCCTTGGATCTTGTCACTTCATCAAAGTCCTAATCACAATAGCCCTAAAAACCTGGGAAAAGGTTTTCATCTATTATTGAAAATGAGAAGAATAACATTTGCTTGCTATGGGGAAACTGATAGTGTCTGCTATCACTGGCAGTCCTTGAAAAGAAAAACAGAAAAAGCACTGACAGAATATGTCCTTTTTTCAAAAATGGGGATTCCCAAAATGGGCCCCTTTGAAAGTAATTTAGTAGTGCCCTACTCCTTACATTCATCAGTGTGTGCAATCTGCTAACATCTTGCAAGCACACCTAGCCAGGAGAGAGGATTGTATTATAAATGCCTAACAAAAGGATCTCCCTTTCCTTTTCTCCCCTCCTTTTGCACTTACTAAGCTAATTACTTCATTTTTAAAAAGGGAAAAGCTCTTCTCTCTTCATCCTTCACATGCCTCTCATCTCTCCGGCTTGATCTTTGAATGCTGTGTGCTTTGCCTGTGAAATGATGAGGTAAAAAAGCTCACATTCACCTTCCAGCTGGAATTTCAAGGCTTGATCTTTTTTTCTAAACCAGCTTTAAGCTGTTAGTAGAGGGTCAAGCCACCATAGTCTAAAGCTTTCAAACTTCAGAAGACACAATTCAGCAAGATTGGCTGAGGTGCTGATGGAAGTGAGGTCCAACCATCTCTTCCTATGATTAAGGATGACACTGCAGATCAGAATATGGTAATGGATGCAGCCTTTCACTTTCTGACACCTTACACGGTCAGGTTACTTTTTTGTCACCTTGGATGATCATTCTCGCAAATACTAGGCATTTTGGCAGACAGTTCTACTTCTTTGATTACAGGTGAGCTGTCAAAAGAAAAGTAGGCAAGGCACAGCCTAACATGGTTATTTTTGTCTTGAAAGAATAGTGCTCTGATTTTTTTAGGTATATTAAGTTTTATTCCCATGTGCTACTGCCTAACTTACAGATAACTTCAGCTGGGGAGGGACAGACCACCATGTCCTTACAAAAACCTGCCTCTTCAAAATGCTGTTTTGAAGACTAACAGCAGGATCAGCAGCAGTCAGCTCAGAGATAGTAGTTGTGCCAATGTGGGTCTGCAAAAGTACTGCCTCTTCTCTAATAATGCTTGCTTGCATGCCATCTCCTGCACAGCTTGAATGAACAGGGAAGTATTAATGCTTTTTATTTAATTAAAAAGCTACTGCAGTAGCAAACCACTTTTCCTTAACTTTACAATGAAGTTTTATTGTTGGTGTTATTTTTGCGGGGACTCAAAGCTCTGATAAATTTAGGATCTGTCTGGAATCCTAAACAAAGAAGCAGATTTCATGTCTTATATAGTTCCATATGACAGGACAGCTCAAAATCCTGAATGTTGGTGGGTTGATTTTCCAATTCAGACCCACATTTGGCTCTCCTCCTGTCTAGAAGACTGCACATAACATTTTAGGCTGTCATTAGCCATCACATTTCTGTAGTAGAGGATGTCTGTCTTCCATATCAACAGACATTTAACCTGTATTGCACAAGGACAATCATTACTTGTCATTGCTTTTACCTCCATGTACTTGTCAAGCTTTTACCCATCATCAACCCAACTTTGCAATCAATCTTTGTTGTTTTGTTTTGGGGGGTTTTTTTCTTTGTTTTTTTTTTTTTTCTTGGACTTTGAATGTGCAAAAAGTGAAAAAGTGAGGAACCAAATTGATACTTCTTTAGTTATAAATGCTGTGAGTACCAATAGCATCTTTTGATGTGTGCTGTCTTCATGAGTAAAACGTGAGCAATGCTAGAAAAATACATTTCCTTAGTTCCATTTTGCAGCCAAACTTATATCCCTTATTGTTTCCTCTTGGCATGCTGCCCATTATGTTGATCTGCTTTTGCTGCATTAGCCATACCCTGCTAGATAGCATTTCTCCCCTTCGCTGAACATACTTCATACACACAACTAGATATCTCTCAGAGTATAGTACCCTTTGCTTCTGCCCTTCTGCTCTTTCTTCCTCAGATCACATAAACCCCATCCGTCAGAAATTCTAAAATGACTTGTTCTGTGAAGTGAAATCTTCAAAGCTCTTCAAATATCTAGCGTATAAAAACTCTTTTCTTTATCCCATTTAGGATTATATCCAAAAGAAAAAAAAAAGCAAGACAGTTCCCTCCTTGCAGAGAAAATACTTATTAACCTTCAGGATAAAAGCAGATAAATTCCAACAATGGACGTTTTTTCCAAAGGAATTGTGGGGAAGGTAATTGCTGAGGACAGAAACAAGAAAGTGGGAGAAAAGCAACAGCTTACACAAAAATTTGTCACACTTAGTAAAGAGAGTAAAGTAAGTATTCTACACAGGCCTGCTTTGGAACTACCAGAAAACCTAGTTTGCATCAGTGGCTTGCAAATGACTGACTCTGTGTCAAGTAAAACTTTGGCTGCTCAGCAGTTTCATCTGAATTTGGTGACTTTCACCAATATCTAAAAGGCATGATCTGAGAAATGTCTGAAGCAGAGTCTTTTGGATTATGTTTAAGTTTCAAGTCACTCAATAGTCCCTTTTATAAGAGCAATATATTCATATATTCAATATATTCACATTACTGTCTTTCACTTTGGTTTTGTATAGTCATTGAGACATAACAAGGCTGATAACAGTCAGTGGCCCAGAACCAAATGTCAATAATGTATCAGAGGGAGTTGTAAAGGAAATACTGTCTAAATACTTTGAAAATCTTTGCAGGGAAGATTCATACCGCTTTGGAAGGACGAACTCTGGTGTTCCTAGCTTCTTACATCCACTGCATAAAAACTGTCTAGGAGCAATTCACAGGACATGATGGAAAGGATAAACAGGCAGAAGAGCTGAGTGATTTTCCCAAAATCATACATTTCCATGAGAGCAAAGAGAAAATATAAAGAAACACAGCCTGAATCATATATGCTAATAAGAGGGCTACAGAAAATGGAAATGCAGTGATCTGGGGCTTTGTGAGGTTTATAGAAGTTCCTTTTCCTTGCTGTTCTTCAGATTTTGCTGAAACTCTGACCATTCAGGTTCTCTGCATACTTTTCTGCTCCCAAGGGTGAAATTAGTGCTAGGTTTGCAACTGAAAGTGGTTTCTGCCCTTGGGGCTTTTCCCTGCTGATTTATCTCAACCTCTTTCTTGACTTCTGCACTTGCAGATTTAGGTCTGTGATCATTTGGCCCTCATCCTGCTTCTGCTGATACCACTGATGAAGCTCCTTTTGATCTCAGAACTGGTATGACCCTTTCCAGAATTAGCAAAGAAAATTTTAAAAATTCCAAACATTTCTAATTTCTGCCCCTATCATACTACTAGTGCCAAAATAATGCTGCTCTTTTGGCTTGGTGGTCCTCATTTTGCTGAGTCAGTAGAAGACCACAGAGATGGAACTATGTATTTCTCAGTTTCCATTATATTACTTGTGGATTGAAGCACCTATTTGGGCAAATCCTAAATTCTCAGCCTCCCAAATGCTGGGGCAGGCAGAAGAGCTACCTTTAGGTTTCTGCAGGATGTACTGCTTTGAGCTGTGCTAGTCTCATTCGATCTATGTAGTTGCTAGTTGTCTTCAACTAAACTTCATAACAGCTCATGTGGAATAAAAAACACTGTTAGCAGGGGCTGTGTTTCCTAAATACAGATGTCATAAGACCATGGAATGACAAATTATTTTCTCTTTCCCAGTGATGGGGAAGAGAAACAAAACCCCCAACCTGCTGCTGCACTTCTTCCTTATTTTCCAAGATGAGGTGGAATACTGGAAAATGATGGGGGGATTTGAAGTTGACAGGTTTGATGTTTTATTTGGTTTCATCTGTCCTCAGATATCATTCTCCACTTTGGTGAAGAATGTGAACTGCCAGCAGGTTTGTGTGGCACATTTTCATGTAAGATCCATCAGTGGTTGCTGAAAAAAAACCAGATGTGATTTCTTACAAAGGAGCTGTCAGGAGAGCAGCTACTGGCTGATGACTGAGTTTCCAAGGGATAGAAGTGCATTAGAGAGCAGTGTGAATGCATCTGACCTCACTGCAACCTGCACTGCAGCAAACTTACAGAGATTCTCTCCAGAGCACTTGCATCCTAACTTTCAAGAGAACTTTGAAAGCATGAGATTATGCTCCAGCCACCTTGGGAGGTTCTTCATCCCATGTATTAACATAACTGGGGTGCCACCTCATCTCTTTCTTACAGCAGGACAGGGAGGTAAGGAGGAAGGTAAAGCTTTGGATCTGCCTACTTCAATATCTTAAAACGGAAAAGACTGATGCAATATTGCTTATTTTAACTAAAGGTATTTCCATGGCCTTTATCACTGCAGCATCTGAGCCAAGGCCAAAACTCTACTTTCCTGTCAGGTCTGCTGGGTTGGAAGCAGACTGCTGAGGGATAAGTGTCTGGTGAGTGGATGCAGCTAGGGTTTGTTAGCCTGTGAGGCCCACTGAGACATATGAAAGGAGGAAGAGGAAAGGAGTGGGCAGTGAGAGAAAGGGTTGGGTGCAGTTCAGGAAGGAGTTTGGTGCTGTCCTTGGATCTTGGCCAAAACAGCACTTTTATTGGAGAGAATGTCCTGTCTCTGAGCGACATGAGGATCTTATGCTCTGGTCCTTTAGGCATTTCTATCTGTTTGTAAGGTGAACACATAGCAGTTCTCACCCATCAGTAGTTGCCTGAGTCCCTTTACATCCACCATGAGGAACATGGAACCCTGTGAGAGCTGAGTCCTAAAGTGGAGTGTCCTGTGTTTGCAAGGTAAGTTGGCCCTTCCAAGCAGAATGTTATGAAGAAATGCCCCTCAGCCTGTTATCTAGCTCAGGTAGAAGGAGTTATTTTACCACACAAAGTCTGAAATCTGTGGATTTTGTGAAGAACTGATAAGCATGAAGAGAGTTTAGCAAAGAAGTTTGTATTGATTTCTTCTGGCAAAACAAGCATTCTCCTCTCTGCTGACTTCCTGGACACCCTGTTTGTTCTCTCTTTCAAAGTCCTGTGTGAAGATCTCAATCCTCAACAGAAACAGCTGTGTGATTCCAGCCATCAGTGATACCATGAAAGTGGTGAATTTTCAGCTGATAACAGGCAGTTTGACACAGATTTAGAAGCTAAAATGGGCTTTGTCAAAAACAGCCTGATCAATAATACAGGGCAAATTAAAAATGCTGCCTAAATTTCTCAACTAGCTTAGGAGGTAGACTAAATCTACCAATATCAGATGCATACACGCATCATGCAAAGTCAGAAATTCTGATTTTCAAACTTAATAAATCTAAGAATGTTGGTGGTGTTTCATGTTGGTTTTATCACAAGTAAAGGATTATCTGTCCTCTAGAAGCTTTTGCAAAGTGAGTCAGGAGCCAGATAGGTACAGCAAAGACTGCAACTTGTGATTGTGTGGGGCACAGCTACCAGTATTTCAGCATTTCATCATACCAATTTTTAGAAATATCTTTCTCCATAGAAAATGCAAAGCAGTGTCCATAATTTCAGGGATTTTTTTTCTCTCTCTGTTTTTTTTTTTAAAGCAGCATCTAGCATAAGTGATTCTGAAGGAGGCCTACAGAAAGGCTGGGGTAGAACTTTTTAGTAGGGTAGAGGATGGCAGGACTAGGACTAATGGATACAAATTGGAAGAGGGGAGATTTAGGCTGAATAGAAGTAGGATGCTCTCTACTGTGAGGGTGATGAGACACTAGAACAGGTTGCCCAGAGGGCTGTGGATGCCCCCTCCCTGGAGGTGTTTAAGGCCAGGCTGGATGAGGCATTGAGCAACCTGCTCTAGTGGGAGATGTCCCTGCCCCCGGCAGGAGGGTTGGAACTAGGTGATCTTTAAGGACCCTTCCAACCCAAACCATTCTGTGATTCTGTTTTTGCCCTAAACCTGAGACCTCACTCATCCAGCTCCCATAAACTGCAACTTACCAAAACTTGTCATCCTCATGGAAACACTGAGTTGAACAGAGTAACCTTTCCCCTAGTCCCTCCCTCCTGTATCTGTAATCACTTGACTTAAGGACTGGCTTAGCCTGCAGCTGAGCACCCCCTTCAGGACCCAGTTTCTGCACCATTACCATCTGGTAGGCTTGCTTAATTAATTGGGGAAGGTTTGCTGTTTTATTACCTACTCTGCTTTATCCTTTGTGTTTTCTTGGCATCCTGTGTTATAGCTAATGACATTTTCAAATCTAAGCCATCTATTTTCTAGCGAGGTTTTTCTCCAAAACAATTAAAGAATATTTTGAAATTGAAAGGGTAGTAGTTCCTGCTCCCAAAACTGAAGCTTACCTTTCTTCCCAAGGCATTTATTTCCTCTTGTTCCTCTCTTAGTTGCTTTTTTGGCTTGTCTTACCACACAGATCCATTGTGTGTATTTCCAGTTAGTTTTCAGATAATATTTTTGTGGTGGCTTTTTTTCTTTTTGGTCATGATTTGCAGATCCTTGCTCTGCATGTGCCCACCCTCAGATGGCTCCTACCAAGAAGAGCCATCCTTGCCCAAGGAAGATGACTGAGCAGTAAAGGCAAAGGTTGTGAATGCTCTTGGTAAGCGTGCTCGCTACGTCGCTCAATGTGGAGTGGCTGATTGCTTTGTAGCAATAGACTCCATAGACTTCTTCCCTTGTCTGCTTATTTCTCTTCTTCCTGGACACTTGTGCTTGACATTGTCTGCTATTCCAGAGAATGGTCTTTGAACAGCTGCCAGCCAGTCCCTTGGGTACTGCCTTGGCTTTCTTGTGCTATCTGAAAAACAAATATGAAACAATTAACAGGAAGATCAAAATCACTCAGTGCTTTTGGAATCCCTGAGAGGAATCTGCCTGGCACTGAGTTACATCTCAAGGCTGACTGGCTCACTCTTTTCTTTCTCTCCTTCTTTCTTTTCTCATCCACTCCTATTTCTTTCTGACCCACATATAACTGTCATGTTCCCCACTATCCAAAACAAACCAATATCAAACATTATGCAATGAGACTAACTGCTGCCTACATTATTGCTGTCTCTGATCAATGGCTCTGCCATATCCCAGTCGACATTCAGCATAAGTCGGTGCTACACCCCCTTCTGCTACTGGCCTGTTTGCTGATGAAGATGACAAAACCATTTCTCCTGTCCATGCCTCAAGCTTTGTAATCAGTAAAACACTACTTATCAGTTCTGTGATCTCATGATAAGGAGAATTCTAAGAGATAGTTATTTTTAATTATGTCAAGTGGGTGACATCCCAGCTATTGAAAAGATGGTGAAGATTGTTTTCATAATGGTTACGAGATTAAAGGTCAATTTTTTCCTTCTAATAATTAGGACATCGTATTTTTTTAGAAAAGGTAATAATTATATCCACCTTTCAACAGAAAACTGTGTTCTAAGAAAACTGCTTCTTAAAGGGTCTGTTTTTCTGTGAGATCCAGTTATGGTTGTGGAAGAACACTATTTTTTTCCCCGTAGAAATATTATAGTTTTCTACAGCAAATATCTCTTATGAAATATGTCTTTATATTTTCACCTTAATCAAAATTCTTCATGAGGAGAAAAATGCAAATTCTTTCCATTTTTTTTTTTAAGAATTCTTAGTAAATCTGAACTTAGACAATTTGAAACAACCATTAATCACTCCTTCAGGCTCAATCCTATCTAGTTTTCTTGACCAGTACATGGAATAAATAAGCTGTGAGTTGCAGAGTGAAACCCCGGTGCTCCTTTTAATTCCCCAGCAAAACTCCATTTAACTCACAAAATACAGGATTATTTCTGGAGGTCTAATTTATGCTGAGATGCAGTCTGCCTAATTAGAGCTGACTGATGTGGTGGTATGGTTGACATGAATGGGTTCCCAGTGCCAGAAGATATCAAAAAAGACTGTGGGCCCAGATTATGCAAAGAAAAGAGTGTGATGACATCATGTCCAACCTCCCTCCTAACAGAAATCACTCACAGCATTTTGGCAGACTGATGTTTGCTAGTGGAGATACAGTT
Source organism: Turnix velox (assembly GCA_013400935.1). Lineage (NCBI taxonomy): Eukaryota > Metazoa > Chordata > Aves > Charadriiformes > Turnicidae > Turnix > Turnix velox. Next base: position 123,117 of record VZTY01026762.1, read on the forward strand.
CATCCTAGGAAGACACCCAAGCTTGTTTAAACATTTTCAAATGATGAAGAATATATTGTGCCCCTTGCTGAGACTTCTAAACTTGACATAGTTGGAAATCATTCTTATTTCAGCTGACTCCAGCCCTACTGAATTTTTGGTTCTCCAGTTTCTTTTAGTAGAATATTTTTTCTTTTCACTATATTGCTGGAACAGATAGGACAGTGTTGCAGTTAAAGAAGTTATTGTTGTCATTATTAATTAGGACCATTCCCATGCAGGAACAAAGATATTAAGGTAGATTTAGCACAAACAGAAGCAAATCTGAGATGTACTTTTCAAGTGAATTCCATTGATGGGCTGTCACACTTTGGGCAGGCTGTACCTGTTTGGGAGCAAGGGCTCCTTTTCTGGCTATGCAAGAGAAGGAAGCATTGTTGCTAGGCTATTACAAGTACAAAGGCCAAAATCATTTTTCTCACAGCAAACCATGCCTGGGATATTTTGTTCTTGGCCTGGCATAATCATAGAATCATAGAAGAGTTGGAAGAGGGTTGGAAGGGTTGGAAGAGACCTTAAAGAGCATCAAGTAATGATGTGGATGTAGACATTCTTGCATGAACAAGCAACTTGATAGAAGATTGCTGCAGAGCTGATCAAGTCAAAAGATGTTAGGTTAGGCTTGGGGCTAGACACTGGGGACACCCAGAGAGCATGAAGGAGTACATGCAGAGGTTTGGTTTGTCTCCCCTTTGTAGATGAGATCTAAATGGATCTGCAGAGTAGATGAATAAATAGAGGATCTCACTAAGCATGTTTTTGATTAAGGAACACACCTTAAAACACTTTCCTCTGTAAGACTTACTTCAGTCCTTCCCAAACGTAATCTTAAGAGAGCCACTTGGAACAGTTTTCCTTTGCTGAAGGAGTGGATAGGCATGTGGCACTTTGGTACTTATGGCTTTACCAGGACTTCTCATAGATGGTAGTTAAGATGAGAGGGAATATAACGGCTGTGTGAGATTCTAGTGGTGTTGTCCACACCACTTTCAGACTCCTTTGTTTAAGAGGAATGACCTAAGTGATGTCACAAACTTAAGCCAAGATTGCTAGTTGTCATTTCACTCCCTCACACTGCTTTGTGAGCAGCGATTTGTGCTTGGCTGGCTGTTTCAGATGTAAAGCCTGCTGAGTTTCTTCCTGGAACATCTCAACACAGTAAACAAGGGAAAACAGAGGAAAAGTTTTTCCTGTGAAGCCAGCTGGTGTGCCTGTGCTTTCTCACTTCTTGGTGCATTCTTACCCTTGACCCCAGAGTGCTATCCAGTTCCCTCTGTGTCAGGTTCTTCTGAAAGCTGTGATTTCCTTTCCTGACAGGCAGCAGGAAGATGAGAAAGCTGCTGGGCAACCTTTGCTCTGGGAGTACTAGAGGGTTATTAACAAAGCATGCCTGACAGGCATGGTTTAGGAAATACTGATAATATCAGGAAGAGGGAGGAAAGTAAACAGTCCAGCAGTTTAGGGTGTGTTTGTAATTTTTAAATTGGCCCAGGCCACCAGCTTTATAGGCTGTTCTTTTCCTTGCAGTGTCACTGTCACAGACTTGGTGCTGCTTATACAGTCATACCATTTCCACCAGCAGCTGGTATATTTGATACCTTTACCTGGAACTCTATTCTGAACCAATCCGAATGCTGATGAAGTATTGGCTTAGTTACAGCACCAAAAAGGAGTGAAATGATTCAATTTATTCTGTCCTCAGATATGAGGGTATGGCAAAAGGGAAAAGTCATTATTTCCATTTCCTCACACTGACTGCACAAAGAAGCCACCTATTTTATGCAGGAATCAAGACCAGGAATAGAACTTCTGTCATTGACTTCAACTGACCTGGCTTTTTGAAAGCTAACTAGTACATTGAGCTGGGAACTATGAAATCACATCCTCTGGGCAGTTTGCAGCTCAGCTTTTGATACAGGCTTTTTCTAATTATCACTGACAGGCAGATCAAGAGTAAGATTATACATATGAGATCTTGTTTTTTTCTCTTCCCTCCCCTTCTTCATATCATATGTCAGCTCTAGTTTCCAAACACATTTCCGTGTCAAAGCACTAAACTTCATCCATCATAAGCACATTTGTGCAAGTACTAATAAAATAACCCTGCTGCCATGTCTCTCTGGGAAGGTGGAGACTGCAGTCATAATGTAACATGACAATGGAAGCACCATGAGGCTGGCTAGTGAGATTATATCTTTTCCATTTGTGCAGAAACTGTTGTTTAGAATGGCTTGTCAATCTGTCAGATAAAGGCACACAGCCATCCATGAGGAATTATTAATGAAGATTCAGACATTTTTTCTGCTGGAAACGGATCACTTCACTCTTCATCTCTCTGACTTTTTACATTAGAAAACTAAAAATAGCCCTGAGTTTATAAGGAAAGACCTTCAATATCTGGCAGGTTTTGCCTTTCTTTTCCTGTAGTCAGTTCCCCAGAGGAAGGTAAAATACACAAACCCCTTTTCTAATAGTTAGAGCTGAGTGCTTCAGAGCCATAAACAGGAATACAAGGTGGGCACCTTTCTCTGTTAAGCACACTTTGTCCACTAAGACCCCTGAGCATCCAAACAGAAAGCAAAGACACAAAAAATCCCTCCAGCTTCTGATAATTTAATTTAAATAAGAGCTAATCACACCAGCTTGAATAAACTTGGTGGTTTCTCCACTTTTCCCTGCCAATGCAGCCCTGCTGTCACAAAGCTGGGCTGCATTGGAGCTGTGTCTGTGCCTTGCACCAGGGATAGGAGAAGCATGCTGAGGGAGGGGGGAGTGTATTACACAAGCATCTGTCTACTGATGACCCATATTATTACTTTATGACTTAGAAAACTCTCTTCTGCTGATTATTTTGACAGGGCTAGCCTTCTGGCTTTTCAAAATAAATGTCTGAAACCTAGAAAATTATTATGTTAAGGCAGCATTTTTTTGCTGCTTCTTCCCCACAACATAGAAGGTCCAGAAGCTATTAATATAGCCAGAATTTCTGCGTTTTAGATGCCAAGAGAGAAAGTCTGTGTAGTTTTTTGTAATATCTTCCCATTTTCCATCAGGATGATAGCAAGATACTCAGATGATGTGGACAACCTCCCTCCCCAGTGGGCATATGCCAGAGGCATCAGAAGTAGTGCATAACATGGTACAACTTTCATCAATGGGCAGTGAGACTTTCTGTACAGACACACGCACATATAGTACAGAGACCACATTAGAAATGGGTGATTCATGTTCCCCTCTTGCTTCTCAGAGAATGGGATACAATTAGTGTCCAAATGAACAAGACTCTTGCACTGCATGGTGCATAGCTTTCACTGCAACTCTGAAATCCCAATAGCAGGAAAGAATATCAGGCTCTTTTCTCTGCCAAATAATCTGAATGTGGTTCCACATGATTTAACATAACTAACTGATTGTCTCAGATATACTGGGGCTGCATTCTACGTTTGATGCTTTCCAAAACCAAACCAAGTCAACAGAGTGCTCTGCAGTGTGAAGCAAAACAAAAACACAAAAAGTTCATGAGTACTCACCAGGCAAAAATATGCTAAGTACCAGCAGAAATGAGGAGTAAATGGGTCCCATATGTGTCAGCTAACCTGGGCTTTATAACGTTTTCCATGAGATTTCTGAATAAATTTCTATAGCAGTAAATGAGATCAAAATACATTTTCTTGTTAAGGTGGACAGTCAGGCCACATTTTCTTCTATAGCTGAGTCTGTATGTACAGGCTAACAAACTTGGGTAGAATTTCCACTCTTTCAAAAAAACCCAAATGACAGCATTTAGCATCCCTGAGCAGTAAGGCCCTAAAGCCAGTTTCTCAGCAAGATGAGATCTGAAATAGTTCAAAAATATTTACCCTTTAATGCATTTTATGGAGGTGTAAGTTTTCAGTTTTCCTAGACATTTTTGTATTCACATGCTGAAGTTACACTATACATCTTAGTTCTTATACGGTGTACACATAGCTCACATTAACTTGATGAAGTTGGTGATGCTTTCAACAGATGTTCCAGTGTTGCCATAGCACTGGTGTTTAATCCTTACTGGGACGGATATGCATTGTACTGGGCTGTACAAAGCCTGAGTTTGGTTTGTATTTTCCCTGTTCACTTTAAGCGTATTCTGAACAGCAGGGATAAGAAATATTATTGTTTTCATGTGCTGACATGGTTTCTGCAAGAAAGGTCAAACCACTGGAATTCTGTTTACCATTGCATAGGAGAGGGATCAGTAGGCTAGGTCTGAAAACTAAAAGCAACATGTTTTTCCAATGATTGCCTGGAGTGCAGATGTGCTGGGATTTTGCCTGTGTGATTTTAAGGGCTTAGGCTGGTAGAAGTAGCATTTGGAGAATTTTGAGCTAGAAATCCTGACAAAGAATGCCTCCCAAGGCAAAATGGTTTCAAAACTAACTTTGGGCTAAAACAACACCTCTGTTTCTTGGTATCCATGCAGTTTCCATTCTGGCATTCAGAATACTGTCTTTTCCTTGGCCATTTCCTTGTTTATAAGACAACCTCAAATGCAATTAAGTGGGCTTTTAAGGCCTTCCTTACAGTCCACTCCCTGCTATGAAAGCTCATTGGCGTAGAAGCAAGCAATTACCCCTAAGAACTGTTCCTTTGTATCATTTTGGGGGCACCTTAAGCCTCTACGAAGGTTAGAAGTCTTAATGGTATCAACAGACAGCTTGCCACATTCTCAGTTTCTTCTGACAGTGAGATTCTGCATAGCATCATTCATTTCTGTCTGTTGCCTCCTACATGATATTTAGCTGGAAAGTGCTCAAGAAATGTGAAGTGTTATTGCTGAAGAAAAAAGTCAATGGGAAAGAGGAAGAATGCAGTGAAACATGAGGGCAAACTGCAGGTATTTATGTGGCAGATACTATTTTGTTGAGTCATCCATATATTACAGTCTGAGCTGGCCTTGGAGATTTATCTGTCCCTGGATGGCTTTCCCAGAAATAACTAATAACAATCTGGGCAATTAAGAGCAGCCCACATCTCCATCAGGGGGAGATGTATGAGAGAGAAGTTTCAGGAGGTAAGAGGATGCTGCAATGATAGACTAATCTGGACAACCCTTTGTAACACTTCTCCATCACAAGGACAGACAAGAAGGGCAGCATGAAATTCTGTCAGCAGAGGATGTAGGATGATGATATATGTATAGGTTTCCCATATCTTGCTGTCCTGTGAGGGGTGCATCAAAGAGTCATGCCACGTGGTGACTTCAGTCAGCATGGACAAGATGGTCCAGAAGCTGAGGCAAAGGGAACAGGAGTGTGCTTGTGGTAGGAGAAAAGCTGAATTCTCACAACAAAGGGGTTTCAGCAGTTAGTACACCCAACTTAGCAGCCTATTTCCATCTTTTGAACAGCCCTGAAACTGTAGGAGAAGAAAATTTCTCCTATAGCAGCAGGACCAAGTCACCAAAGTTGCACAGAGAATTCAGTGCTGTAATTGACAGTGAGGAGCAAAGCCAGGCAGGGAGAAGGCCAAAAGCCAGAACCTGGCTATCATCTCACAGGGTGCCATCCCACAGCACTGCAAAGTGCAAATACTGCACAAGCAAACCTCCCACTGAGGTATGTGGGAAGGAGTTCCTGGTACTGCCAGCCATGGTGGAATGATGAACCACCAGAGAATGATGCAAGCTGAGATAACGTCTCCAGTCAAGCTTCGGAAAAGCTTCTCCTGGCGGACATGCTTGTATGCTTGTTAGTGGCTTGTTTTGCTTGAATTTTCCTATGGACAGCAGTCAGATCTTCATCCAAAGCCCTCTATATGTGAGCAGGGCATCACCAAGTCTAAATAACCCCCATTGTTAGCCTTCTGTCACTGTCCCTTGGCAGATAGGTCCAACTTAGAAACAGAGGGGCAGTGGAGGAAACAGATGCTGAAAGTGAAATTTGCAGGCTGACAAGGGTACAGGAAGATCACTGACCAAAAAAAAAAAAAAGAGGTTTCCTGGAGTATAGTGTCCAGTTTTGGAGCCCTCAACATAAGAAAGACATTGATCTGTTGGAGCAGGTCCAGAGGAAGGCCACAAAGATGATCAGAGGGCTGGAGAACCTCCCTTATAAGGACAGACTGAAGGAGTTGGGGTTGTTCAGCCTGGGGAAGAGAGGGCTCATGGGAGACCTCATAGAGGCTTATCAATACTTGAAGGGGGCCTACAGAAAGGCTGGGGTAGGAATTTTTAATAGGATATGAGATGAAAGGACTAGGAGCAATGGATGTAAATTTGAAGAGGGTAGACCCAGGCTAGATATAAGTTATTTACAGTGAGGGTGGTGAGACACTGGAATAGGCTGCCCAGAGAGTTTGTGCATGCCCCCTCTCTGCAGGGGTTTAAGATCAGGGTGGATGAGGCACTGAGCAACCTGATCTAGCTCCTGATCTGGAGGTGTCCCTGATTATGGCAGGGGTGTTGGAACAAGATGATCTTTAAGTTCCCTTCCAACCCAAACTATTCTATGATTCTATGATCTCAACCAGTGGACGGAGAAACCTATGCACCACAACTTTCAGCCTCAATTTTCAGCATGTCACTACTCAGCCTTTACCACCTATGTGCTCCTGCCAGACCCTCTTACCTCTTCATTTGCAGTGATTCTGCAAACACTCATTTCCTATTGAACCTGAGTGCAACATCAGAGAGCAACATAGGCACTGGGCACTATGTCTTTCAACAGTTGTTATTGCATCTTACTTAGTCTTTCTGCATAAATTTTTTTTTTCACAGCTAAAAATCTTTTCCTGCTGATTCTGGTCATGCATTGTGATTTCTTGAGAGTCTTAATCTGTTTTTTCTACTGTTAAATTCAGTGTTTTCATCCTTCCCTACTAGCTTCCCTACACAGCTTCCCCCCAGTGTACCCCTTCCCACATCTAACATCATCTCAAGCTGACATGTATTTCATCTGCTCTTTCAGCATGATCCCCTCTCTACAACTATGTATGCTACAGCCAAGCACAAAGGGAAAGTAAAGCTGGAGGGGAACTCAGCGCTGCAGGAGGATGTAGCAATATCTTTTACTAAGTGTGGAAGAAGAATACATATTTAGGAGTCCTCTGCATTGTCTTCAGAAATCAGAAGAGAAGGGAGGAAAGCTGAACCCCATGTGACCATAAGCCACCGTATCCCACTGAATGTATTGTCAGTGCTTGTATGAAACTAATTAACCTGTTCGATGGTGTAAACTAGTATAAAAAATGTTGGAGGAGAACAGGACCTGTGTGTCTCTCCACAGAGTGCTGTTGTGCTGGTGGACTGACAGTGAGTTGCCATATTTACACCAGACAGGTTCCAGATGTGGGGCAGCCCAAGGCCAAGCGGGGGGAGGAGGAGGTTGAAATGTAAGATGTGTGAAGAGTCACTGTGATCCACTGAGATAATGCAGGAGTTATGTTTGACATCTGAAATGATGCAGCCAGAAAAAGATAAGGCTCTGCCTAGGAGGAGAGACAATAATTGTTCTTTAGCATAACAGATCAGAGATTAGGCACTGCTGCTTGTAATCTGCCATGCTGGAAACAGTAGCTTCCTGTGCTGGTACTAAATTGAAGACCGAAACTCTCCACGGCATCCTCCTCCATTCATCTCTAGACAGAAAGGATTAAATTTCCCCCCCAGCTTAAGTTAATTTTGAACTTGGAAACACTGCTACTTCTTTATTCTTTCTCTGATAATTTCCTTACAGATGAATAAAGGGGACTGGGTAAAAAAAGCCAGAAGGAGCAGCTCTGCCAGCTGGGGACATTTTGTGAGGGGACACTGATTTGGGAGGGTTTGCTGTTGACCTTCTGAGAGAGCTTGTAGTGATGTCTGTGGGGACCTACTCACTGAAGACAGTGACTAGCAGGACTCCTTCTCACACTTCTTCACTCCAATTTTGTGTTCCCACAAAGTGCTATAACTGAGCAGGGTGCTGTATCACACCCAGCTTGCTACACAAAGTAAAAGAGCCACAGAGATTTAAATGAAAAGTAGTCAGCTTGCTAGATTTCCCTCCCACCCTGAGAAAACGAGCAGAGGTTTAGTCTGTTATTACATCTGCTTTATGAGAACACTGCATAGACCCCATGCCCAGAGACATGTCAAAGCCCCAGCTCTTTCTAACACACCAGCACATGAACCAGCAGAAATACATAAGCAAAGAATTGTGTTATTTTCTCTCCGTGAGGTGGATTTACTGCCCCCCTACTACCATTCTTTACATGGCTGCCAGCCCTTTTGCCCCCCTTTGGCAGTCCCCTTACACTTGTACTGTGGAAAAACAGTAGTAGCAAACATTTGTGCCTTTGGCAATAAAACCACAGGCCTCGCAAACCCCAAATGGCAAAGAGACATTTCCATTCCAATCCCAGTTTTAAATTAAACTGTAATGAAAAATCAGCAGTGGCAGCTGGGACCAGAGACAGTGATTGTCTCGAGGAACAAAAAAGAGGAAGGAGGAGGAGAGATGGAGAGACTGCAAGGAAAGCTCAGCCTGGTAATAAAGCAGCTGGTAAACCTTAAAGTAAAAAGAAATTAGAAAAACAAATGTAGCAGAGAGAAAAGCAGAGACCCCTGCCCTTCCATGCAGTGCCGTAGAGGAGGGCCTCAGTGAGCCGTGTCCCAGTCACCGGTGGGAGCTACACAGTCCTGTGCTGACATCTGGAGGGGACCTGTGGCAGCCCAGGTCTGAGCTCATCACTCCTGCCCCGACCTGGCCAAGAGACACCTGTCTGAGCTGCATCCCAGCTGCAGAAAGACCCCACATCTCTCCTAGAGTGGTGACACAGTGCTACATCTCATCCTCACAGACAAAATTACAACTTCCATGAACTAAAAATGAATTTAAATTCTTTTGTTTTCCTCAGTCACTATTACTTTTTTTGTATTAAATCACCTTTGCATGATATTGATGGATTTAAAAATTAGACATTTTTGCTCTAAAGAATGTACAGTGAGAGAAAGCAGGCGTGAGAAGGGAAGTGGAAGTGCAGAGGAGAGCAGGGGACACTCCTAAGTTGACTTAGTATGAGGGTAACATTTCTAAGAACAGGAACGAGGTCTCTGGAGAGTCAATTTGGTGCCCTGTGAACAGGACTACCCATCTTTCCCAAAGCCTCTGGCTCTCCAGGGCCCTAACATGGATCTGGTAGAGTGAGGTCAGTGGTACTTGCAAAGAGCTTAGATTTTAGCTCATTTACACTGGCAAGTTGGGTGCCTGATTCATTCAGACAGACACAGGCATGCCCCTCAGTCAGGTGAGAGTGCACTGCAAATAACACCACAAGGTCACACCACTCACTTGCCTATGAAGTTTTGGCTTCAGCACACACATGTGCAGGAGCTACACACTCCCATTTATTCTGCTGGAACTGAATACAGTCTTCATTTGAGTTACAAGCTTTAGTCATGCTAATTGTAGACCATAGAAAAAAGAACCAATTTAAAACAAATTTGTAGTTTTGCGGATCCTTAACTTTTAACAGTTTCCAGATGATAAATGTTAAGTTTTCTTCTCTTTAGATTGTCTGTAAAATTACATGGTCAGTCTGGTACCTGAGATTAAGATCCTAATCCAAGTTCCTCATAAATAGTTCGGTGCTCAAGTCCTTTAGAAATCCCAGAGTAATAGGTGTCTGAATAGTTTGAGCCTAATTTCCAGACTGACAAACACTGCAAGCTTTTAAACTGAAGTTCTAGGAAAAAACCCCTATGTATTTAAAAATAAGACAACATATATTTGCATCTACATAAGAATTTAGAGCCCACATTTAATTCAGAGGAATGGTGCACCCATTTAGAAACTTCTCTCTGGTCCTCAGTTGTGTTAGATGATGGTAACTGCTGCGCGTGTCTGCCTTCAGAACCTGTTTCAGTGTATGCAGCAAATAAAAGAGTGCTGTTTTATATTTTTATGATAGTTTGAAAAAAGCTTTTCAGGTTATTTTGTTATAGAATAAGGGACGCACAACTTCCACTTAACTAATTATACTTCATACTGGCAGTCTTTCAGAGGAGGAAGAGAGATGAAATTTCAGAATCTCCCATCCCTGTATTCTCTTCTCTGATCTCCATCAAGAGACATGCACAAGCAAACTTCTGTTCTCCCCTTCAGCTCATCCTCTGTTGGCCTTGTGTGCATGCAAGGCCTGTGGTGTGGATGTAAGGCTGCCAAACAGTGTCTTGGTCACCTCATGTCTTTCTACTTGGCTGACATGCTTAGAATGCAGATGCCTCAGGTCAGGGTGAACCTATGGTGGTGCTGATCACCTGGGAGCAAAACAAGAATCTAGATGTTTGTGAACACAGAATGATCCCAATGCCTTGGGGCTTTCAACACAGTCTGTCTTCAAAAGCTACATTCTGCTTGGGATTTTTACTCATACCCTAAACCTCAAAGTCTGACCTCTGCTTACCTCTTTACTGAAATTATTTGTGTTGGTTGGTCTTAGTGTCACTGCTACCGTACCTACAGCTGTGGAGGGGGAGGCAGACATTCAATTAAGAGCCAGAGTTATATTTCAGAGCTGTATTTTTCTCCACTGTTTATTTGCTTTTTATGCAAGCCATGTAGGGATATTTGCATGACAATGTGCTTTTGAAGGTGCTCTTGGATGAGACTGGATTTTGTTTGTACAGTGGTTTGAGCCTTTCACAGTTGTGGACTGGCCAGATGCCAAAATTCTGCTGTCTGTTCAGTGTCTTCCACTGACTCCCAGACAATACAGAAGCCCTGGGAGCTGCCTATGGATGTGTGCATGTCTGGGGACAGAGCTTAGAACTCAATCAGTGACTTGCTAATTTAGTACAAATCTGTAAGCAAAGCCATCTCAGGAATCAAAATAAACTCCTGTTAAAGACTTGAAACAGATGCAATCTGTACTACTGTTGCTATTTTGATAAGCTTTCGGTTTTCAAACAAAGCAACTTGGTTATTGAGACTAACTCTGAGGGATCACAACTGGTTCCTTACAGTTGTTTCCTGTTTTGGAATCTCTGTAAAAGAAGAAATAGTATGAGATTTTTCTGTGAAAGGTTTCAGAGGTTTTACAGACCCTGAACCATATTAAGTGGGCTTCTGACTTGAATTCCTGAGTTATTTAAAACTATAGGAGTCTACATCTGAATCTGTGTTACTTAAAAGATCCTGTGTGCTGAGCTTTTTATTCCATGGAAGCAGCTTAGTGCACATACAACACTCCTCTGTCTTTAGGTCTGTGTATAGGGAACAGGAAGCAGCACAGCTGCGAACAAGTAGGACATAGAATAGGAATAAGCTTGTATATGTCAAAGCCAGTGCCAAATATCCTGTCTACTTCCTGGACATCAGGTTCAAGTCTCCGTGAACACAGCAGTCAATGCTCAGGTAATGTGATAGGTAAACAATATACCCCAGAATGTAAGGTCTAGAACAGGGTTGCATGGAAACTCGCCATTAGAAATAGGTGTGGGATCTTCGTGCACCCCTACCTTTCTGCTCTATGCCCAAACCAGAGATTAGATCTCTTAAAACATTCCTCAGTATGGGAGAATCATGGATTTATACACAAACATTGAAAAAGGGACAATTGTGAAAATCTGTTCTGACCTACTGCAATTAATTTTATAAATTGCTTACCTGGTCCTTGCGTGAGTCACCATAACCCAACATAACAGGGAAAAGGCCCCATTCTCACCCACCATGTTGGGGCTGGGTTGGTTTGTCTTTGTTTTTTGTTTCCTGAAAACTGCAAAAAGAATTCAGCTGAATTTTTGCTGAAGACAGTTGTCTCCTGATCAGGGAGAGAAGTCAGATGACATTTTAGGAGCTCAGAAATTAGCTCATGTTCTTGCAAATCCAGCAGATAACAGTTTGCTCAGTGCCATTCACACAGCTGTAGGGGAGAATATTAAAAAAACTTCCAAATTCTATTTATTAAACTTGCTTGAAAACTTGTCAGAGGAAAAATAACCCACTTCAGCATCTCCATTCCCCCAGCTCATGTGAGATGCCAAGGTAGAAATATCTGCAGCTTTACTGGAGGAAGTGGAGTATTTGAGTAATAGTGCAGGAATTAGGACTGACTGACTGACTCATTCTGTCACTGTCTTGGAGTGTTTCTTAGCAGCTCTTAACTGAGAAGGCCCAATGACACTGCTGCCTGACTCATTCAAGTAATCAAGATGACTGAAAGCCTAATTTGACCTGAATTTATCTTGCATTGATGCACGATAACAGCACCTGGCTGTCTTTATATAAAAGTGATTCTAGATAATAAAACTTTTTGAGATCTTTTGAGTAGAAATAACTTTGTAATTACAAAGAGCTCAGATTTTAGCTCGTCTACACTGACAAGTTCTTTTTAAAATATATTTTTAATTGCTTTTTAAGAAATGTATCTTCCTTCACCTTGAAAATAAAAATTAAAAAAAGATTTAAAATCTCTATAATATTCTTCAAGAAAATTCAGCTGTTTTTGAAGTTGCTTTAAGTGAACAACAACAAATGTTCACAATTTTCTTACTCAACTTTGTAGAAACCCAAAATATAGGTCTTGGGCTTTAAGACTCTTGATCTTCTATTTCACAAGTCATTTGAGGCTCATATCAAACACTAACTCAGTGGTAGGGTTTCTTCTTTTTTTTTTTCCCCAAGCTATATTTAAAATGCATTTATTTCATTCCCTTTGGAAAGATGATCATCATTTATCCATTTTCTTTATCTAAGGGGAGAGGGAGAGAATGATTTGACAGAAACAGTAAGAAAAAGAAAGCCAGAGGCTATTTGATATTATTATGGAGAATGATTAATCAAAGAAAGGATAGTCCTTCAGTAATAAGCAAAAGATGAGGTCATTAACTGGGTAGCAGAGACCAGGCAGCACTTAGGGATATTCAGTGGGCTCAAGAGTGAATAAGGGTACTGCAGGGGTTTTCAGACCTTTACAACATGATAATGGCCTTACTGGGTTAGATCAAAAATTCCTCTAGCTCTGAAGCCTGTTCCTGACACTGTCCTGTAGCAGTTGTTCGGGGAAGAAGTATAGGAATGCTATATAACTTTTCAGCTTTAATAGGTTAGAAGCCTCACAGGTCAATAAAATATTGTGTTTAAAAACCACAGCGTGTGCATCTATCATGAAAGTGTCCAATCATTTTTCAAATGATCTCTACTTTTGGCCTCCACCAGCAATGAGTGGTAATGAACTGGGAATAGTGTGAAGTAGAAAGCATGATATAAACCCATCAGCAAGGCTATTATCTGTGCCTAAGAAATATGAGAGGCAGGAAGCACTCAGTGTTTCTTTAGTTCATGTCTTCAGTCTCTGTTGAGTACTGAGAGTGCATCTGCCTCCACACAAAACTGGCACTACAAGCTTATAGACAGCTTATGAGTTCCAGCTACCAGTGGGTACTGCACAACAGACTTTTACTGTGTGCTGGTGCCTGAAGCAGACTGGTGAGGGGATGAATGCAGGAACTGGATGCTCAAGAACAGGAAAAGTGTCCAGAGAGGGATATAAAGACAGAAGGTGACAGGAAATAGAAGGATTTGGTGACATAAAGAGGGTGATCCAGAAAGCTGAAACCAGTTTTGAATGAAATGCTGTTTTTATCCTTGGCACAGGCAGCCCTGAAAGCTGCCATCCTTTTATTGCAGAAGACAGTGATGTGTTGCGTATTGTGAGCTGCAAGCCCAGCTCTCCAGGGCTCTGGAGGATCAACAGGTACCAGCCCACTCAGTCTGCAGGTGATTCCTCCTCTCTGCAGGGGATTTCACTAGCTGTGTGGTGTGGATGAGAGAGCAGACTGGCTCCTTGTCCTGCTGAGCACACCCAGACATGGCAATGAGTCTTTTGTCCAAAGACAGACAAGAGTCCTTGGAAGTTGCTTTTATCTGGACTTAAACATCCACAAGGATTTGAATTCTGTAGCAGTGTCTTCTCAGGCACTGGAATCAGTGAAATTCTGTGCAAATGTAAGAACTGATCTACTTGGATTCAGCCACTGGAACAAGAGTCCTTTTGGGTAAGAGTCAAATTTGCAGGTAAATGTGCCTCCACACGCCCAGGGTTCATGTGTCTGCTGTGTGGCACTTGCAAGGCAAATGCTGAATGCATCTAAGTCTCCTAGAAGTTTCCTTCTCTTTCTGCTGAGTATATTAAACACAAAGCAGATTTCATTGGAAATAAATAATTCTTAAAATTCAAGACAACAAGAGCATTGTTCCATCTATTTTTAGCTTCACCACTTGTTTAAGTCTTGGGTGCCTGACATTGCTTAGATCTGTGATAAAGCCAGACAGCAAGAACTTTATCATGCTTTGATAGAGCTGGTTTTTTGTCAGCATGCTCTCCTTTGTCATCAGCATTAGAAGGCAGAAAGCTGAGAAGCATTTATAGGGAAATAACTGAAACTTGTTCTGCCAAAGAAAGGGAAAAAAAACCAACCAACCCACAAAAGACATTAAAAAATGAAAAATATTCTTGAAACTGGCTGGGGCAGTGACTTCATGTTAAGGGCTATTGAGTCCTAGAAATGACGGGGCTCACAGCACTTTCTTGCCTGACAGGCCTGGTCTTTCTGGATTGATTGAATATTTCTGACTTCTTTTGAACTCTTCCTGCGGTGCATTGTAGTTTTGGGGCTCCTATTGTGCAGACAGAAAGCCTTCATTCTCAAATAACTGGACTTCATAACTAAGAGAGACCTGTGCTTGGTTTACATCTACTGAAGTAGAAGGTGGTTTTACAAATTCAGCCCGAAGTGGCTACTGTATTCTGGGTCTCAGGCTCACTGTGCCTCCCAGTAGCAATGACTTTATTTCCTGGTAGATACGAGGGAGGGAACATTTTCAGGTTTTTTTACAAGTGATTTAGAATCTATTGAGGCTTTTGACACCTTGGAAGAAATATGGTTTGGAGGCAGTGCTTTTGCAGTGGAGAAAGGATTTGCTTGGCCTTTCATCTCTTTTCTCTGAACAGCATTGATATGATGTGAAAGTTGGGATTCCTAGCTCTTCATCTCAAACAGCCGTTGACAGCAATCGATCTTATGGCTCTGCAGTTGAATAGGACTTAAAAAGATGGTTTATTTTCCTGATATGGAAGATACAAGGCAGTGTTGTGTGCTCCATTTGAGAGAAGTGTTATGGATTCAGAATCCCACTCTCAGCTCTTACAATCAAGTTACTGAACACAACTGTCTAGTTTCATCATTGTATATGCAAATACTTAATCTGTGCTTGCAATCATATTTCTTATTTCTGTACAATTAGGTGCACACAGTTTAGAAACCCTGTCCTCTTCAAAAAAATATTAGAACCCCCTGTTGTAACTGACAGTTTGATGATCCAGTTACTCCATGTATTTATTTTTAAAATGGAGAAAAACAGAAATAAAGTACATTCCTGAAGGGTGGCCATGAAGCTCTTAATATTTGATAATTATCTTTAGGGAGGAAAGATGCATTAAGACACATGCAGTGTTATGACTTGCACTGACTAAAAGTAGCATTTGCTGAGAATATGATGTACTGAAAATGACTGCTACTCTTATAACACCATCAGCCAGAATGGCTGTGAAGGATTTGTTTTTCTGTCTCTGCCTTTAATTTCATCATGATTTTTAAAAATTCCCAGAGAGTGTTGCAGCTGCTCCAGCATTAACAGCCTTGAAATAGAAATGTGTTACTTAGCAAGATACAGCTGCAGAGGAGAAAAAAAATTCCCCAAACAACCCCAACATTTGGATTGATTAATCTACCTAGATCATTATTCGTATTTTAAATCCATGTTGTTTAAACTTAAATCTGTTTGCCTCCCAGCCATTTTATTTAGTTATGTTTTTTTCCTAAAGTAGTAACAGTTTCCAAGATCTGCATAAAAAATGAATACTGCCCAAGCAGCTCCTGCAGCTTATTGGCTCCTACTCGCTTCAGTATCACTGAGATTGCTCTCTTGAGGCTCTTTACCCACAATGATGTAAATAACTATTCCTCCTTACTTTGCCCTCTCTCCCTTTCTGTACATGCTTCCGCCATCTTTGGCCTTTCCTAAGTACAGCGTATTTCATACCATCATTATTAGAGGTTGGAAAAACACACAGTCTATTTACACGTCTCCAGGTATATAAGACCTAGGGGAGCCATAGGAGAAGTTCAGCAGTTCCAAGATTGATTATCGCCCTCTCCAACACTGCCATTAGAGAGAACATTTCTGCTCCCTTTGTTTCCAGTGCCATAAAACCTTAGCTATGTCATGAATTTAGTAGTGTCTTTTCTGTATAGATCTTACACTATAAAAGTCTGTCTGTATCTCAGACTCTTCTCCTGCACAGGGCAACCTCTCTAACCCCTAAAATCAGAAAAAAGAAAAGGCATCTCAGACAGGCATCTCAGTTTTTCTGAAGAGCTGTTTATGATGACATAAAGGGAAATAAGAAAAACTTTTACAAATATGTCAATGAAAAGAGGAAGACTAGGGAAGATGCGGGCCCTTTCCAAAAAGGCACTGGAGAGCTGGTCACAGGGGATTTGGAGAAGGCTGAGGTACTCAATAACTTCTTTGCCTCAGTCTTCACTGGTATGGCCTCTGATTCCACAACTCAAGTCCTGAAAAATAAGGCCATATATCAGGGGAATCAGGATCCACCCACTGTGTGTGAAGAGCAGGATCATGAACACCTGAGGAACTTGGAGAAGCACAAGTCTATGGGACCTGATAAGATCCACCCACGGGTCCTTAGAGAACTGGCAGATGAAGTTGCCAAACCACTGTTCATCATATTTGAAAGGTCATGGCAGATTGGTGAAGTTCTCACTGACTGGAGAAAGGGGAACATAATCCCCATATTTAAAAAGGGAAAGAAAGAAGATCCAGGAAACTACAGGCCAGTCAGTCTCACCTCGTGCCTGGTAAAGTCATGGAGCAGATCCTCCTAAAAGTATTGCAAAAACACATGGAGGGTGACACAGAGGTGATTAGGAAACCAACATGGCTTCACTTGGGGCAAATCATGCCTGACCAATTTGGTGGCCTTCTATGACAGAGTCACATCATCGGTGGACAAAGGAAGGGCAACTGACATCCTCTACCTGGAATTGTGCAAGGCATTTGACACTGTCCCACGTGACATCCTGGTCACCAAACTGGAAAAGAATGGGTTTGA
>VZTY01026762.1:140641-152019 GCA_013400935.1 Turnix velox
AGAGAGGTGATTTTGCCCCTCTACTCAGCACTGGTGAGACCCCACCTGGTGTATTGCGTCCAGTTCTGGAGCCCTCAACACAAGGACATTGAGCTACTGGATCGGGTCCAGAGGAGGCACACGAAGATGATCAAAGGAGCAACTGCCCTATGAAGACAGGCTGAAGGAGTTGGGGTTGTTCAGCCTGGAGAAGAGAAAGCTGAGGGGGGACCTTATAGTAACTTATCAGTACCTGAGGGGGTCCTACAGAAAGGCAGGGGTTGGACTTTTTAATAAGATATCTGATGGGAGGACCAGAAGCAGTGAATGCAAATTGGAAGGGGGTAGATTTAGACTTGACCTAAGAAAGAAATTTTTTACAGTGAGGGTAGTGAAACATTGGAACAGGTTGCCCACGGAGGCTGTGGATGCCCCCTCTCTGGACATGGCACTGAGCAGCCTGATCTAGTGGGAGGGGGATTGGAACTCGATGATCTTTAAGGTCCCTTCCAACCCGAACTATTCTATGATTCTGTGATGTGGTTGATGATGGTTGTGATGATGGTTGATGTGGTTATGATGTCCTTTACCTGCTGGGCAGGTAAAGATAAGGCTCTGGTCCATGCTGGTTTCAAAGTATCTAGTCCCTGTTAGCTCGACATTCCCTTCAGGCAGCACCAGTTTCTCCATGGACCAGCAGAGATTCCCACATTGCACAGCAGAAGCCTCTACACAGGAGCTCTCCTAGCCAACTTCACATCTACAGAGCTAAGTCCAAGCAGACCTAGAGGTGCCTGACTCAGGTACCATCCCCATCCCACAGCTGCACTGAGCATTTCTCACAGCTCCACAAAGGAATTGGGCCTTCACAAATGGGGGGATGGCTGAGAGAAACTTTTTTGACATTGTGGTTTTAACTCCACGCAGGGTTTCACATATGGCACTGATGAGATGCAGTAAGGCAAGGAAACAGAGGAACAGGAGAAAGCATCCCTAAAAACATCAGCCTACATGAAACTAGGAGGGATTTTCCTTCCAATTCATCCTGCGAGAACTCAGTCCATGGTACTTCCATCCGCAGGAAAATGAGAGGAACGTGACTGCTGAAAAAACCTGTGTTACCACAGGAGTGCTCCTAGAAGCAGAGCATGAGATCAGGCTGTCCCGAAAAACAATGTTTCATACCTCCTGACATGCACTGGTATCCAGGGGATTTCCTCCTGCAGTCTGTAATATTCATGGATTTTGGAGACCTTCTATCCCTCCTAAACCTGTGAGACCATCTAATTTATAGGAAACTGAGAAAACAGGAAGTCTGTGGCACTTCCCAGCCTTATCACATTTTTTGTTCTGATGGTATAATCCCATTTTCATGATCTAGAGAGAAATACATCTTTTGGTCAACTGTTTATCATGTAGCATTGAGTACCTCTCACCAGTAACTCCCACAATCAGGCATTATACAGGCATACATGCTTTACCTCCAGTGCACCACTTAAAGAAACCCAGATGGATTAATGTTTTATTCTTTATTTTTAAAATGCTGAACAAGGATATCTTATCCTGTCAGGCTGTACTTTCCCCCTCTCTCTAAATAATTCCTTTGCCCTCAGATTATTTCAACATTTTATTTAGCAGCTCTCTATTTCTCTCCCAGCTAATTTATTCCTTGAAGTGCTTCCTCAGACTTTTTAGTTTGTCTGCTCTTTGTTGATGACATTTATGCACCCTAGCTTGAGTAGGCTACAGCTTTTTCTTCTCTTCTCAGAAGTTGTCTGCAGTACTTCAATAAGTCCTATAATCTCCTTTTTTGTAAAGAATGCAGATTCAGTTTACCTAACCTTTCTAAAAACTGATGCGTGTCTGAGTCATCTCTGTTGCCCTCTGGTACTTTTCCCTAATATCCTTCTTTTATATGGTGACCAGAAAGGCATACAGCATCTCAAATGTGACCTCACAGGTACTTAACCAATGCTATAATAATTTCCTGTGACTTATAATTGATACCGCAATATTAATGTTTCCCAGGATTTTGCAGAGCAGTGAGGTTACATTCCTTTCTCCTTTAGGCTTCTCCCACATGCACTCTTTCAAGCTGACTTTCCCTCATGCTGACCCAGAGTCTCCTGCTCTTATCTACATACTTCAATGTCTCCTTATGCAAGTCTGCGCAAGGTATTGGGACTCATGCCTCTCTTTGAACTTCTGTATTGGTTTGTAGGCTGGTTCCTCTTAGACAAGTACAGCTGTCACTTTCCATGTACCCAGGTTCATGTTAAGAGGGTCTTTTTTCATTCAGAGCTGTTTCCTATGAGTTTGAATGGTTCCAGACTCAGCTGCTACTGATGCCACAATGGGATCAGATTAGGTATGTACTGTTGAGCATCTCTGAACAGGGAGTTCTTTTTCTGCTGGAGAAGGTGGTGGATCTAACTGATAGAGAATTAAGGGCAGAGTTCCTCTAACAATAAGGAAAGGAATAAGTCTGGGAACAGAATGAGAAATCACTGAGTTTGGAGAAGTTTAATGTGAAGTAAACCTATGCTTGATGCTTTCTACAAAGAGCAAGGAATTCCTGACCACTCACCTCCCAGCAAACCGCATACTTCAAAGGATAAAATCTGTCTCTTTGTGCTAGAAAATATGCTGCATTTTTTTCAAATGACTCTTGGCTTTTTCAAGTATAAAAGAATGTTTCTATAAAGAGTAGAATCTATGATCCATTACCATTCATTCCCACAGGTATTAAACCAGGTATCTGTAGCTTCAGCATTCTTGAAGGCAAATTTCAACACACATAAAGGGAGTCCCTTACAGTTTTACAAAGTAATAGTGCACATTTATCTAGACACTCCATATTTTACTCTCCAAGTACTATTAACCTAGAAGGCAGCCACTTGTGTGTATACATAATGTGCTTTTCTGGCTTTTCTACTTGAACAGTAAGTACACAACTATGCATCCAGCCAGCCAGCCTTCTTATACTGACATAATTACACCCTTTGAGTAGACATTAAAGCAGGAATATTGTTTGTTTTGTGAACAGCAGCCTGGCTGGCTGGCTTAAGAGGTACTGACTGAGGTTTTGCTCTTACCCACTGTGTATGACAGCTATGCAACCAGGTCCCAGATCTGCAGCACATACATAGGTGAAAATATGATTTTTGCCAAGTGTGATTGCAGCTCCCAGTCTATAATCACTTCATCCTGAAGTGTACTTGCTATATAATTATCAGGAGCTTGAGGTGACAGGGCAAAAAAGGACATTGGGAGAGGTGGAAAAATGACCTGGGATTTGTTCAGACAAAGGAGTACTTGCTAATTAATTTCACTGTAACTCTGTGATTCTTTTAGACTTAGTTAGATGATTACTCCAAACCACACAAACCTAGTAGCAGCTAGGCAGGATTCCCGTGAGCAGGATTTCACAGCATGGCAGAGGTTGGGCATACAACTCTGAAAATCTTACAGTGTAGCCCCCTGATCAAAGTAATCCAATCAGGACTGTCCCATCAGACTCCCAGTTAAACAGGATTTTTTTGTTTAAATTTAATTTCCTATATTTTATTTTGTGCATCTTGTCCTGCCACTAGGCACGACTGAGAAGTCTCTGTCTTTACTTCCCACACCAGATATTTATACACACTTATAAGATCCCTCTGAACTTTCTGTACTCCAGGCTAAGTAATCCTCTCTTCCTCAGCCTCTCCTTGTGCAACAGACATGCTCCCTTCCCCATTTTTTTCTCCCCACCTCCAGGTAAAGGAGTTGTTTTTGTGGTGCTGAGGCCCACTCAGAGCAGGTGAAGGAGAGAACACCTACTTCATGCATCCATAAGAAAGATAAACTAGGTCTCCTTCAATAGTCCGGGACACAATGCTTGTGAATTCCTGACACAGATTTTGAATTTGCACCACCAGTTTGATTTCCTGAACCTAAAGTGAACTTGAGCTATGCTTTACTCAGGAATGACTCAAGTTAAAAATATGCACTCTAGCTTTGTTTCTGGGAGCTGAAGACTTTCTCTCATAGCCTTGGCTCCCCCAGATGAATGCCCTTTCCCTAGTATTATTCCATGTCTTGTCTGGATGGACAGAGCCACACTGACATGAGAGAATGCTGAAGGAACTAGGTTATTCCATTTTTTCCCTAACCTCCTCTCATATTATTCCCTGCTTCTCAGATGCAATGCTGGTTGTCCTCTGAATATGGAACATATTCCCTTTCCTCTACCCCTTTGTAGGATTTTCAGACAGATCCTTAGCTGTTCTAATAGCTCATTGCTCCTTTGAGCTCAATTTGGTTTTACTTTTCAGAGCTGCACCATTTCTTTTAAGTGAGCTGTGCCAATTTGTAACCAGTGATGGTTTAGACCCTTTTCTCACCTATTTCTGCAGCATCTCCCTTGTTAAAATTCCTGGGCAATCAAGTTTTATGGTGTTTGCTTCAAGAAAAGCATTCTCTCTTCTCCCAGCAATTTCTTGTTGAATAAAAGTAAAAAAAATAACCCTTGACAAGGCAGACATCTTACTGGAGCTGCATGGTATTTCCCTATCTGGCCAGCAGGCAGACTGGTTCAGAGTTGGTTCCCTAGTACCTCAGTGTGCTCATGAGACAATGTGGTTTGTGATTTTTTTTTCTTCTCTAACTACCTGTTTCTGACTCTTTAAAATTAGATTTTTTTCTCATTAATTAAGTTCTGTGGCCTTTATGAGAAAATTAAAGGAATATTCTTTTTAAACCAAATTGATATTTAAAAGGTATAATAAGTAAAAGTGTAATTTCAAAATTAAACACTGTATTTCATCTTTGTCTGCTATACTCATTAAATATTTAATTAAACTCCAGGCTGAGGAGGATTGATAGCTGGGAAGAGGAGGATGTGAGTTGCCCTTGCTCCTTAAAAAGTCTTTTATTTGGAAGTCTAAAGGCTTTTGAAGAAACAGTGAATCCGAACACATTAATCCATCCCACCTTAAGCTAAACCTTGTGTTCACCCTACCCTCTCCTGGGTCTCATCTAAGCAAACAGGGCAATGGACTCACTGTAGCACTGCCACATGTCTACAGAAGACCTCTTACAAACAATAGGGACTTCCAGGTTCAGTTGACGGATGCACAGCTCTGCTTCTTTCCTTTAGATCAGGAAGCACAAAGGGACATTTTTGTTTGCTGAGCTCTGTGGAGTCAGAACTTTGTGAATTTAAATGATTCTTCACCATCTTTCTCATTCACTTCTTCTGGGACTCTTTCTGGCTGCTACTTAGTCTGGTCCATCCCAGAGCTGTTCATCTTTGTCTTCTTTTCTTGTGATAGAGGCAAAGAGAGACTCACCACAGAGCTGCCTGCACTGGCCATAGCTCCTCACTACTTGGAGGCTGGGAGCATATACCACATACTAAAAAGTCTGGTGTAAGAAGTTAGTATAAAGCAGGTCTTTGTGCCACAGTGCCACACCAGTATATTTTTTTTAGCATTTGTTCATGTCCAAACTATGAATTAAATACCACAATTAACTCAGTTGCTAACCACATTATACACAGATTCATAATCAGATCAGACCCCACTAGAAATCAGACAGGATTCCTCTCATTCTGGAAGGCTGATTTCTATTCAGTATTTATGCCTGGTTGATTTAAATATATATTTCTTGGCCAGTCATATTCTTCAATGTAAATAATGCTTTCCTGTGAGGATACACCTGTAACAATGTCTTTATATGCAGCAATCTGCTCCGTCTTTTTCCCCAGACCTGTCCACTCTGAAAGTTTGCCTTGAATGGGTTTGGACAGAATTCCAAACAAACTCTGGTGCCTGATGACATCAATGCTCCCTCATTTCCTTCGGAAATCATTCACCAAGCACTTCCTAGGATTTTATCTGCCTTTTTAGTGGCTGTATTACATTGCTTGATCATAATGATTCAGTGTCCAAATAACATACCTAGGTTTTTCTCCTTCTTAGTCATTTCCAACTAATGAGTCAAAGCTTACAACAGGAGTTCGGTTACCAGTCTCTTAAGTGCATGACTTCACACATCTTTATTCCATTTCTGTTTTTCCACTTCTTCCCACTTGATATATTGACAACACCTTTCAACTTTTGCATCTGTTAATCACTTCTGCATACAACAGCTCTTCATGCCAAGGTCATCAAAATGCAGGAGATAAAGCATGAGATTGATTTCAGTGACAACTGTTGAGGGCTGATTGCTTCCCACCAGAAGCGTCTTCTACACAGAGAGACAATTGCCTCATTCCATTTAAGAAATTTCTCACAAGTTCTCATACAATTTTAAAGCTGTCCAATTTTCTCATTTAAACCCATCTTTTTATATTGTAGGATATTAAATGCATTTTCAAAGCCCAATTAGTAAGAAGCAGATCTTTGCCTTGAAAAGTAAAGCCCTATGTGGTATTTTCTTTTAACTTCATGTCATTAGCTCTTCATTTTAAAATATGTTCTTTAACCTTACATACCGTGAAGGTCAGTCTAGCACATTTCTCTGCTTGAAAAATGAAAGGTACCCAGAGGGTGCAGCTGGTTAGCTGCACATTCATGTTACATATGGTTTACTGTCTACATGCAACATCTGCACTTAACAAGTAGGAATTAATTCTGTGTGCTAGAGTTATGACTGTCATCTAAAAAAGTAACAGGCAGAATAAGCTGGTATTAAATGCTAAATCATATGGCAGCTCATGAGCTCTCCTTTCACCTCTGGGAAGCTGGATTTAATAGAAATCCATTGCAGGGAGAAAAATATGACTTTAATTCAGCTCTTCTACAGTTCTGCACACCCTGGCAGCTGGAGGGGTTGTATTGGTGGGGAAGACAAGCCAAAGCCCATGGGTAAGCTCCTGCGGGTGGTGCAGCTTGCACAGGACTACTCTCTGGAAGACCTCAGGTATAAGAGGCTGACTGATCTCATGGAGTTTAGAGTTAGTGCTTGGAGGCTGGTGCTCTACATTGCTAGCCTAAGCTTTGGTGACAGGTTTTGATCCTGTAAGGAAGTCTGTTTGTGGGCAGGGATCCTTCAGCCTCATTTTACCCATGTGCACTGTAGCACTGATGTGGGCAAACAGCCTACAGCCAAGTTTAAGGCCACTATAGGCCTTGCACTCAGGTGGCCAGCAGGACATCTTGAAGAGGTAGGGTCAGGCTTTCATCCCACTCATCACACCATACTGCAGGGGTTGTGGACACTTGTAATTTCTTCCTGTGCCATACCTGTGAGCTGTGGGAGAATTGTAGCAGAGAAGAAAAAGCTGACCACCAGGGCTGAATGTAGCTTTCAGGTTTCAAGAAAGAGTGTGCCCACAAAACAGGAGCTACTACAAGAAAGAGCTATGCAATCTCATTCACTTCCCTTCATTTGCTGGATGTTCCTCATATATCAGTCTTTCTGTTTTCTTCCCACCTTCCTTCCATCATTCACTCTACAGGGATTCTGCACCTGAATGATCTCTGCTTAGCCACCTCGTACAGCCAGCCCTGCTACTCTCGTCTGTCTCAGTCTCTTCTGCTGTCCACGGGCTACTATTTGATCATTGCTAGTTTGGCCTGTCAGTTCTCCTTATAACCAAGTGACCTGCCCAGTCATTTCATGTTATTTTTTTGGATTGCATTGTTGTCCTGAGTTGCATGAAATGCTCTCTTCCTTTCTGCCTTAGTTATTCTAAGTATCAATCACTCCACAACCACCTTTCCTGCTATTAACCTTCTTCCTGTCTTCCAAATCAAAACCCATTTCTCACTTCCATATGTCAACACCAGCAACAAGCATCGATTAAATGTCTCATTTTTAAAGCACAGAGCCTTGCTACCCTTGCTTATATCTTAATGCTTCCCATATGCTTCTCATCAGACTCTAAATTCCTCTGTTTGCTTCCTATGAAAAGCCATTCTTCATTATAATAAGTTGCCCCAAGTAAATTTATTCATCATCTTTTCCTATGACAGACACGTTCTTTCACTACGGGAAATTAAACACTGTACCATATGGCCAGAGCAGCAAACTTTAGTACTCACTTGCTCAATTGTTTTAACACTTTGCTGCCTTTGTACAACAGTCTGTTTGCCACTAGCGTGTCAGGCTTCTGCCTGACATATGCATTAGACACGTTAATGGGAAGGAGAAAATTAAATGAAGTTGACAATGTGAAGAAAGAACAGTGTGATCCCATTAAGTTCCAAAAATTCACTATTTCTACTATTTTTCACTGGTCTAGAGGGAAAAAAAGTCCCTTAAACTAATTCCTCTGAACATGCTACATCATTAGCCTGCTGTGCCGCCATATGACACCTTTCAAAATCAGAACAATGTGAGAATTCAGAAGTCTGGGAATAGCATATACATGTCTCTGCTGTGCGTCTCTTTTGTGAGACTCATACTGTCATTAGCTTTACTTTTCATGCTGCAGTTGTTCCCCAAGCCACACTAAGTTCTGCCTTAGGTTCAGTCTAATTAATGACACACCATCAACCACTGCCTGAAGCTTAATTTTCTCCATGTTTGTCTTATGAATCTATCTCTCCTGACACAGCCTTTTTGATACATGTAGCAAATTGCATTTAATAGTAGAGAAGGAATACAAACTACCTTCCCTGGAGTCTCTTCTGATGCCGAGTTCTTGAATATCTCTCTTATATACTTATGGATCTTTTCTGGGGAGATTAAAAAGAAGCAGGGGAGAGAGTTGAAGACAATGATGTTCTTCCACAAATGTATTTTATCTCATTGCAGCAGCACATAATTCTTTTATTTTGGTCATTATCTATCTCTGGGCCAAATCTTAAGCTAGAAGAAGACATCCATGCCTCTACAGTGAGTAGAATTGTATTAGAATGCACCAGGGCTGACTGTGGCCCTTGTGTCAAGTTTCTTCTTGCTCATTTATTGAGTTTCTATGGTGGTCAAGCACCTAGGAGAAAACTGGTACCTTCAGTTATGCTATGCTTGTATTCCTGTTCCTGATTTACATCTAGGAGTGATGCAAAAGCCAAATAGCCACTAGCTAATGACTGTCTTTGCTCCTCATACTAGAGGGGACATGACTCACTGCTGACTGATATGTGTCCCATGGAGTCTCTGCAGGTGGGTCTCCTGGGAGTTTGTTTCAATGGAGCACAGGCTGCTGAATGGAGCTGCTGGGTAGCTTTGTGTGAATTCTTTAGTTTTCCCAGTGCTTGTTATAACTCCAGTTCCTAGCTCTTTGCTTTTGCCTCCTGAAAGAGGATGAACTTTTGTTCTGCCACTCACTCACATGCCCATGGCTGCAGCCTGGGGACCTCAGCAGTGATGTGTAGAGCATCTAGGGATAGTCTCTGCAAGGCAGATGTGCCACTTGGGCACAGAACCTTTTTTCCAGAGAGAGAAGAAAAGATCCTGAAGTCAAAGTGGTACATGACTCTTGCCGGTGCTATTTGTACTCAGTCAAACATCAAACAGGTGTTTTTCTTGAATAATTATGTTCTAAAATAGTGAACTTTTGAAATTATCAAGCCTTTAGAAAACTCTATTGATTTTTAACTCTGCTAAGCCTGAAAAAATAATAGCTTTTACCAGCATTATTCTTGCATCAGACATTTTATCAATTCAGTGTTATCCTGTGAGGGCTGAACTTGACTACACTGTTATTCTTGCTGTTATTGTAAGTTAAGCATTGGCAATGTTCTCGGCAGCTTATTTTAGAGAAAAAAATGTAATAATGCAGCAAAAAGGCATTTTGCATCCAGCATGGAGCTACAGAAGGAATTGTGAATAACCTGTGATCTTCAGGAAAAATCAATGACAGTTTCTCAAAGCTCAAGATTGGTTTTCAAGACTGTTGCTAGGGGAAAGGATAAAAATGTGTTTGATGGTGCTCCTCGACTTCCAGGCAGATGTGGGCAGCTGCTCAAATGGCATAAGTCCATAAAGTCCATTTGGGCTCTCTGTGTAAAAGCACCTGCTTTCTGCCAAGCTTCCTGCAAGTTCAGTGCTCTTCTCACCTAACATAAAATAGCAATATCCAAGCATCTCCACTGAAATTCTTCTTTATGGATTCAGTACTAGTGTGCAGCAACCAACAAAATGAATGCCTGAAATAAAAGTAATAATAAGCAATAATATAAAGCCCTTCAAAAGTACTTCCTATATTTCGAGTAGTGATTAGTTCATTCAGTGCTAGGTTTCCCTTATGCCTGTTTCTCTATTATCTCTATTGCTCAGTGTGCAGAGTTTCTGCATTATACATGAAGATAGATTTAGGAGCACAGAAAAGTCACAGGATTGGGAGGGAGGTTGTCTACTGCATCCCTCAGATTATACTTTTTGACCCACTGTAATGGAGACTATACAATCTCCCCAGTCAATCTACTCCAGTGTTTTGTATCCTCAGATAGACAGCATTCCCAGTATCTTCCCATGTCTGCCATGCGGTAATTTCTATCCATTATTTCTCATTATATCCACCGTGAGAAAATGTGTTAACCCTCTCATTTCTGAAGCAGATTTTTATATACTGGATGATTGTTATCACATCCTCCTCAAGTCTCTTTTAGAATAAAAAATCCCAATTTATTTCATCTTTCCCTGTAAATAACATATTTCTAGACATCTGATCATTCTTGGTTCTCTCCTTTGGGCTCTCTTCAACTGGTCTATATCTTCCTAAAAGCTCTTTCCTGTCATTCCTGAAAGAGTTGATGAGACCTTCAATCGAAGCAGTCAGGGAATAATATTTTCCTTTAAGTGCTCTCCATGGATAAGTGAAAAGGCTGCTAAATGGGATCATATAGCTGTTCTCAAATTTAGAACATAACCCTCTGAAAAGCATTGGTCTAGTGAAAAAAAAGGAGTTACACAGCTCTGAAGTGTGTGCATTCATCTACAAAATGAGCTGTCATTACAACAAAATATTTAAATACATTTCTGAGTGAGTCAACATGAATACACATCCACATCAAATTAAACAAGTCCATTGGGTGTGTGCCACTAAGTAGTCAGTCAAATAGTAGAGGTAAGGTGAATCAGAGTTAATGCATTTACCAGTGGTAGAGCAGCTCTGAATAGTATTGCTTTGCCAGCCGTTGTGTAAATGCATAGTACATGGCAGAAGTTGCCTTGAGGAGCAAACAGCCTAAGGAGAAAGAGAAGACACTTGTAGGAGATGTTGCATTTCATAAATCATAGAACCATAGAATGGTTTGGTTTGGAAGAGACTTTAAGGTATCATCTGGTTCCAATCCCCTTGCAAGTGCCGCAGGCAAGCTCCTTTGTATGTTCATAGAATCATAGAATGGTTTGGGTTGGCAGAGACATTAAAGGTTATCTTGTTCCAGCCCCCCTGCCATGGGCATGGACCACCTCCCACTAGACCAAGATGCTCATCCTTATCCTCATCCAGCCTGGCCTTA
>VZTY01026765.1:4403-56785 GCA_013400935.1 Turnix velox
AAGGTATTCAAGTGAGAAAAATGAAGTGGCCACATTAATTAGCAGCTATTTACTCCTTTTAATAAGCAAACACATGAAATTGAAAACTGGAAATCACCTCATCATCACAAACCAACTTAATCTGAGACATCCTGCTACATCCTGTTTCTTAGCACTTCACTTAGCACATGCAGGTCAATTTTTATCCAAGGATCTGAACATAATGTACAAGCATTAGCTAATTAGTTTTCTTGCAAGCACTTGAAATATCAGACATGCTCAGAAGGGAGATAAAGGTGGGGTTAAACCACAGAACCACATATCATGAGACCCGTGAATCAGATGGAGCTCTACCACAGGCTGCCTTTTAGAGTGGAACATCTCCATCAAAGCACCTTTTTCCAGGTTTCATAGGTAGCTTTTTGTTCTGGAGTACTGCATGCCCAGAAGCACCAGTCACAATGAAAACACCAGACAAACTGATAGGAATTTCTACCCACACATCAAGGGGACTGGTCCAAACTGGGCTTGAAAAATGAGTGCTAAGGTTGAGATCAGCTTCTTGACTCTGTCTAGATGAATCACCACACTGTCCATTTCTGAAATGAAATCAACCAGCAGAATATCAGAATATCAGCTCTGTCTTCCAAACATGAAATGAAGGATTTGAGTATCCCTGGGAAGGAAGGCAATTTTTTTCTTGACTCAACACTTGGCCATCTAACCTTGAAATGCCAGATGTTGTAAATATCATACACTGCCACTGTAAAAGTGGGGCAAAGTGTGTGAAATCCAAAATAAGAAGGCAGTAGGAGGAGTTTTTTCCCCCACCATACTGCTGTATCATTCTGGTTCTGAAAGATAAAATCCTAAAACATGATCCTGCAGTACAGCAGTATTCATTTCTACCTTTGAGATCATGTGAAATTGCCAAAGTCAGTATATACAGCCACTCCTCCAGCCATTGTACATTACACATCCCCTTTGCATTAGTAAAAACTTGCTGCAATCACAGGTTAGACTATGGTAGCAGATGAGTTTTTCAAGGCATGAAAAACTCCTCACTTTGACAGGGTATTTTGTAAAGCCACTGCTGGATGTTGCACTTCCTGGGAAACATTCCAAGGGAGCCTGAGTCCTCACAGCTTTGGGACTTGCAAGGAGCTGCTCTCACTTACTCCTCTTCAGAAGCTTGCTTCAGTGGTCCTGTTGGTGGTGCTTGTCTTACCTCTGTGAGCCTGAATTAGGTCACAAACTCGTGTTTTTGTTGTCTTTTTGTTTCCAGATAGGCTTTTTTATCAATTTAGCGAGCTTGATCTGTCTGGATGAATGTGAAAGCCAGTTGTGGATGAAGTGGGACTGCCCGGGTGGCAATGGGAGGGAATGAACTGCTGCTTTCAACAGTAGTGAGCTGTTTCATGAGCTCATCTGTGAAATCTCTCCTTTTAAAGATTAACTTGCTGATAGGAGAAAAAAAATTGTGAATTGTGTAGGTAAATAATCTTAATCAGTGTGAATGCTGTCAAGTGTTGAGTAGTAAGTAAGAGTTTGTTCCCATCAAAAAATGATGCCAAGGCCAAGGATGTCCCAGATTTCAAATTGTGTGAACTTTTTTTTGAACTGGAAACAGCATTTTGGGAATATGGTCATGCTGCTAAATACCAGGCTCTCTGACACTGAAATTTGAAAGCAGGATGAAAATACTGAAGCAGATGTTGATACATGGGAGGGGGGTTGGAACTTGATGATCTTTAAGGTCCCTTCCAACCCAAACTATTCTATGATTCTATGAGATCCTCTGGATATACCTGAGAGAAGAGAAATTCAGCAGTATGGGATTCTTCTCTCACATATCACATCACCATGGTATCATAGATAGCACCATCACCAGAGCTAGAGCAGATTTCGACAGGTAGCAGCTCACCTCTCAGAAGAGTAAGAAATGTGTACAGCTTCTAGACTGAGCCTCACCGAGACTTCAGGCCGTTAATGAGATGTGTATGAAATTGGGATCAAGCCAATGGTGCTGGGTTTGTACTCTTGACATTTCAAGTCTCTGAAGCAGATGTAAACAAACAGCTACACACATCTGTAGCTGCAGGATGCTGGTTTTCAATATAATAGAAATATCTTCAAAATAAGTCACAGTCAGAACTTCTTCCTTGAAAGAAAGCTTGTAAAAAGTCTGCAAAAAAAAAGTACTTAAAATATCCTGTCAGTCATTCCACTGACTAAACAGTAACATACATCTATGAAGAGACTTTGGTTTTTAGTAACAGAAACACACCTTCAAGCCTTTATTTATATTATTTTTTAAGATTAGGGTTAGTGAGCTTAAACTCAGCTATTAACTGCAACACAGCATATCCTCAGGGTGTCAGAATTCTCAAGGTAATCTCCTATAATTATGTAAGGAAAAACATATTTTTAAACCTTGCACCTAAGCAGACAGCACTTGAGCTTCTTGAATTCGTATGTTGCAAAAAACAAATCCAAATCCAAATCCACAGTATAAAGAAAAATATCCTCAAGCAGATTTCATTATTTTGGAAGTGAAATGCCTAAAGTAGGCATTAAGGTATCAGAATCTGAATCAGGTGAAGTTAAATATAAGAACTACAGATGGGAAATACTACATCCTCTCATGGCAGGAGAAACTGCTGTTTCAAATGTCTACAGCATTGCCAAGGTTTTTTCCTACTAAGGAAACCCAAAGATTCTGAAGCACAAAATCTTAATGAGATTTAAAATGCTCCTGCATTTTCCTTATATAATCTACATATTCTTCTCTTCAGTTACTGAAGGCTGCTACTTCCTTGTCTTCACAAAAACAATAATAAGGTAGAGAAAGGTAGACACAGGCAGGTAACAGCAGAAATTCCTCACTGCTCCAAACCACCCACATGACTCAATCTGTCACCTTGTGCTCCAGTGCTGAGATCCACAGACATCAGAACTGATGCTTATGCTGCTCTATCCAGCCTGCCAATAGGAATTCCTGATACTGGATCCAAAATTAAAGTAAAACTGCTTAACCTCTGTATTTTACTAGCTGACCTTCAAAGCTGATAAAAGCTTTTTTTTCCCCTTTAAAAAACTGGAGCTCTTAGGAAGCCAGGAAGTGCTTTATCTTCATCTCATGACTCGAGTCCAAAAGCTTCAATTTTGTTTCTCTCTGTCCTTTGGGCCAGTTTGGCAATGTGATTCAGAGATGGCATTCCTGGCTCAAGCATGGCCACTGCACACAACAGCAGAAACTTGCTCTTTCAGAAGCAAATACATGTGAAAAAATTGTATAAACAAAAAAGCATTCATCTGAAGACTCAAAGGGAAGTATTGCAGATATTTTAAATCAGTAAGTGCAAACATAATCCCGAAGTAACACCATTTAGAATTATTTCATGCATAAGTATCAAGACAATTCTCTTATAAACTAATTGCATGGTGCCATCTTTAACATGATTCTTATACAAAAGCAGTTTATTACATGAGAGGTTTTATTTTGTACACTTACATGACACAAAAGAAGCTATTAAATTCTATAACTACATCTTCTTATTTGCATAGGGCAAAGTAGAAAGGTTTAGACTTTTGGAAGTTTTTATTTAATAGAGAAAAATCACTTGTTTTGAGGAATTCCAGAGCTATTACTGTTATTTCACTGACCACCAAAGCCCTTTAGAAAGAGACTATTTAGTAGGAAGAAAACATCAGGAGACTGGCAGAAGAGTTTGGGCACATTAAGTGGACATAGAGAGATGGTTAATTTAATCTTTAATTAAAGGAAATAACCACGGATTGGAAAGACAAAGAAGAATCTAAAAAGTATTCGCTCAATATACAACAAACACATCCCCTGAGTTCTTCAATGTCTAGTCCTTAAAGAACAGTCCACCTCTCTTTTTTAATATTCTACTTTTTGGACATTGCAAGGTGCTTAGTCTCCAACAGCAGCAGCACAAATCATGTCTGTGTTTATTTCCTACTTTTGTGTGTTGAGCATCTTCATGTCTAACACCCGCAGAAGGTTTTGAGGCAGTGTCACACTTAGCACTTCTCTACCCTGCTTCATCATAATAAGCTCCTAGGCATTCATTTCAGGAATTCTTTGCCTTGCTAGAAACGGAATATTTCTACCAGAATATACCCACTGCATCTACTGAGGTTTCTACTTAATGCTGCTCCATTGTTGTCCTTGCTGGACTCTAGGTTTTAGGCAATTTTGTGCTAACACCTACAATACAAATTTTGATTTGCTGTTTTGCTGGGAGAGGTAACAGATTTGCAGGTTTTATCATTTTTTCCATCTCTTCTATGTTTAGCTTGCCTGTGCTGCTACAATCTGAAATGCTGAATGCTCTCTGCAGCTGCATACTGTGTGACAGATGCAGAGTAAACTCCACTCCACCCAGCAGCACAGCGCAGAGGGATTGGGAGCTATTCCTGGATGCAGTTTCAACTTCTTGTGTGACATTGGACAAGGCCTCTTAATCTCTCTGCTCTTCATCCTTCTTCTCCAAAACACTAATGATAATATAAACCTACTTGATTGCTATTTATTTCTCTATCAAAACATGTCCATCTGTGAGGAGAGAAGACACTGCTCTCCATCTCTCTGCCTCCATCCAGCACTGAGCTGCTGCCTTTTTCCCCCTCCATTTTCTTTCCAGCTTTCTCACTTTCTCTGTGTTTCCCAGTCTTGCCACAGACTTCAAAATTTGGCCTTACTGAGTTTTTGTGAAGAGCAGAATGAACACTGGAATAGGTTGCCCAGAGAGGTGGTGGAGGCATTGAAGGGGAGGACTGCTGAGGCTCTGTGCAGGATGTCCCTGCTCACTGGGTGGCCTTGGAAGGTCCCTTCCAACATGATCTGGTTTAAAATCTGGAGCTTCAAGAAACACTGTCCCCAGTTACCACTTTGCTATTCAGACCAATCACCTCATCATCTAATTTCACCCAGAACCTGCTATACTTCCCTGTATTCACTGCTGGTATGTCCCTTCAAAAATGCCTTACCCAAAGCTCTTTAAAATTTGTAATATCCCTTTGGAGTTTCTAAGATTTGGAGACACTAACGAAGGGTAAATTATTATTGTCAACATGAAATGGGTTTGGGTTGTTCACCAGAAAGCAGGAAAACAATGCTACTGCAACTTGAAGTGATTTTTTTTCCTCATAAATTGAGTCTGTTACATTTTCAGGTTGTTCAGCTCTTTCTAAAATTAAAATTTGACATATTCATTTCTTTGGCTGGCTCAAAGTTGAACTCTTCACTGAACACAGCATTTTGCCAAGAATTTCAATCAAACCCAGCTCCTAATAATCCTAAGTCATAAATACCACTACAAGAAGTTTTTTCCATTACTGGAAAGAGGAACTTGTGGTGCATTTCATAGAACTAGTATGAGAGGCAAGAGCAGAGCTGTTTATAGAACTGGATTTTGAGAAGATGAAAGATGTGAGGAATGGCAGACAACATGGCATTAAAACACAACAGCTGAAAAAGAGCAAGAATGAGTTTTTAAATGAACAAAGCTAGTGAGGCTTTAGATTGCATCTCACTACAAACTCAGCCTCTGTCATGAGAAATGGACTTAGAGGGAAAAACCCTCTCTCCTGATGCACCCTGTACTTCCATCATATACAGCAGAGCCCTAATTTATCTATTCAAGCAGACTAACCATGTCTCCTTATATTCATGAGAATCATAAGGCAGAGAGAGTTCAGGCTTTTTCTAAATTTCCAATTTCTGCTGCTGTGGGAGACCATGAACTGTCCCAGGAATGGTGCTGCAAAATGATAAATACTTGGAACTGGCACTATGTATCACCCTTCGCTACAGAGTATTTTTCTGATTGAAATTCATTGCGGGCAATCCAGCAGACATGCTCGTTTGTTCACTTCAGGGCTGTTAATAGAATATTCATACTTTGTATCTTTTATGTTGATGGCATATGAACTGATCAAATACTGACCTTATCTGCACCCTGTGAATTGAGACTAGTCTTTGGACCCATCAATTTCCAGCTAAGATTTTTCCAGCCTGGAAATGTGAAATTCACAAGCCAAACAAATAATGTAAAGCTACATTTTAGACTTAATTTTGCAAGTTTGTCTCTTTGTCACCCTATACATCAAAGCCTTTACAAAAGCACTTCAATACTGCAAGAAGAGAAAAAGTTAGAGACGAGGGAAGAGATGGTCCAATGGCAGATTACCTTTAAGCATGTCTGACTCTGAAGAAGAAATGAATGTATCCAAATTCTGCTCTGAGAGCAGTGAGGTCTGTCACCATCTCTCCCACACCAGGAAATACGGATTTTTAAGGATGATTTAACCCTTAAGAAGTAGGGAGGTGTCAGCAATGTAATTTTGTGTGATAACCATTTGCCTTTTGTTACTCTCAAATCATTGCATAGAGAAAGTTTGCATGGGCAACTAATTAAAATGTCAATTAAAGTGCATACATTTAAAGATGCTGCACCCATGCATTATGCAATATGCAGAAAAAAGGCATATATTTCTATTATGTTAATCAGGTTGACATGGTAAATGCAAATAAGTTTGTTTCACCTGGAGCTGTAATTAAGTGCCACCACTTAATTGGAAGGAACCAGTGCTAATTGAATATACTGCTGTAGTAAGGCTCCTCTGACAATGAAAGATGTTTCTATCTGTCACCATTTCACTTTCCCAAATGTCAATGTCTTTCCAGTCTTTAACCTAGCTTTTCACTAGCTGTATTGCCTGTTTAAAAAAAAAAGCAAATTGAAATAATCTACAACACTCTTTCTCCTAAAGACAGTGAATAAAGGAAATTAAGAAAACAGATTTTATAAACTGTTTCCATCACGCAAAATAAATCTCAAGCAGAGCTAACAGTTGCACCACAGGGGACTTTCAGAGCTCAGGAGACTTCAAGATCTGTAAAACCAAAGTCCAGCACTCACAAAGTTTAATGGAGAACATCAGACTCTATTTGACATGAGCTCTGCACACAAACATTGCCTCTTTGGCAGCCTACAGAATCCTTCAGCTCCAGCTGAGCACCTGCTGCAAGGGAAATATTTAAAGACTACACCAACAGTGGCAGGGATTGTGATCTCAACACTTTAAACACAGTCTGTGCACTCTTCCTCCCTTATCAGTCACTGAAAATCATGGATATAGTGTTGTAAACATAACAAAAAAATAATTAGGTTTTCAGACAGACAATGCAGTGAGAGCCCAGACATGGATTTGTTTCACTTGATTAGGAGTCATTCAATATCAGCTTACAACAAGGTACAGCCAAGAGTCAGAACAGCAAGACACCCTCACTTAATTACCACAAGTGGGTTACTAATGTTCTCACAAGACAGACAGATGGCTGTCTTCAGATCTGTCACCAGCACTAATAAGTGCTTGCAACCATCCATCTTCCTAGGCAGATCTGTCTGTAATTCACTAAGCAAATTGGCAAATAGCCAAAGGCTCTGCTCTTTCTCCTCCTTTTCAGGAGCCAGAGAGAAAAAGGAAACAATGCCAAGACAACTTCAGCAATTCTTCCTGTGTTTGTCATTGCTATTTCTTGTTTCAGCCATTAGAAGTATTTCAATACACACACAAAAGCAAAAGATTGTATGTATGGAGGGGAAAAGAAATGCTTTGACCCATAAACTCTATTTTTTACCTAAATCTAGTCCCAAGTGCTAGGCAGCACACTGATAATGGGATGTATGAGGTATCAGCCTTTTATGTACTGACATCAAGAGTCTGCTTTTGGTGCTTTCAAAACATAGGTATGTATGCATTTGTATTATGTACATATATGTGTGTGTGTATATATGTTATATGTACTTGTGTATATAATCATATATGTATTTAATATATTACATCTATATGTATGCATTTGTACATGTAAACTTGCATATGTTTTTTTCAGTAAGCATCAAGGTAAGAAAGATACTGACCTGGCAACAGAAACCATTGCACTGGAGGCTAAAGGCTTAAAGGCTGTCTTTCCAGCTACAAGCTTGGCCACCCTTTCCAACCGAGGATTTGAAAGGCTTGTATCAATTGTGTGGACTGTAATCCCTTGATGACAATCACAATCAGTGTTTTAATGCACTCAACTCAAGTAGGTCTCAGTGGATTGTTTGTATTTCCAACCCTCATATGCATAAGCAGAGCAGGACATGAGCCTGGCCAGCTCTCAGGCATTCTCTTATCCATTCCAACTCTCATCCTGAAGGCTGTAAAGCTCCCACAGATTTCAAATTTGATAATGGGTAATTTTTTGGAACTCACAGATGGAGAGGATTCCTGAAGTACAAAAAACATATGGATAGCAGCAAGGGCCAATCAGTTTTAACAAAGACTTTCATTAACTACAAGCCTCAAGTGAAAGTTTTTACAGTAAAGCCTTATTTCCAGTGCCCTACAGACCTGTCCTCACATAGCAGAACCATTGGAGAAAAGGTCTTAAACACATTGTTTCCCTCTCTAAAAAAAGCAATCTTCAGGAATTAGCTTTACTAACATGGAAGAAAGGATCACTAGCATCAAACCTGACTAATCAGTAACACTTAAAACACAGCAAAGTGTGATTCATTTCCTTTAAAATCATTTTACAGATGTAGGAAAGATCAATCTGACTCATATCAAAGAGGTAAGCAATTAGATCCCTTTCAAAAATCCTCACTGCAGTAGAGAGCAAACTCCCTTCTGCAGGATTAAAATGCATTTCATAAAGCATGAGCTTGATTCTAAAAGTTACTGCACATGTTTAACTGCTCACACAGCACATGCACTTCAATGTGTTCCTGTCTTTTTGCAGAAGAGGGACTTAGAGCTTCAATCCTGCCAACACTTCAATCCATTCACAGCATTTTTAATGGCACCATTCCCAAAAGAATGGTCTATCAGATTAAACTGTGCTTCATTTTTAATGCAAGGTGGTACAGTCACTCCCTCATGGGAAATCCCTACAATAGTTAATAGGGATGAACCTAAGAGGGCTGTAAAGATTTTTAATGAGGTTTCATCTGAATGGCTGTAAAAGCCTATAGAATACAATACAGAACACGTAAGCCCCTTCTGGTAGATAAAAATTAGATTTTTTTTTTTAATGCTAAAATCAAAAAGGGAACTGCTACATTTACAAGATAACTGTCACAGGGATCAGGGAAATCTCTTGAAAACACTTCCAGAAAGAATTTTTCAAACAGCATTTTTCCTCCTAAGAGCCAAGAGCCCCAAGTGCCCTCCCCTGTGGAGTGGCACAGGGGCTTCAGGGGGTCAAGGAAAGAAAGGAGACTGAAGGGAAACCAGCAGTGGAGCCTCGTGGAGGGGACTGGGGCAAGCAGTTTCCTACAGCTTTTAATGGGACATTTATTTTGTTTCCTTAAAAACCCTAGGAGTACTACCACAGGAAAATAAACCTGCTACTCTCATCATTAGCCTTCAGCAAAAGGAGAGATTTTGAACAACTGCCAAAAGTTCCTGCAATCCATTCAACTTCTAAATGAAGCTGTTTAAGAGCAAAAAAAAGTCAGCGTGTTTTATCTGCTATTGGATCCATTTCACTTAAGCACTTACCAACATATAGGAAAGACTGTTTCCACCTTGATGTATTTGAACTCTAATTAAACATGAGAAGGAATAAAACCAGAGTAGAAGTAGCTGAGATAAAATGATACGTGTGCTGCAAGGCAAAGCCAGCCATATAGCAGGGCACTGGACTTTCAGTTTATGGTTCTCTATCCACCACACTCACTATAAATTTGCACAGCTCTGACACCCATTAGGTGTACAGGCTGAACAAGAACATTACAGCACATTTTATGTCAATGTTTGCCTTGAGTAAGAAGTAAATTGTTGTTCCCACAGCAGTGGACAAGAGCAGCCATCACCTGAGATGCTATGAAAATTAAAGAGTGCAAACTCCCAATGACAGGGCAGTCATACTTTAGTAACACAAGGAGATTAATTTTGGAACAGCTATTCAGGATTTCCTTAAAGATCTCTCAAAAATTATTGAAATTACCTAGCTGTTGCTGTCTAAAGCCAATATCTGATAAAATCTTCAGCCAACTATGTCAACATTTGTACTCAGTGTTAATTACAATAGCATTTTCTCAGATAGATCAAAATTTTTATGCATAGCCCTGGAGTCTTACCAAATGGAGATTACACACCATCCTCACATGTTTGCCTCACATTTCATGGTCACAGCACCCAAGGCTGCCCCTGAGCTCCACCTTACTCACTAGACCCCCATCATTGGTGAGAACAAGGTCCAGCATGGCTCCTCTTCTCATGGTTTCCTGCACCAACCTTTCTAGGGCTTTGAACAGCTTAAGACAGAAGCACTTTACCACAAAACTCACCAGGGAATTGCTTTGAAGCTCAATGTCACCTGGCTCACACCTTCATGTCCCTAAGCCACAAGGCTGCTGTTGCAGGGCTGAGCTCATTAGCCCTGGAGCCATCACTTTCACATGTTATTACCAGCACAGCAGGAACCCCCAGAAAATCAAAGTTCAGTATCAAGGTTCCAAGTCACTGACTTGAATGTCACCCTGGAGCTACCTGCAAGGTTGTGTGACCTCCTGCCACTACAGCTGATGGGAGTAACAGCATGGGCTCACCCTCTCCAACTCAGCTCTCTCCTCTTCACTGAGCAGAAAAACGAATCAAAACATTCATATTCTACTT
This sequence comes from Turnix velox, assembly GCA_013400935.1. NCBI lineage: Eukaryota > Metazoa > Chordata > Aves > Charadriiformes > Turnicidae > Turnix > Turnix velox. The sequence goes on from VZTY01026765.1 coordinate 15,081, forward strand.
TTCTTATTTGCTGTCTCAGAAAACCACATTACAATGCAAGTACATTGCCCACCACCACCAATACACAACCACCAATAGCCACCCAAAAAGTTGTGGTCATTCCCTTCTACTGGAAAAGAGCCATCAGGGCACTAGGGAGGAGAAGCAGAGAAGCTGATGCTGACACAGTGTCTCACAAACGTCTCCAATCCAGGGGGATAAAAAGCAGCCTGAAGCCTGTGAACATCCTCATTACTTTTGACAGGACTGAATTTGGGTATGTCCCTAAGTGACATGCTCCTGCTGTGGGCTGCTCTTCCCTTGCTTTCTCTAAGCTAAACAAAACCTCAAGCAGAGAAATGAATTTCTATAACCTGCTGCCACCAAACACACCAAGTGACTCACAGCATGGGATTTTTTCAAAGCTATAGGAACGAGTGCTGAGAATAAGCAGCCAGGTAATTCATAACAAAACGTAGTTTCCACAAAACAGGATCCAAAAATCTCCAATACATCAAAAAAGGAATCTTCTGGCTGGTCCACAGCAATATCAGTGCCTCAACAATCATCTGTGGGGCTGAACTGCTGTCCCCAGCACTCATGGGGCACTTCATGGTCTAGTCCATCAAGAACTCTTCTGTCTGCAAAACTTATGATCCATAACTATTTGTGTGTTCTGCTTAATGACTAATCAGGGAGGATGAGCAATTAAACTCTAGACCTTGGCATGCAAGTATCACATCCTCCCTCCCTGTAATGAGCCTGTCTCTTTTGGACAAAGAGCTCAGTCCCACAGCAACTTGGAAATGAAGGCTCACAGCTTCAAGTCAGAGCTTGTAAGAAAAAGCAAATCTTTTTAAGCAGCCTGAGAGATGAAAATGCAGAGGGCAACATCTGAAATGCATCGCCATTTTTCTTTTTTCCAGAGATATGCACTGTTTCTCAAATCTTTTCTTTAGTCCTGCTGATCTAAGTGACATTATGGAAATGCAAAGCAATGTTGTTGGAGATGATCAGCCTGTTAGTGCAAATTAACCACTGGCAGCTTTTGCTAATAGACACATTTTGTAACACACCAGGAACCAGACAAACAAAAAAAATCATGCTGAATTTCTTTTTAACCCAATCCCATCTAAACTATGAATTAATCAGCTTTCATGTGCACTGGAAGTCTACAGAAATGCAGTTTTATTTTCAAGAGAATAGTACACAAAATATCACACACCCTTCTGAAGAGGCAGCACATACAGGGGAGGGTGGGATTTCAAGGGACTAAAAAGCACCCCAATGGGATCCCAAAGGAAATAGTGATGAAAACTGGAGTCAAACACATGGTACTGTTGGATAAAGCTCAGCATTTTCTAGAAATTAACTCTGAAGGGCAGAGCAGCATGAGTCCAATAACAGAGTGCCTTTGCCTTCTGTCAGGTGCCATAAGAATTTACAAACAGGTTCAGTTCTGTGTGTATGTGCTGTCAGAAGTGAGGAGCAGTGATCTACCCCAACAGAAACTTCAATAAAAATGACAGTTCCTGTCTTAAGTAATGAGCCCCACAAGCACAAATAAAACAACATGGATACAGCCAGCACATTCTACTGTTCTACTGAAGCTACTCTGGGACTACCCCCTGTATTTCCACCCCATTCCAAATCATTCTCCTGTAACCCCTGAGCTTTCACTCCCAATATCATTCCAGCAAGACCCTAGTGCTTTGACAGTTGTAACAGATGAAGTAGGTTTGAAAGCCTCACCATACAGTTTTTCTCAGGGACACTCATTTCCATTGAGACCTATTGGCTCTCACACTTGATTGTTTACAGCTTGGCAGATAATTGCACTGAGGGCTCCCAGGAGATTCCCTAATGCCTCAGACCACTGCCTTTTGCAGACAGCCAGCAAACATTACCTTGCTTCAACTGAAATCCACTCCCAGTAGCATGAAATTTCCCTCCCTACTACTGCTATGGGAGGACTGGGGTTTATGTGGGGTGATCTTTTAACGAGCCACCATTGTTTCTAATTAGACAAGTAACCAAATATTTAATCAACTGTTGTAACTTGAGTCACACAAGTGGCTAATAGTCTAAACAGAAAGGAAGTACAAGTGCCTTATCTCATCTTTAAGCAGCCTTGCACTTGCAAAGGCTTCTGGAAAGGCCAGGCAAAGCAGAAGCAGAGCAGAAGGAAAGGAGCCAAAGCCACTGGTGTATATTTAACAACTCCTGCTGCAGCATATTTGGGAAAGCAGCCAGGAATGACTTCAGTAGTTTGTCCAAACTAAAGGGGATGGGAAGGGAAACTACTTGTAACAGGGGATTTTAACAAAATTCCTTCATATAAAGATTCTGCAACTCAGATATGCACTTGCATTTGCCAACAGTTAACTAAAACCTGCAGCTCCAGCACTTGAGGCAGTGTCTAGAGCTCCAAGTTGTCTGGCTGATGCTGGTACAGTCATTGTGCACTCTTCTCTTTATGCTCTACAATGGCCCATCTCCAGTCCTTCCACTTTTCCAATCAATGTACTAGGGAAAGTTTTTCAAACATACAAGCCTCAAGTGCAGAAGTCCAAGTAAGTTTTATAGTTGAGATATATAAAGGTATTACATAAACTACATATACAGCTTGGCTTTGGAAACATGAATGAGAAAACCAGATCTCAGGTGAGAACAAGCTGCAGTTTGCTCTCCAAAGCATCCGAGCTCCTCTTTATACAGTGTAGGAATCAGCCACTTAGAGTGACCCCAAAATACAAGATATATATCTAAAGAGATGGTTTAAAGCATTATTTTTAAAAAAAAGAATCTATATTTTAGAGACTATATCTGTGTTATTTTTTTACATTTGTGCAATAGGTAAGATTGGGGGTCTACATTTCTGAAGACAACACCTCCTTTTCAATTGAAAAAGGAACATGAAGAAATGGAGACAGCAGAAGCAAGCCTGAGGGCTTCAAACTCCCTTCAGAGGCTGACTGGGACACTTTAGTGTGGTGAAAGCACTTTTAAATATTTAAGTAATGCAAAGCTGTAGAGGAAATGAGAAATGTTTTGTTGCTATTCACATCTGGGGACACAGACACATGCCCAGAAGAGCATCCCAGCAAATCATTCTGTCTCTCCTCATTTCACTCTGAACTGCATTAGCTTTAAAATATGGAGCAGTAAAAAAACCATATTCTTCATTTCACAGTTGGAAATCAGCATTCCATTTACTGTGGATAATAGGTACTTGGGATAATGCATCCCAAATTATGAGTTAACACAAAACAAAGAGTGAACTCAGCACTGGTTTTGGTCTCCTATTGTGTTTAACTTCAGCTTTGGGTACCCATTACCATGTAATTTGCATTTGCAGTGATGCTACCACACTGCAGCATTAAAAATTACACTAACAATTAAGCACAGACAAATTTCAGGGTTCAGAAGGTTATTTCATCATAAAATTAAAACATCCATATCTAAAATTATCCAGGAGTTGGAAGTGTTACTGCTTCTGTTCCTTTAGGGTAGAGCAGGCAGAAGAGCTGAGCACAGCACCAGGCACAGGTGTCTCCTCTGAGGGAGGCTCAGCAGGTGTCCATGCAAAACAGGCACACTTCATTCTGGAGATCCCTCTTTTCTGTTACCAGTTTCTCCAAACCAGCTATTTATGGTCAGATCACAGGGTAGCCTTCCAAATCCTCAGATATGCAGCAAATCTGTTTGCCAGTGTTACGATCACAGGTACTTTTTCTAGCTGTGGTTGTTGTGTGGAGCTGCTCTACGTGTGCATCTTCCTCCAGGTCTTCAGCAGTTCCCAGCACCCCCTAACACAGTGTGGCTGTCAATACTCATTAGGGACTGGGGTATAAAGCTGCCTCAGATGATGGGTTTAATAGCTTTCCTCACTACATTTATCCTTTATCCTTCTTACAATCAGTAAATTTATTATCACCACTCATTATCCTTTGTCTTGGGTTGATTTATTTGCTGGACAAAAGTAATTCAGGAAATGGCCTTTACAACCCACATCCCTTCAGGTGCAATGAGCTGATGAGCTGTGCTGCAAACTGGAATAACAAGGAGAAAAGAAAGAACCACAGTTTCTCACCTCTTTCTGCTAATCACAACAGATAACTTCATCCCCTTTCTTCCTCTTTACTTATCCTGCTCAATGCCTCCTGTAAATCGGGTTATCTGCTGGTTCAGCACTTACTAGAGGGAGTTAGTGATCAGCTGCAGCCCAGCAGAGTGACATAAACCCCCGAGCACTCCCACACCTTCACCCTGGGCTCTGTGCTCTGCCAGATCAGACGTGGCACATCATGCCAGCAAAAAACAATGAAGGACCCTTTAATGGTGTTGCAGTTGGAAACACAGTAATGCACACAGGGCAACTTTTTCAGGACTACAAATAGAAAATCAAGTGCCAGCTTTCTTATTGACCTTCAAATATTTCAGCCTAGGCATGCAACCATGTATTACTTTCTGAAAATTGACCTCCCAAGAATGGTTAAATTTCCCCATTATTGGAGCTGCTTGATGGCAAGGGCAGTTCATAAAAGTACTTAAGAACTTGCCCTAAGAATTTTGTTTTCTCATTCTTACAACAAAATAGACCCAAAAATGATGAGTCAGATTAGAAAAGGTTGTGTACGCAGCAATTGATGAAGCAACCATCACTGGTGGCAGCCCTGCTGAAGCCACTGGTGCTAATTTGTAACACTACTGGGAATTGNCTGAGTCAGATTAGAAAGGGTTGTGTACACAGCGATTGATGAAGCAACCATCACTAGTGGCAGCCCTGCTGAATTTGTAACACTACTGGGAATTGCACAGGAGACTGAAATGATCTCTATTAAAATATTGCTGTTTTATTTTTCTTTTCTGTAATATCCTACACAGAGTTAGCCAGCTGCCAGAGTTAACAGTGATTTTCCTCACTGATCCATCAGCAGTAACTGCAATTCTTCTCTCTGAGAGCCCAGAAATCCTTCCCAAAGGTAGAAATGCAATGCAGTACTTTCTTCATCCTACTCAGTTAAGCTCCATTATTGAGCTTTTCCCATTCATATTACACTTATAATAAATGGCAAGCCTTCTGTCAGAGGAAGTCAAAGTCATTTAGGAGCAGAACTGACACACTCCTGAGAGCAATGCTGACCAATTGTTTGTATTTTCTACACTGCACATAGAAAAACCTGTTTATCAGTGTTTATTCAGTGCTCTGCTTCATTCATGTATGACCAGGCATAATTCCCTTCCTTCAGTCTCATATTACTAATTCTCTTTGACTTTACTGGCCTTCTCAGGCTGAAAAATTTATAGGTACAGTAAAAGGATTGTGAATTAAGACAATATTGAAGAACACAATTTCAATTGCAATGATTTGTAGATATGAGGTCATTTAGACCAGGCTCCTTTCCTTTTGCTAGATAAGATTTGTAACCATTATTTTCCCTCCCTAAAGCCATGATCACATGCTGTTTGCTTCAGCACTGGGAGTTGCAGTACCTCAATGAATAACATACAAGAAGCAGAAACAAACCCACTCTGCCTGGAGATAATCCATGGTGTGTTTTTTTCTTTAGGATGATTAGATGTGAATGGATGGCATAGGGTGTAGGGATTGTTCTGCCAGGGAGTCATGATTACATGAGCATACAGCCCTCTATCCCACACACCAAATGTCCACAGAGAAGGTTAAAGCAGCCCTGGGGCAGACCCAGCATATGTGCTGGCTACTCCCTGCCTGATACATTCATTTGTCATTCCCCTATAAAGTACAAGCACTTCAGAGATTCCAGGGTCAAATTCTATACACTTTCACACCTAGGAAGTTTCACCAAAGACAACGAACAGATTTCCAGCATAAAGCCAGGAAGATCAGCTTGTCTTAGCTAGTCTTTCACTACTTGCTGCACCACTAAAACAGCAGAAGTCATCTCTGAGCTCAAGAGTAGGCTGCCCAGTTCATGCCTCAGCTGATGATCCCAGTTTCACCAGTAGGGATCAGTTGTGCTTTCCTATTGCAGTGTCAGGAAATCAGTTGAAACAATTTCCTCTTATTTTATGTGGAATGACGTCGCTATAAAGCAAAGCTTCCATCTGAGGCTTTAACAATTGCACAGATCAGCACTACTGGGAGATACAGGAGATTTTTCCAAACCCAGATTGCTTTTCTTGCCTCTGGTGGTGGAGAGGAGGAAGCACACTGAGCACTGCTGGTTTTAGAATGCAAGCCCTATGCTACAACTCAAAACAATAACCACCAGGAAGCAAAAGCCATTTTAAAAATCTTTGTTTCTTCCACCTCTTGCATTTTTTTAACTGGTTCTGAGTAATTTCAAGCAAAAATGCAAATCTTCTTTTCATCAGAAGGGTGTTTCAGCAAGATATCACAGTCTGAGCACTGCATTTATGGTAACACAGACAACTAACATATCCCTATTCACTTTAAATAAATCAACTACCTGTTCTCAAAACCAAAGCAAATCCATTCTGTCCATAACCTCAACTCACAGGCAACTACTGACATCCCACATCACCATTTCTATCTACTGCACCTTTCAGCACACAAATAAACAGATGCCTAGGCAGACTGATACATCATCAGATTTTAACAAGCTTGTCTACTTTCAGTTCACTTTTCAGGAAAACTGAGACTGTGAAACAGTCCTTCAAAGGGTGAACCCCTCTCCCCTCCACTCAGCAAACACCCAGTTTCTTCTTTCACCACAACTACACTCATTATGTGTAAAGGATTCAGTATCTGAGATTTTGTGAAAAAGGATTTTCAATAAAAGATAAGCAATATTGTCAGAAAAGACTTCTGTAGTGGAGGTTTCACTCAGCAAACAGGTGTCTGGGAGATTCTCTCGACAACTTAACCAAAGCTGCAAACATCAGAATGATTCTGGGATGACTAAAATCCTTCTATAAAATAGAAGCCTTTTATCTTCCAAGTGACATTTCCTGTTCTAAAGGCTATTCTCAGTGGTTGTCAACTATGTATTAATCAAATTCATATAAGCCTTAGAAATAAATACTTTCATATGCAGAATCTTTTTTAAAAAACTGATATCCCAAGGCTTAAAACTGCTGCTTATCACCATGGAAATTTCCCTTTAAAGCCTGGTAACCAGTGGGAAAAAAATACATATATATGTACATGGAATATTTCAGTGATTAACAAGTTTGCCAGTCTGTCTCGCCCTCAAAGGATTTTCACTTGATCACTAAAGAAGAAAATAAAAGGGAAGCAATCTGAGGCAGTAAGACCTTGGCTTCCCAGATCCTCCATCCAACAGAACACTCCTCACTTCCAGCAGTCCTTTACAATCAACACATTTTGGGGTATATGCATTGGCAAAGAGAAATATCACTTGAGCACAAACAGACAGCTAAATGCCTCCCTAAAGAGCTTTCCTAAAAAATCACTCTGTGAGGGAGAGACAAAGCACTGCCAGAGCACTTCAAAAAAGCAGGCAATTCAAGTTTCACTATGTTTAAACTGTATATGTGTGCAATAAAAACCTGACTTTAAAAGCCCTGTAAAACAGAGAACTTTCCTTTGGTCTCACACCAAAATGGCCCCACTAAAGCAATAAACTGTCCTATTTTGTTGCATAATGCAGGTACATGCACATTAAAAGCCTCCTAGTGATGGAGGCTTTTCATTCCCTTAACATCGAAGGAAGAAAGGAATCAGTGATTAGGAGCAACCTTCAGTGTGGATGAACTTCAAATCAGTTGAGATTCATCCCATGCCCCCCCCATCTTTGTGTGCTGCCCTATCAGAAAGATTCAGGAGCAGCCCAGCATACCTGAGGATGAACTGATCCACCGTAGAATTGTTGGCAATTGTCACATAAACATTCACAACCTCCCCTTGTTTCACAGGTTTGGAGGGCAACCAGACAACAACATTGCTATCCAGCTGCAGCTCCAGCAGCTGAGAAGTCTCCTGGCCTCGATAGAGGGTGACAGATCCGATCCTCTGTAGGTGGGAGGTGGTCTCATCTGTGCCCTCTTTTCCTGGCCGGATAGCATTGCCCTTCCTCATGTCCTCAGCAGTACACTCTCCCTTCTCCTCTCCTGGCTGGATAGTGTAGTAAAGCTCCACAGGGCTCCCTGCAGACTGATCTGGGGGCTTCTTTCTGCCTGTGACAACCATGGGGGGGTTAAACCAGCTGGGCAGGAGCTCCAGCTCTGCCACACACAGCCCCAGGTCCCCTTTCAGCCTGCAGCTGCCTCTGACCTCGCGCGTCTCTCGGAAGGCAAAGACCCGCAGGCAGGGCAGCTCTTCTGTGCTGCTGTAGTCATCCCAGTCCCTGCCCACGATGTAGAACAGGACCTGCACTTTGGGCTTGCTCAGGTAAATTTTGTCATTCATTATGTAGGCCTTGAGTTTCCAGTTATAAGTAAATTTATTGGCAGATCCAAAAAAGTTGGAAGTTACCATCAGGTCCTGGGGCACAACCTGCTCCACTGAAAAAGGTCCGTAGCTGGCGTTTAATACAGGTGGCCTCTTGGCTTTATATGGGAAGAAAGATTCCACTCTGGAATGCAGACTGGAATTTCTCATAAAGTCCTGATTGGTTTCTTTGAGAAAAAAAGATGTCTCAGCACTGAAGATCTGATAGCTCACAGGTAGGTACGTTGGTAACGATGAAAATCTCTGAGAACTGTCCAGGATCCCTTGACACTCCATCACTATTAAAAGAAAAGGTGATATGAGTTAGATCAGTCTCTTACTTAACAAACTTCAAACATTTCACAAATCAAAGTCAAAGCCTTCCAAAAGCAATTCTGTTAAGTAAATATGGTCTTTTTAACCAGAAACATGTTCATCTTCCTGCACTTTTCCCAGCATATCATCCCCTTCCAAACTTTCCACTCACTTAGAAATTTCCAATCCTCTGTTTAGTTAGAGCACACCTAAGACATTCAGTACAGGGGTGTCCAGTCCACTGACCCACAGCCCCTGGACAATCACAGCCCAGGCAGGAACAAGTCCCTCTGTAATATCTCCTTTATTTCCTCTAATTGTCTTGCTATAATCAGCCTAGAAAGGCTCAACCCAAAACACATGATTTGCACTGTACCACAGAAAAGTGTCTGGGAAAAGACTCATCTGGCAATTCCAGTTTTGGAACTAGGATGCAGAAGACACTGAGATCAAATTCTTCTTTCCAAGATGAAGTTTTAATCAAAGGAATAAATTCAGAATCCAAAAAACAAGGCGTGCCTAAAATAAAGTTACCTTACAAGAACCTTGATCCACTTACAAAGTAGAGCAGTCTGGTGAGGCTGCAACAAGAAACACTGGAGAGCAAGTTGGCCTGCACATCTCTCAAGGTACAAGAGACTAATTTCTTCTCTAAGAACCCTCCTACTTTCCTATTGCTTCTCGAGTGTCCTCAAAATCCTTGGCAAAGACAAGTGGTGATGACAGACACGAGACTGTTGTGCTGAGTGCCACAAAACTGCACAGCAAATGACTTGGACCATCTTTCTAAGAGGTTGAATGTGTCACGCTCCTAAAGTGCTGTCACTCCAGAATCCCTCCAAATCAATGAAATAGAGCCTTGCTATGCATTCTGCAGAACTATTTTTGTCCTTTCCTAATAAAACTTCTAAATCTTCCTCCTTCCCCACGTCCCTGCCACAGATATCTAATTCATATATCAAACCCCAGAGTGTCTCCTGCAGCTGTTTCCAACAGGAGCAGACCTTTAAGATAAAATTAATTTTTCCCCTTTTTGTTGAAAATCATCTTCATTCAGGCTGGCTCCTAAGGAAAATCAATGAGTGTTCTCTGAATATGTTTACATAAGATATCCTCAGGATTTATGCCATTAAGCACTGAGAGTATTTTAATCTGCCCTTTAAGGGCCAGAGAGGCTGATGTGAGTGGCTGAGGATGTGGCAGTGCTGCTGGCAGGGCTGGCTGCACTCAGACATTTTGGCTTGGCACCAAGCAAACCGCATCAGCTCTGGTGACAAAACAACCCAAAGGATGGGATGAGGTCAGAGCTGAAGCAAAGTTACTGATTTAATGGGAAGTGTTCAGGGCTCTGTTGTCACCAAGATGCCACATCACTCGGCATTCCCAAAGTCCAAGAGATTGAGCCTGGCCTTGAGCACAGACTTCTCTGTGCCCTACAGTGGCCCTGAACCACCACAGACAGTTATCCCCAATGGCAGCAGCAATGACTCTTTGTGCTAACACACAGGAAGGAGACCTTTTGCACTTGTACACTAACACAGGAAAGTCTGTCAATCACTTCTACACTCACACACACACACACACACACACATATGTATTTTCTCATATCATCCTATACTAGATGCCAGCCATTCACTCCCAGCAAGTTTCACAGAAAAGTTTGTCTGACACAGAGATTCCATCACTGACTGTTATTTCAAGCTCCTCCTGGGCTCCACTACCACAGCTTGGCCCACACTACCTCATAGAGGTTCCTCTAGGGTTAGAAAATTTCTTTCACTAGTTCTTACGTGAGAGAAATGCTATCATTCTTTATGTAAAAACAACAGGATATATCACCACAATGAAATAGATACTTGTTTAAGCAGGCAGGCAATATTATTTGTGCACACACATCCATCTAGTTTATTTATATATGGCAAATTGTAAATCCAGCTCTTGAATTAACTCTCACACTGATTGGTCAGCTCATATTTGAGTGAGGAAAAAAGATCCCTTTTCCCTGCTGTAACTTTACTGAAGCCATGTGTCTTACGTGGAAAAAGTCTAGCACAGCCAGAGATAACAGAATTTCAGCAATGATTAAAGATACCTGTGGCTCCTGGGCAGGTAGGAACAAAGAAACTCCTTCTTTTGGAAAAAGAAGTAGATAAAATTCACTTCTGCCTCCACAGCTGCAGTTTCGTCTCCCTCATTATTTAACAAAAGAACAGTCTCAGATTAATTAAAAGGAAACTCTGAGCACACTGTGCAGTTTCCAATGCCTGTCCTGTAGTTCCTTTTGATTCCAAGCTTCCCCTGACAAAGCTCAGCAGCTAAAGCAGAGTGGCAAACAGAGCCTTATGACATGCAAATTCATCAACCCAAACTTTAATGAGAATCATTTTTGCTTTCAATAGAGAAATATAAAGCAAATGCCAGCCCAAAGTACTTTATTAGCACTCTTGTCGGCTGCAGGAATTTTGGACTGTAGGTTTAGGAGATGCTGGAAAGACATTTTCCACAGAAAGGAAAGGTGTCAAGTGGGGTAAAAGGTAGGAGGGAAGCTGCTTACACAGGCTCCTGGGAGCCTATGACTTATTTCTTACGTTGAATTTTTTTTTTTTAACTTTACGTGCAAAATCATACACTTGAATTAAATGACAGATATAAGTACCTTATGCCCTTGATGGATAAACTAGGTGAAACTCCTGCTCTGGGGGCTGCTGAGTAAGGAGAAGAACAAGTATAAATCTAAGAGAAGGATCTACAACATCAAGAGACCTTCAACAGCCAGTCAGGTTTCCAGTCCAGCAACCCTCCCAAGTGTTCCTTTAATCCTTTATTTACCAGTAAATCTGCTGCCCTGTTCAGCAGCCTTTTACTGGTATTGGGTTTCAGCTCCAAACCCCAAAGCTGTACACACATGGAGAGCAGCCCTAATGAGAAACTCAGTCAATTAATGGGCAAACCTTCTCCACAGGAACAGTCTTGGCAACTCCACTCAGTTCCTGAACTTTCACCTCCCACTTGGCAGCAAACCAGACTAACTCCACATCTCTCAGCTGGCTTACATTAGCAGCTCATTATTAACATACATCAGGGCCAGATCTCTTTTACATGTGCCCAGCAAACAGGAAACTACACAAGGGGAGGGCTCCTCATTTGTGTCTGACTCTGGAGCTCATAAAAATGACTAATTAAAACCAGGTCTAGCAGAGGCACTCTGCACATTTGCTCATTTGTTCTCTCTCTGGGCACCTTTCTCTTGGCTTGGGACAAAGCCCATGAAATGCCATGTCTGCAGTAACCAGGCAGCTCCTCTCTCTGCCACAGCATCTCATACTTCTCATCACTAACGGGTTCTGTGAGGCAAGAATCATGCAGACAGAACAATTAACTTGTCTAATGTCACACTAACTAAAGAATGCTGGGCTCCTTAAAGTCACTCTACAGCTACTCCCCCTGCAGTGAATTGTGGGAACTCTTCACAGTGAGGGTGGTGAGACACTGGAAGAGGTTGCCCAAAGATGCTGTGGATGCCCCCTCTCTGGAGGTGTTTTAGGCCAGGCTGGACAAGGCACTGAGCTGTGGGAGGTGTCCCTGCCATAGGCAGGGGGGTTGGAACTGGATGATCTTTAAGGTCCCTTCCAACCCCAACTATTCTATGATTCTAAAAAACTTAGCTATTTCTACAGAGTGCAATTACAAAGCTAGGCATGAACTATGAAAGTCTAATTCCTACTACACTGAGTAGTCACAAGTCAAACTACCAGTTCATTTCCCTGACTACCTGATCAAACTGCATGCTTCTCAAAAACCCCATTTGTATTTTTCATGCTGCTATTGAGTCGATTTATCCAAACAGATATATAACGAGAAAAGCTGAATGTGGTTTCAGTACTAAAATCAGTGAGTGAGTTTTTATAGCAACCAGATCTCTTGTGGAAGTCAGAGAAACATGTAACATAATGGTGCCCTGAAGTCACACAATTTAATAAGTGGATACAGAAAATATAATTATTATTTCAGTGTGGCCATGAGATTCATTGGTTTGAATTCATTACTGTTCTGCTGCAACCTTTCTTTATTGGTGAGAATCAGTTCAGTAACACAAACAGCTCAAACAAGCAGTGCTTTGTGCATGTTTCCAGGACAAGTGGCAGGAAAGGTCTGGCTGCCTCATCATCTCATGATGACATCCCTCTCATTTCCAGAAGGAAGAGCTATGTCATACCTGAGTAATACCTGGCCACTCAGATGAGTGTGACCAAAACTTTGATGATGTTCTCTTCCTGTCTGGAGGGGAGCTTTGTAATTCTGTCCAGCACACAATGGTGCCTTTGAGAATACATTAAAATGCTGCTTAAGTCTACTTCTGTGACAAGTCTTTATTTCAAATGATTGTTTATGAAATTTAATCACAGCAGTTCATTCCTAGGTGATGATGTCTTTGACACAGAACACTTAAATTGAAACGTGAGTGGCATTTTAGTGTGGCTCCTGTACTAAATATGATGGCATTCCTGGCTAATTAAACTGTCATAGGGTCTGTAGGAGCCAATTGGCCTTCTCAGGGACCAAATTCTAAGTTGCAACACATCTAGGGTGCAGTCATGCAAGCTTTAACCTGTGTCCAGCAGAGACTATTTTCTAAATTAAGGACTTTTTTCCATGGATTTGGGTGCTTACAGGATATTCCAAGGCAGAGAGACACACTGGTGCTGCCTGCTGCAAGCCTTTGGAGGCAATATTGAATGTCATCTATTTGCTGCTATTTTCAGTGAAGTTTAATACATCCATCCACAGCTAAATTCACTTGGCTAGATTCATTCATTTACTTTTAGGTTTGCATCTCTCTAGCCTGAGCAGAGAGAGATAAAGCAATTACTTGATTTCACCCTTAGGATTTTAGCTCTTAGCCTCAGCATGGTGCCTCTTTAGTGCTTGATTAGTGTCCAAATTCTTCACAGATTAAAGAGGGTTGTCTCCTTTCTCAGTGCATTACACACATGGAAGAGAAAGGGAAAAATCAAAGGGGTCCAAACTTCAGCAGTTGTAAATCAGTACACTTTCTTTCAGCTTTGGAGAGGCTGTGCCAATTCCCACATGGTAAAGATCTCAAAATAATTTTCAAGCAGATACACTGAAGTATGCTATAAAATCTTCAGCCTGAATTATTCCATAATAAATAGCCTCTTTAAAAGGTGTAAATATCCTCTTATCAAGTGAGCTTCTAGAATAAATTCCACAGGATGTTTTGAGCCTGTGCCCTAGAGATCATTGACTGTAAATTGGAAGAAATGGTTTACTCAATACATGAAGGGCACAGAAAAATAATTAGAGAAGGCTACTGTTGTAGTTCTCTGGCTTATTTCTGTCTGAAAGTCCCTGAATTATGATCCAGAACATACCACTAGTGACTATTATTAATCAGATGCAAAGTCATGGTCTTTTTTTCTCTTCATCACCTCCAAGAGCAGAGAAGGTAGCCATGCAGTGGCTTTCTGAAATGAAGCATATTGTTCATCTTCTCCAACACAGGGGCCATACATTTCAGACTTCAAGTCCCTCTTTCTGGTCCAAAATTCCTAACCTGTGAATAATTTGTAGAAATAAGAACTAAATGTAATTTTCCCTCTTTGCCCTCAATCTCTTCAGAGATTACATCCCCACAAAAGAAAAGTCTTCTGGTGAGCTGTTGACAGGGCTTTGTTCAAAGACAAACACATAAAAATCACAGTAAATCTCTGTGCTTCTCTACCTTCCTAACATAACTTGATCAGAGAATGACACATGAATCACATTTTATCCTGGTTTACAGAAGTCAATGGAGTCATATCACAGATGACCTTTAAATCTTCTCTGAGCTAAAAGAGCGATCAAATAGACTGATTAAAGTACACAGAATATTCTTCCACCACTCTCTCACCCTGGGATTTTAATCTTGAACAAGCTTAGTTTCAAAGCACCCGTAAGAAATTCTATTATTCCTTCTTGTATGAGGCTACACAGTTGTGGTGACAGAGCAGGGCAATTACCTACATCTTCCGATTTTACATTTACTGTCAGCACAGTAAGTAAGATAAAAAGGTTTTCTTACTTACAGTAGTGAACCCTTACTCACTGGCATCAGACTTAGCTGAAGATTGTGATTCCAAGACTAAGGACAGCCTCAATAGCTTATACACACTTTCTTATATTCTTAACACCAGTCCTTAGGTGCTTACAGATTTTACTTGATATAATCTTAGGAAAGGCTTTAATTAGAAATGCAGATTCTTATTTCTAATTACTAATTTTAGGACAAAGGAACTACAAATAGAACTAATGAGGTAAAAATGTTAAAACACCATGAAACTCAGACAAAATGAGAACTGATCTAAGAAAGATTAGCAACTTTTTTCCATTTAAATTTAAAGCCACAAACTCAGATCAGATGGTTTATACCTCAGGGGTAGTCTAAATTGGAAATCTGTCATGAAACTTGATCCCAGGAAAAGCACTACATGCTGTTGCCAACACAGTCAAGAGAAAAAAGTCACAGAAACTATTGTGCATTTTAAACAGAATATTGTGGCTCTTGAACTGTATTGGCATCCATCCTTTCACGGAGGAAAGGCCACATGAAAGCTGCTGAACAGAAGACAAAAGATGAGACCATGGAGGGAAGTTGAATCAATATGATGAAAAAAAAAATCAAATTACAGAACAAAAATTTTTTGGTGCCATTCTCCCAGAGTTTTAGGCAGGAGGTTAGAGCCATCAGCTTTCAGCAGGCAGCACAATATGTTTATCTCTGCTGGTCCCCTTGGAAAATTCCACCTTTATTTACCCTACTGGTTCATATCCTTAAGTTCCAAAGGTTTTGTCTTCTTTACTGCCTTTACTAAAAAGAGCATATATTCTTGAACTGCCCTCACCCCAGTATTTCATTTAAAGTATGAAGAAAGTCCCTCAGTTCAATTTTCCCTTTCTTTAAATTAACATCTTTCCTCCCTGCATTCAGCAATGGGAAACAGATTTAGTCAGCCTTGAAACACTATCTCAGCAACAAAGCAGACAATGTGCTCCATCTCAGCCCTCCACTCCAACAGCAGTGGGTGGTTTTCAAACCTAACATTTGATCAAAATGAAAAACCAGGCATTCCTTTCACCCCATGGCAGGCAGGCTGATATAAATCACAGCCTTCCCAGCATTGTCTGCAGACAATGAGTTGTGGCAGTGTCTCACTCAAAGCTCAGCCCTGCCCATTGTAAGAGTAAGCTTCAGATTTTTAAAGCAAGCCCAGGTTTTTTTTACAACAGCATTAAAACCAAAAGAGGGAGAAAATTTCTGAGAATGACACAGTCTCACTTCTCCTGCAGGAGCTGCATTTTCAGCGTGTTGCTCTGGGTAGCTTTGTTCCAGTTTCNGCAGACAATGTGCTCCATCTCAGCCCTCCACTCCAACAGCAGTGGGTGGTTTTCAAACCTAACATTTGATCAAAATGAAAAACCAGGCATTCCTTTCACCCCATGGCAGGCAGGCTGATATAAATCACAGCCTTCCCAGCATTGTCTGCAGACAATGAGTTGTGGCAGTGTCTCACTCAAAGCTCAGCCCTGCCCATTGTAAGAGTAAGCTTCAGATTTTTAAAGCAAGCCCAGGTTTTTTTACAACAGCATTAAAACCAAAAGAGGGAGAAAATTTCTGAGAAGCAAAAAAAGCTGTTCCCCCTGCAGGAGCTGCATTTTCAGCGTGTTGCTCTGGGTAGCTTTGTTCCAGTTTCTGCTTTTATTTCTTTTATTTCAATAGCAGAAAAAAATCTCCAAATCTGGGCAGCTTCACAGAGTTTTGCACTCATATCCACACACAGGCAGGTCAGAGCTCATGCATAGCTCCTTCATTGTAAAGAGAAACATTTCATTTGTCACCACCACCTCCTTCAAAGTCTCAGGTGTGTCTGCTCTAGGAGAGGACTGTATTGCTGACACCCTTCAGTNTTCAGCGTGTTGCTCTGGGTAGCTTTGTTCCAGTTTCTGCTTTTATTTCTTTTATTTCAATAGCAGAAAAAAATCTCCAAATCTGGGCAGCTTCAGCAGCTTTTACACTCGTATCCACACACAGGTAGGTCAGAGCTCATGCATAGCTCCTTCATTGTTTTATTAGTAAAGAGAAACATTTCATTTGTCACCACCACCTCCTTCAAAGTCTCAGGTGTGTCTGCTCTAGGAGAGGACTGTATTGCTGACACCCTTCAGTTCTGACTCAGTGCAGAGGATGGTGTAGGTGAGCATTAAGTAGTAGCTATTACATTTGTGTGTGTGTGTGGGCAACACTACATCTCTGATCAAAATAAAGCTGGTGGCACACAGTGGTTCTCCTTGCTAACCCAGTAACCTATTAGAAAAGCCCTCAAGTCTCAATTTTAAGACTTGACATCAAAAGCTCCTCAGGCCTGAGCTGACTGACAGGTGGAGAGAACAGCTCAGAATGGAGTTGCACAACTAGCACAGCATATTAGGGGGTTTCCTCTGCATTCCTACCACATATTTGAAAAGACCACCAGAGCTCAGACACTGTATTTGATGGACCACTCCTCTGCTCTTCATAAATCTTGGGACCTAAGCCAGGCAAACAAGGCTAATAATTAGCTAATGAACATGATGCATTATTGCCTCTGAGAGACTAGAATCTGCAGTACAGAAATCTTTGTTTTATTCCATAAACTAGAGGAATCTAGAGAAAAATCAAGTAAGAGATAGTTGATGCAAAATCCAGATTTAGGGGTGGGAGTAGTTCAAGATCACAGAGAAACCAGCTTGTCCATCTTTTAAAAGAAGCACACAAAGCCTGCCTTTGCCTGTTTTCAATCACAATTTTGGATTTTCATGGCCCACTGCTACCCAAATCAAGCCACAGCTTCAAACTCAATGGCCAGTTTATGAGTACCAGAACGTTCAAGTCACTGAAGCTGAGCTCTAAGTCCCAGAGTTACCTAAAGCAGCAATATCAGCACAAGCCTTGCAGCAGCAAGCCCCATGTCCTGCAATCACAGGCACCCCTTACTCAGCAGCTACTGTAAAACTGCACAGAACACCATTCCCCTGGCACTGCACATCACTACACAAGTCTAAGAAGCGATTTTTCATATATGAAAAATAAACATGAGTCACAAGAGGCAGGCAGGAAAACCTGTCATAGGCATGTGACAAAAACAGCAAATCCATTTGAAGTCCTACAACAGTCTGTATTTTGAAACTTAAAAGAACAAATATGTCAGGTCCCCTGAAAATTCATTGTGATGAGGTAAAAGAAGAAGTAATATGTCTGTTCTCAGATTTAATTATGTTTAAAAACACCATTTGCTTTCTTATATCAACATAATGTCAATACAATCTGGTGTGTGAGCTGATGCCAATGCACAGGACCAGATCCTTAAAGAAAAAAGTGCTTGTTTTATAGCATCCTCCCTTTCATCTCGTCCTTTGTCTTTGTTCATTTCCCCATGGCATGCTTTATTCTTAAAGCAGCCTTAGCCACTCATAGATCAAAATATTTAATCAACATCTCTTAGCCAGAAAATAATCCTGCTTTAGACTGATTCAGTGGGAAACTCTGCAGCAGATTCAGCATAAAAAGGGTCAGAATGCATTTCCGAAGGTGCTTTAGAAAAACCAATGCTGACAGGTTTTTAATGAAATTCAAAAAGCAACATTAGCTAATGAAACAAATATCCAGTGGCATTGTAGGCAAGACATTTGGGTAATCAGTTTCAGAAGCGAGCGGGGAGGTTGCTGCTTGAGCATGCAAGTAGCATGTGCTTAAATATAGAACTACTTGCTTTTTTAAATGAGAATTTCAGAATCTGTTTTCTGTGAACAATGACTCAAGGGCTTACAATTGTCCCCATTCCCTCACTCCCCCACCAAGTCTAAGTAAATCAGCCTTAGGAACTGGTGTCATGGTTTCCCTAACACTGTCTCTCCATTGGGAAGCACTGACCCATGAAGCTGCTGTAAATGCTTTGACAAGCTGTGCTGCAGCCTCAGCAGGGGACAGAGATTCATTAAAAGCTGAAGTTGTGAAACCCTTCAGAAGAGGCCTGTCCCTTCTCAGATTAATTAATTCTTTGGCTGCCACACTGAGATGTAATGAATGAACACCTACTCTCAGGAGTAACAGCTCTGGTCATGGAGAGAAGCCTTGCAGACAAAGAACACAAGTGCTCACTTGAATTGGGTTAGACTCTGTAATGAGGCTATACACATGCCTGAAAATCAACAAAACTCAGAAGAAACCTACCTCATAGATCAATATTTGCAATGGACTTTCGTTTACAGCAACATATACTTTATCTAGACCCTTAGATCCCGCAGGAGCCACCACACAACAAATCAGTTTGTAACCTATGAAGAACTTCCCAAAGCTTTGGTCACAGGCACATGCAAGGTCTATGCCAGCTCATTACAGTGAGACTACAGCATGAACACCTCTTCATCAAAACACAGGACACACATCAACCTGTGAATGAAGCAATGTGCTGGAAGAACAGGGCTCTGGCCACTGTGGGACTCAGTGCAGCAGACAAACACAAGAGATTTGGTCTCACATGAGATTTTCATTCTAAGGAGGAAGGATTCCAAATATTTAGGCTCTCTGCATCCCATTAGGGCTCACGTGAGTAATTCTCAATACCAGGAGTCTCTGAACTCTGTCTTCCTGGGTCTAACCTTACCCATGCAAAACTGTGCCTTCTGTTTGCAAGTTTTAATCTAAGCTAACATAAAAACAATAATCAATCAACTTAGTTTAAAAAAAAATCCATCTGAGGAAAGAAGCATACAAAGTTTCTGATCAAAATACAGAAAGGAGAGTTCATGTGTTCATTATTACATAATCTAGCAGGGAACCCAGTGGCTTTCCACATGAAGATGCACAAACCCTCACTTCAGTGCTAGTTCTGTGGGACACCACACTTCAAAAAACTCAAAAAACTAAATTGCATTTAAAAAAATGGCTGCAGTCAGTTCCACTGATTTAACCTCCTCTGTTTCAAAACTAAAAAGGCAACAAACAAAACAAATCCCACAAAGAGTATGAAGCACTCATACTTCCCAGGAAAGTTCACAGTTTGAGTAAAGCCAAGCCCAAATGTAGGATTCATTGTATGGTTCAATAAAAACTACTAGGATTTGAGGACAGATTTGGAACAAAAGCCTACCCACAGAGTCAACAAGACAACTGCAAGATTCATTACAAAGTCAGACATGGTGGTTTTGCTCCTGGATGGACTGGCTGTAGCATTAACACATGCTTCATTAAAACAGAATTAGAGCCTGGTTATTCAGAACTGCAGAAATTAGGGATGGTACACATCAAATGGATTTTCCCATGAAAATACAGGGCCTTCAGCCCAGCCCTAGAAAATGACCAATTATGGTGCAGAACCTATTTACATTCACAGAGTACAACTTCTGTTTGCCAGTTCTTTGTCTTGATTTTTTTCCACAGCAGAGGTTTTCAAAGTCATCTCCATGAAAACATGTGACTATTTTTTATATTGCAGCAGAAATTTGAACAGAATTAACATCTACGATTTCACAGAAATAACAAATTCTCTTAGCAAATGTACAATGATATTTACTAGCAGGATAATTACTTTGCACCTCATCAGCAATGACTTAGGAATTATTGTTACAATCACATAGTTACATGCAATCAGTCAAAGAAAATTAAGTTGTTGCTATGTGATGGCTAATGTAAACTCATGCAATTAATGTCCCACAGAATAAAAGTAATGGAGATGTCACAAAATAAGTAAATACTTGAAATTAAAGCAATCCAAAGATCTTGGGGGCTGAATAAGGGAAAATAAAACACTTTCAGAATCCTTCTAATGAGTACAGTATTCTATACTGACTTCTACTCAAAACTCTCCAAGTAAAATCTGCTATTCAGTATAACAAAGAAAGCCAGAAGCTCTTTTGGCAAGTGAGGATACATTTTAAGAGTTTTTACTGAAAATAAGTTCAGGTCACCAAGAAGAGAAAACTGTTGTTTACAGCTGATTACAATATTTAAATATTTGCAAAGCTTCTTTCACTAAAAAAATGCATTAAAAATTGCAAGCTTTTTAGCATCTTCCTTATTCCCAGTCTCAATTGGTGTGAGTCAAAGGGGTTTTTCAATATGAACAGAGATACTGTATTTAGCCCTCCAGCCAAACTTCTGTGGCATTTTAATTATACATAAGGTCTTAGGGAAGATGGAGACAAATGAGGCCATGTCTCAGTACTCCATTCCCCTCTCAATAGGGTTAAGTCATGGGTTTTATGCCACTAGGAACCTGGTTTATGCAATTCAGTTTCCATAAGCATCTATCTCAGGGTCAGTCTCCTTCACTTGCAAATTCTCACCCACCTCCTCCTCCCCACTGACTGTAATGTGAGCTGACTTCAGTTCTCTCTGATAAAAGCCAGATAAACACGATAGGGGATGTTTCCATGCCTCTTGTATCAAAGTATCCACAGTTTTCTATAAGCTCATGAACATTTAAAGAAGGTGAGAGGGAGTAATTAACGAGGGACAGTCAACAGTATAGGAAACAACATGAAAGGGAGAAATGTGGAAAGAACAGTGGGCTGAAAACTAATATGCCTTAACCCTTTCAAACTCATTCCCATACAGATAATAACTTGAAGGTGTCACTGCACTGGAATAATGAAATACACTTATGAAATAAAAAATATGTTTAGAATTTGAAAATCCTATCTGTGTTGTCACTGATTGTTTCTCTTTTACATAGGCAACTTTATCCAGCAGCCACTTGGTCAGTCCTCTTCTTGACACTTGCAAAACTAAAATGATTAATTAAATTAATCCTCAGAAGCAGCTAGCACATTTTCCTAGCTGGAAGGTTTCCCCCTGCCCCATTGCTGAAGCTGACTCAGCTGGATGGATGGCTGAGTCTCCCCAAAGGACAGCCAAATAAATGGCTTTATAGCCCTCGTTCCCCTGGCAATCTCTGACTGAGTTCAAAAGCAACCTTCCAATTCCTCATCCCTTTGCTTATAAACCAGTGCACCACTGAGCAGCCAAACATGAACTCTCCTCCCTTCCACACTTCAACATACACAGCTGCACAGGCTGAATGCAAGTCAGACAAAGTCAGCTGGCAATATTTTTCCATGTATCTTTACACACATATTTTCAATACAGAGAGTTACAAGTGTCTGTGAACACCAGGGATACTGGAATTGCAGGCCATTCCCATCAAACTGATCATCAAATGATGCATCAAGTTCCAGAGCAGATGCAGCCTCAAAAAGGGGAAGATGCCCACCCCTCTTCTCACTCATCACTCAAAAATTGGTTAAGAGTAATCTCACATTCTCTAAAGTAGAATTCAGGAGCTGCAAAACAGCCTATCCCCTATGCTAGAGGATTACACAGAAATTCAGGCACAGATCTGCTGAAGAGTAGAAGAGGTTAAAATCAGCAAAGAATGAGAAAGAAGGGTAAAAAAATGCTACTGCATTTAATGATTTAATGCAGTTAATGTTAAAAGCATTCATTTCAGTCTATTCTCTGAAGCCGAGGCATTCTGCTTGGAATTTCTTCACTGATCATCAGAATGCATCTACTACAGCATAATTGGCTTGTCCTGGGCACAAGCCGTGTCACTCTCCATGGCTAAACTAATCTAAAGAACTTAGAGAATCTCAGAAGAAGCAGCTAAATGCATAACCTGATGATTACTCAGCAACACAGCTTTCAGTGCAGGAAGTGGGATGGAAAAGGACAAGAGCAGCTCTAAATCTTCATAGTATCAGAGTATGAACACAACAGTTAAAAAAATGCACATCATGAAGAGAAAACAGCTTCACAGGAAATGAACCCTATCCAGGTGCTCTGGCATTGCAGACAGTCAAATAGATGTTATAGTGCTGAGTCAGCATGAGACAGCTGTAATCATTAACAGTTTTAACAAGGTCCAACACAAATGCTAAAATGATCATCTTCACTCAAGATGTCCCACTGAGAAGGGAGGTTGTGCTTCTATCAGTGCCCCACTTATCTAGTTTCTGAAAGCAGAATTAAAACCTTGTGCATGTGCTGAGACCTGGCTGATGTCCAGACTTGTACCTCATTTAGTGTTACCACTGAAAAATGGAAGGATTAAGCAAAAGTGGAGGGAGATGAGAAGAAAGACCCATTGCTGCCAGTTCATTCCATGTGTGCATCCCTACAGCCTTCAGAGGAATCATCTATAAACCACATGGCAAGAAAAAACAACTTTATCAAATTCATTAATTTAGGCTTTTGCTCCCCTTTTTTTGTCCTGAAAAGCTTATCACAACATTCATCCTGTGCAAACAGCCTGGTTTAAATTACATCTCAATGGTAAGTTTTCTGGATCTGCAATCTATTTTGGTTAGGAACAATCCATGTATTTCCTGACTTCAGCAAACACAGGGAGAATTTTCTGGAAATGTNCAGTTCATTCCATGTGTGCACCCCTACAGCCTTCAGAGGAGAGGAATCATCTATAAACCACATGGCAAGAAAAAACAACTTTATCAAATTCACCAATTTAGGCTTTTGCTCCCCTTGTTTTGTCCTGAAAAGCTTATCACAACATTCATTCTGTGCAAACAGCCTGCTTTAAATTACATCTCAATGATAAGTTTTCTGGATCTGCAATCTATTTTGGTTAGGAACAATCCATGTATTTCCTGACTTCAGCAAACACAGGGAGAATTTTCTGGAAATGTGAGTCCCACATGTAGGATTTGCATAAAGTTTCTAACATTGCTTCCTGCAACCCTGCTCCAGTGCTGCTCCCAGCACAGAAACATGCTGCTGGGCTCTATCCAGGCTGCACTGACTGCACTGCAACAATGCTTCCTAGCTCCAGGAGATTTTCTTTTTAAAAAAACTTTACCACACCATAACTGCTTCACTGTTAAAACTTTCTTTTCTCTATATTCCCAGGAATGTGGGAAATAAAGTGGTAGATTTACTGTTTAAGTAGTTTGTGAGCCTCCAGCATCCCATTTATGCATTCCAGAAATTCCCAGAACCTTGCCAGAGCAGCCCTGTATTATATGTTAATCCTGGACAGATGACAGAAACATGAATATGATGATTTGTTCATCAATATGCATCTACATCCAACAGGATAACCTTACAGCAACAGTGGTTCTCATCTAGTCAGCATGAGCACCATTTAACTGCTAAAGGCCTCTACTTGGGAGAGGTTAAAAAAAATAAAGTCACACACTTCCAAAGAAATGGCAAGAGTTTGAAGGGAGGGAAAGAGGTTAAGAAAAATAATATTTTAATCTGCCATAAACACATTAAGGATCCTAAAGCAAATAGAGAAGAGCTCTTAGGCTCTCAGCTCTGTTATCTGACCTGCTGGGTAACTTATTCTCTGAAGCCATTGCATTGGCTGATCCATTCCCATACCAGAGATTTCCACCAGGAATGCTGTCCTTGGAGAAAAGCAGGATAACATCCAGGATGGTTTGTCTTTCTTTTGACAGTCATAAAGCAAGCTTGAAGTGTGCTCCTTTTATCCAGTCCCACTTTTTCTCTCACAGGGTCTGTCAAGTAGTACATGGGAGCAGTAGAAGTGTTTTACTACCTGACTGACAGCCCAGTGCTCCACAAGCTCCAAGGCCATTAATGCAAGCATATTCCTGAAGGAATGTAAACAGAGGCACATCAAACCAGTCAGCAGTCACTTGGATCAGCAGTGCTAAAAATCAGGAAACACTCTGCACAACTTACATTGCCCTCCCTACTGATTTTTATACTAAAAATCAAATCCAGCCTCAAGTGAACAAAGATAAGCCCCTGAATGTACTCCTTTTTCTCAAAGCTTTCAATCTGCTAATGCATTTTAGCTGGAATTCCTGCTTAGTCACGCCTGACACAATCTAGTCTTTTAGACAAACATTCCCTCCTCCTCAGGGCTATGGCTGCCAGCCAGCTCTCACTTCACATACCCACTGCTTTCCTGCTTGTGTCCCAGGCACAGGGAGATCTCTTGAACCTCACCTCACACAGTAGTTTTGCTCTAGCATATGCTATTTCTAAACAAAGCGTTTGTATATCTATGTATAGGCATGTCTAAAGATGTGCACACTGATTTTAGAGATAACAAGCAGAAAATCCTCAGGTTCTCTAACTCAGACTACACACAGGAAACCACTGGATATGCTAAAGCAAGTAGATCTTCCTGCAAAGGGTAAATGGACTTCTTTACCCTGGACTTAAAACTTTGTTGCAGGTTGACTTAAATTACTTGCAATAGTGATGGTGAACTGCAAAACAGCTTCCAAAAAATTCTGCCACATCCACACATCCAGGTGGGACTCTGAAACCAAGGGCAGAACATCCAAGTCATGCAACTTCCTCTCACTGATGCTGAGGTGAAACTTTTGCCCTTGGTAGGCAGCAGCAGGCAGTTCCACTGGGGTCAATAAAAGCTTGGAAAGAACTCATCCTTTCAGGCCACCAGTAACCACTTCTACTCCTGTCTCATGCTCTGTCTCTTTCGCTATTTGGGAAAACCATTAGATCTCAGTTCCCCTCCTGTGCTACTCTTAGGTTTCCCATTCCTGAAGCTCAAGAGTATCAAGTTTCTCTGGGTTAAAAGGGCGCTCAGCATCTCCAGACATCCAAATCTTTCTTTTCTAAGAGCAGCTAGTTCTTCCTTCAGCTGTGCCTGCTCAAGTCTTTTCCAGAAATATGGCAGAATTGCCTCTACTCCAGAAACTGTTGATTGCTCCCCAAAATAGGATTCATTTCAGAGTGACTGTTTGAAGTCAGTTGGTCCATTGCCTCAGCTCTGTTTCTCACGTCAATTAATTAAAACCATGCTAAATGAAATACCAGGTTTTATTTAAAGTTTAGTGGGAAAAAAAGTCATGGGATACAATTAGATGTTACCAGATGTGATCTCAGCAGGTTTTTAATTATTCTATGTATAATAGGTCCCTTATTAAATACAAAGCTGTAATTAAGAATGTAATTAACTTGTGCCATTCCACTGATGTCATACATCACAACAACACATAATGAGCTACAGTTTTTAGTGCAGAGCCCTTAATGGATTGCTCTGTCTCATTCAAAATGAATAAGATACATATAAATAATTTGGCCAACATAATAGCCACATTTAAATACAAGCAAATTACACAACAAGAGCAAATAAACTTGGTCTTGTGAAAGACAATCTTAGCAGAACCCAGGTGTGCACCTAGTGCCTGTGACCTTCCTGTGACATGGAACAGATGGAACTGACCAGAGAGCTCACTGACTGCATCTGCACAGCTCTGAGAACCATGCCATGGACTGGCAAACCTGGCACCTCAGCAGATGGATCTAGTTATAAATCTGGATAAGGCCAGCCCATCTGAAGAAGAACCAGCAGCAAATGAAGTTTCCTGGTGTTGTTTTGGTGATATGCTGAGCTGCTCTGTGTACACAGCAGAGTCCCACCTGCTTCCCAGCTCATCCTCCAGACTTGGAGGCAGAGCTCCTGGGATCACTGTCTGCATTCAGTACTAGAAAGCACCCAGTCTCTGTGCTGTCACACCCCTCACTGAACTTACAAGAAACCCTCCAGGTCATCTCTGCTTATTAAAGGAAATCTTGTGCTTTAGAAAAACAGGTTGCAGATTTACATTTATTTGAACATTTTCTTAGTTTTTTTAAGTAGATGATATTTAAGCAGAAAAAAGTAAGAGAGTAAGGCAAGTTTCCCAAGGAAACTAACCCTGGTTCCAGAAACAATCCAATAACTGGTCTGTGTTCACACAGTGAAAACAAGAGAGCCTACAAAATTTCTTTCAAGTCCTCTTACAAAAAAGATAGGATGATAAAATCCTGATTTCTCAGCTAAGGAGTCTCCTGCAATGCAGTTTTCTATAGATGTGACAGTAAAAAGGAGGAAAATATAACTTAAGGCACAGACAGGCACTCCAGGAAGCATCCAGGAACTCTGAAGCCATTGACTAGACTTCCCCAATTCTTACAAAAGAAAAGATGCTTTTGGTTCTCTTTTTCTTTAAACACAGGTTTTCTAAAACAGATGAAAATATTAACAAAAACAAAATCCAAAACTGATGTAATTAATGAAGTGCCTTATTACCCTAATTCTGCAGAAGGCAATTACCACTTTGATGTGCAAAGAGCTAAATTTTTTTTTGTAAGCTGACTATAAGGAACTTTTACAAAGAAAGGACATCACTGCTTTCTAGGAATATTTGCAAAGATCTGTCCAATTTCTTTTTAGGAGCCTAGGAAAAAGCTCAGATGCAAACCTATAAAAATGCATCAGATAAGAATCCTACAAGAACTCCCAGTTTCTAAGCAATCCCACAGATCAGTACCATCCATTACCTTGGTACAAAACCTCTTCTGCAACATGTCAGATCCTCATTCCCTGACAGCTGCAAAGAACTTTTAGGGGATTCTACAGCATTTCAACAGTTATTTTAGTTTTCTAAAATATCATCCAATAAACCCACTCCAGGTGCTGTCTCTGTACACTCTGCTAATGCCATCAGCTTTTAACCAAAAAGTAACAGATTGAATAACAGTAGAGGTTCTTTGAATCACAAGATGCCTCGTTCAGATCAAAGCAGCACAGAAAGAGTCTGGATTCAAATCTATTCATACATAGCCACAGTCTTTAGGATTTTTACTCTTTTTCCACAGCTCAAGATGTTGGCACATCATGAATCAATCTCAAAGGATATTAAAAGCAGCAGGAATAGCCCACAATGAGCCAGAAGGTTCCTTGGTTCCTTCACAAAAAAATAGAATGTGAAGTTTGCCAAGGAAAGCACTAAAAAAGCAGTAAGGAAATCCAAAGGCTGACAGAATGGACAGCTGTTCAGAATTTTTTTAATATAAATATTATAAAAACTGTGTCTTGAATAAGCACATAAGTGGAATTATTAAAACTCTGATAAACTTTATTGCAGCCTATCATGATATTACCCAGATAACTTCAGAAATATTATTACACTTACTTACAAAATATTTTCCTGCAACAGAATTTTCTATCAATTTTTAAAAAGTTAACTATAGCACAGCTAAATTTGCAACCACACTCTCAGAAGCATCTGCTAATAGAGATGCCCATTTTAGCAAACCAGTAGATTATTACTACAAAATTCTGAACAAATTTCTGGCTCGTGTTGGGGGCAAACATAAAAAATATGATGCATGACAAAAATCTGCAGGCTTTTTTGAGAACAGTGCTAATGCTGACAAGAGCAGAATATAATTCCCTAGAGTGTTGCTAAACCATTTTTCATCTTTCTACAATCTTTTCTCCTTCCATGAGATATGAGTTAAGTGGCAAATGTGTGCAGTATGTCTGGCTATAGCAACTGAAGATAAAGGAGGGATTCAGAAAATAGACAACCTGAATGCCAGGGGATGTTTGAGAGGTTACATAAGACACTTAGAAGCAGATATCCCCTGCCTAACTTCTTCTGGGACTTGCATTTGGCTCACAAGGCTCAAAGACAAACTTAAGGACTTTGAAGGGTTATTAAAAATAACCTCTAGGATGCTGCCACCAGGAGTGAGTATGAATAACAATGACAGCCACAGAGGCAGCTCCTACTCAAAAACACCAAAGCCCCTCTCTGCATAGATTCACAAGTGAAACCCATGTAAGCCTGTTAAGTTCCAGCTTCTGTAACAAATGAAGCAGAAGTCCACAGACAACAACCTCCTTCAGTATAAAATCTGGGATGTTTTCCCAGGAAGCTATCCATCCTGTGTACGAAATGAGACAGCAGTCCAGTAGATAACCACCTGTTCCTTAACCCTTCTTGTGCCCCAACGCTGCTTCCTCCTCCTTTTCTGCACAGAAGAGAGGAAGGAGGCATTCTGAGAGCATGCAAGAGCCTCTGTGGCTCTGCAGCTTTTGCCCTGCAAACTGGGTGCAGGCTGGCTCCTGAGAGTTAATGAGGAACACACCCCAAGAAAATGCCCAGGCAGCTCTGGCTGCTGGATGAAGCCCTCCACACAAACAATGCTGTTCCCACTCTCTCAACTCTGCATTAACAACAGACAAAACTCAATTTTCAGACTTAAAAATCTGGCAACTTTGAATAGATTTTTCATGGAATTGGACCAAACACTACACAGCTTCAGAAATATTCCTATCCCCTTTTTAATGTGTCCTTTTTAATGCAGGAGCTATCTGCAGTCATTCATCTTACTTAGAAAAAAATGAATGCTAGCATTCATATATCATCATCACTTGAAAAAGAGATTAAGGGAAATACCATCTTTGCCTGTGAAAGTGAAAAACACAGGATTTAACCCAACTGGTGCTGTTCATGGAAACAATTGTAGCTGGCTAGAACTCAGGATTTCTAGCTGGTTTTGTTCTCTGAAACAACTGAAACACTTCACAAACTTTCCCAAATGAGTCAGAAAATATGCAGCATGGAAAAGTTCAGCTAAAACTCTTACAGCTTGGGAAAGTTTCAGTTTAAAGGGGTGTGCATAGTGAAAAATGGTCATCAGTTCATCAAGATGTGATTTTTTTATAGGCACCTTTGAATTATTAAACAAAAGACAGTTTAAAAAAATAATTTAACCATTATCTGTTCAAAACAAAGCCAACCCAACTTTACTACATAACATAAATTGAGTAGGAAATCTCACATATGCACTGAATTAGACCACAGGCCTTTCATCTCAAACTGCTTTGAAATGTTGCTCAGTCAACTCATTTCATTTTTCCAATAAAAAAGGATTTCTTCACTAAGTCTTCCCATTAGAAGTATAACATGTGGTTTGGATTTTCTCTTTCTTCAAAACAGTTTCCCAAAAGCTCACGTCCTCTGATTTAATTTTCATTTCAGAGGAGCTTAAGTCTGAACTATGGTGAGACAAATTAAAAATTACAATGTATAGAGTGGGTCATACTCACTGTGGATTTTTAAAGAGTGCTATTTACTTTTAAATTTCAATTTAAACCCAAGGTCTTTCTTCATAGATTATTAGAAATTAACAAAACCATAGGCTGGCTATGCTAAACAATTCACTTTCTAAATAGGTAGAAGGTTGGATTATTTATTTTTATACATGTTATTTATTTATTCTATTTATATACTATTTATATATTAATATAATTTTTCTTGTAATATTTTGTTAATTTTTGGAAGTTGTGTTTTTCAAAACAAAGGGAGAATTAGGAGTGATTGAGGTCACTCAGAATGCACCATGCAACTTTCTAGTATTTTTAAAAACTTTTTTATTCACTTGAAAATGATAAATATTCCAAAGGCTGCATTTTTTACTTGTGAACTAGAACTGATTTTTGAAGAGAATTTGCTCACAGTTTTAAACTAACTTCTAAATTTTCCTGTAATGTCTTAGGTGGATTTTGTAGTTTAGTCTGCTCCACAGTGACTCCTCCTCCTGGGAGGGTTCAGCCTGCTACAGAGAGAAAGGGTTCATTGCAGTAACACAGCACTAGGAAATACACTTCCCAAATGAACAACTGGAAAAAAACCTCCTATGCTTAGGAAAAGGACACACAGATGACACAAATCTCCTGCTTTCCTGCTAAACCTTCATCTCACCTCAGGCAAACCCCACAGAGGATTAAGGTAAGAAATGGAAACACAAGTCGATAACTCTACCTCCCTCTCTTCCACCCCCCCACCCATCCATCCATCCTTTGGATAACCAAAACCACAAAAAAGAGCCCAGGGAACAGAAAAGGGACCTTGCCAGCTACATCCCTTTATATTGGATACACCCAAATACTGATGTGTTTCATTAGTTTTCAAGTTCAGGGTTTTCTGGTGTGTGCAAGCCCAGTCACATGGTTCCCATCTATCCTAGAGAACTGAGGCATCTAAGTGTAGACTTCACTTGCCCAAGATTTTGATGATAAAGGCCCTTTTGGAGTTATTACATAAATCTGAACCACATTTATTCTGTGATCACAGGAGCAATGAGTAATTTGGGATCTTAACTCATTTACTTCAGTTAGAGTTTGAACCTACAGAAATGAAGACAGATTTCCAAACAAGTGCTGACCACTTCACTTTCTCAAAGATCCAGTTCAGGGTCTAGGACAGCATTCAAAATTTTACAGGCACTCAGAACTCTAGATTCAATTCCAACTTTACATTTCTGAGCTAGGACAAAGTGGATCCTTTTTCTCTTCCTCAAAAACAAAAAACCAAACCCAAATAACAGAAGTACTCTTCAAATAAAGTCTATGTATTTTGTGACTTTTTTAAACAATCCTGCCTAAAGGCATGACTTGTACCTCAGATCAGCTCTGACATAACTGCACTATGTGGTCATGTTTAAATGTCATCTGATGATTCCTGTTTAAAGTGCCACAGTTTCATCACTACAGCTAATTTAATTCTAAATGAATTTTCAGAACCGAGACTAAAGTTCAGTGGGAGCCTGAAGCTTTGAGAACTGGGGAAGCTTTGAGCCTGAAATTCAGTGATATCCAGCTTTAATCCGTGAAATAGCCAAGGCAACACCATGAATCTCTGGCTCTCTGAATCATATAACATCAGTCACTCTGCCAAATAAGACATAATTATTTTTTTAAAATGAATTTTGTCATCTAAAAGACAAAGATTTGAAAATACACAGTGAAGACATAACAAGAAAGTCCTAAGAGACCCCGACAAGAACAATCTCACCCATGTTATGTTAGCTTTCTGCAGAGGCACAGACTTTACACTCACATCAGCCACATGCATCTCCCTTTGGCTTCTGGTGACAAGAAGTGTCACAGAAACTCACCTAACAAGCATTTTAAAGCAGAGATCCAGTATCCAGAAAATGGAGTCTTTTCTATCTGTGCTAGCCATATGTGGAAGAACTCAAGTCCAAATCCCCAGTTACAGCTACACACACAAACATTTTTTCTATCTGAACAGTACAATACAACACACCTGGAGCTGTAAAACACATTGAGTTTGGGAGTGTCCACTAGAAGAGTAAAGCAAAAAGGAAGATAACCTAAACTTACCATTAAAAATGTGTAAAAGTGAAGAACAACAACCTGGAGTTCCTGGGAAGTCTGACAGTGTAATACAAATTGTTGCTCTACAAGTTTTACACAGATCTGATGCAAAACTGAAAGTCTCATGAGTTTTCAGGCTAATACTAGTCCTAAGCAGGTATCCACCCCAACTTGAGGCTTAGTGTTTGTTTCCTTGTATTGAAAAGAGTAACTGACTGACAGCAGGTTTGTGCTCCATCACCTCCAGAATGAACATACAGCTAAAAGCAGCAAAAGCACTCTGGTAGCATCAGATATTCATGTATTCATGATAAAAATATTAAGATTCTACACTCTCCTTCTACAAAATTACAGACACTTCAACCATTGTAGAAGAAAATGGAAAATACTGAATGAGAAGAGACAGTTAACAAAGAAGGTTAACATGACACTTTGAGCCCTAGTGGATGGCAAAAGCAGATTAAATCCTTACTGCAGTACATAATAAAAGCATCCACTTAAAGAGACTTGTCTGGCTGTTTACATCTGCCAAGCTGTTAAAGCCACACAGTTTTGATAATGACAGTGGAACTATGATGAGTATGATCTGTGTTATTCAAGCAAAAGAAGTGCCAGCAAAGGTTGTCTCCAAGACAAAGTTAGTGACCCAAGATGTCAGCAATGCAATACTAGGACACTACAGCATTTCTTGAGTGTAGTGACAAAGAACCACTTAGTCAATGTGTACTTCCCTAAAGAAAAGTTCATCTAATTGACTAGACCTGCAAGGATGCCAGTAATTTCAGTGATGGCCATGACACTTGTTTATGGAGTTCCAGCTCAACTGATTAATATGCTCGAGAATAGAAAATAGAAGAGCAGAGTCACGGGGTCATCTCACTAGATATGGTTGAAAAGAAAAATGGTGACCTGAGGCTGTGTATTGACCCAAAAAGTGTGAACAAATAGATAAAGAGAGAGTAATTCCATTTGCTAAGTAAAACAGACACAGGCATTACTGGACTAAAATTATTTCCCAAGCTGGATACATCCAGAAGCTTTTACCTTGAAGTGAAGAGACTGCAGAAGCCATGAACTTTGAATGCACCATTTGTCCCTCCCTGTTTCAAAGGGGTCACATCTGTTACTAGAGCCCGAGCCAGTCCACAGAACACAAAACAGTACAACTGCTTGAAGAGCTGAACACTGGGAAACTGTTTTGCCAGGGCACTGAATCTGTAAGGAAGACTAAACAAAACACAATGGACTCAGGCCTGTAAGAACAAGAGTTCAGACAAAACTAAGTTTTCTATCCAGAAAGTTATTGCTTCTCAAACTTCAGCTGAACACCTTAATGCCTTGTAGCATCACCAAACAGTATCACTGCAGCACCTAGATATGAAGCAAATAAAGAGACCCCTCTGGACAAAGTGCCAAACTAGGAGCCAGGCTTCAAGGCTTTCACTCATGACATGACAATCACAGGATGTGAGAGAAGGCAAGAGAAAAATGGAAATGCCTGGTAAAAACAGCAAGATAGTGGTAGGAGAAACAAGGTCTGATTCCTGCTCACTGCTTTCCTTGTATTAAATACACTTCCCTAATTAATATCATATCCACCTGTTATACAGTAAGTGTCTCCTTCAAAGTGATGAACAAGTATTACTTTAGTTCACCAACACGTGACTTTCAATCACTGTACTTGCTGCTATCTGGCTTTTACATCTTTTATCATAATCTGCTTTTTGTCCTTCTCAAAATAACTATGACACATCTAGTGGAGCCTGCCAGATGTACCCTACTGCCAAAAGTCTCTGTATGGCAGCACAAACTTGGAACACTGGAGTAAATCAAAGGTTGACCAAAGCCTTAAAGCAAATTGGGATTCAGCACGAGCTCTAACATTGTTTCGACAACTTGAGCATACCCTGAAGACTTCAAACTTTCATTTATCTCTTAACTGCCTGAAGTATGCATGACTCCAGCTACAGCCACAAACAGCACAGGAGAACATAGAAAAGGGGCACAACCTTGGAAACCCTACCCAGGGAAGTCTGTATACCAACACTTCTAGCAAATTTGCCATTATTCATGGACTTTCTATTCCTTATCATCTGCCCTTCAGAGGTGCTGAAATGCTTCATCAGTACAGGCTTAAAAAAAAGCCCAAAAAACCACACCCACAGATCACAAATTCACAACACAAAATACAGAATTAAATCCCAGTTCTCGAGAAACTCATAGAATGAAGGACCAAAAAGATCATCTAGTTCCAACCCCCTCTGCCATCAGCAGAGACAGCAGCTTCCAGAAAGGAGATTGTAGCAACATGGGAGTTGGTCTGTTCTTCCAAATAAGAAGTGATGAGAAGAAACAGCCTCACATCGTGCCAGTAGAAATTTAGATATTAGGAAAAAAAAAATTCATCCAAATGATTGTCGAACATTGATTGTCAAACTGTCCAGTAAGTTGGCTGAGTGCCCATCCCTGGAGGTACTGTGAGGATGTGCAGATGTGGTGCTCAGAGACATGGTTTAATGGTGGAGTTGGTTAGTAGCTGGACTTGGTAACCTTAGAAGCCTTTTCCAACTTAAATCATTTAGTTCTGTTCATTCCCCACTTACATCCTCCAGCCTCTCGTGGTTCTCTCTTTGCCTGCACCTGCTTCCTCAAGCAAGTTTTGAAAAGAACTTTTTTCACATCCTAAATGTATTACTTTTTGCTTGTTTCATCTCATCCCCCATGGGAGGCATGTCCAGTTCAATAATCCTTACTAGTATGTAGCCATTTAAGAAAATGTAACAAACAGTCTCAAATAGAGAGATTAGCCACTTAGAAAAACTTGTTTATTCCTTCATTTCACAAAAGTTCTTAGTTCCCTAATTCAGAGTATCCTGCTAGGTAAGTACAGTGCCTACTAAAGATCCACTATCAAATACAAAAATTAAGTGAATTAATAGCACAATTGCCATTTTTAAAGTGTTATACCAAATAGAGAGATTAGCCACTTAGAAAAACCTCACTAGTTATAACTTAACCTAATGCAAGTCCCTGCTGGGCTCTTGGCCAGCACTAACATGATGAAATTGAGAAAAAAAAGAATTTAGAAAGTTTTTTTTGACAGCACTAGTGTATGGCATGCTACTGGATTTTCAAAATAAAGATATAAAAAAACCTCACTGCTTGAACGAAACAATATTCTGCACATTAGTGTTGTAAATCAAAGACAAATTGCATTGCTGTGGTGCAAGAAGAGCAGAAGCAAAGCAGGTGCTACCACACCAACTCCATCTGTGTGCAAACACTCAGCAGCTAAAATTGTGGTAACTCCTTTCACATCAGTTCATGTTCTGTACTTTCCTCCGTGTATAGACTTGTGCAAATGAATCAATCCTTCAGCTGGGCATCCTTAAACTCTTAGGACTTACTAGATTCTTTATTTCCAATTTAAGTTTCTAAGATTCTTGCTCACAGCTAACAGAAACCTGAGGATTATCTATGCATTATAGATTAAGTCTCTACACTTGTATTTATGCTCTGATTCAAGAAAACAATTTTAGCAAAAAATAATCTTACTCCAAGCTCACGAATATCTCCTTATTGGCTATAAAGAGGCTTAATCACCTGCGGCAGCACTTTGCTGAGAAGTGGCACAGGCACACTTTTAGAGTTTGATCTAACTAGAGGCTTGGCTCAAATTCAATGCCAGGCTTCTTTCTTGAGTTTGTGTTAATTAACATTACTGGACAGATAATAACTGCAGCACAATGGCACACTGATGCCTAAGGCAACATTCCAGCAGAATTTTCTTAGAAATTCAGGTCTGATAGATGCTAATGAGTTCAGAGAAGTAAATATTGCTCTTCATGTAGCAAATGCCAACCTGTCTATAGCAGCAAGTTTCTCAGCACATTTACAAACATTGTCACTTGCATGCTATAAAGGACTTTCATTTAGTTGGACTTCAGCTTTCAAGAACAATCACTATCCCAATATGACAACAAAAATGTGCAAATACACAGAAGAGAAATGCAAATGAAACACCTGCAAAGGCCTCACAACAAAACCATACAAGCACCTAATTAAATAAGTTTAATTAAATGGCTCTTTAGTAAATCGCACTTTGTCCAGCAAAGCTGAGAGGCAACTTCCCTCCTCAGAAGCTCTGAAGGAAAGTAGTATTTCTTTGCTTTTATCCTAGAAGAGCACAGCCCAGAAACCCCAGCAGGACTTCACATACAGCTGAGCTGATGCCAACCCAGGTACCAGCAGAAAGAAACTGCTTCACAAATTGCTGTTTACACCCTCTCACACTTTCTCCTACCCTTAAGAAGCAGAACTTATTTACTTCTCTTATAAAAATCCTCCAAGGTAGAAAATGCCCACATAATGGCATCTAACTCAACATATGAAGTCTAACACAAATGCTTCACGGAGAAGATGCATCTGTGAGTGTCAAAGCTGCATGGCAGGAGAGATGTGGACCAAGAAAAACACCAGACTCCCTCTTCAAGCCTTAATCTTGTGCAGTCTCTGAAGGGGAGCCCTGGGCTAATATAATTCTCACCTTTGCAATCAAAACAGAAACTCTTACTTTAGATTCTTCACATTACCACTTTCAGGATGTGTTGAGTCACTGGGATGCCCATTAAAATCCTCTATTAAAATGATTTGTACTAAGGCAACGTGCCATTTTCTGTCAAGTACTTGGTTTTCCCCACTGATCAGGGAGAGAGAAGTCTCTTTACAAGTTGCTGCTGCTTCCATGTTTGCTTCAATCTTCAGACACTTCTGTATATCTCACAGCTGCCTCTACAACCAGCTGCCCAGGGAGAGAGGCTGGCAGGACTGGGCAAAAATAAATGGTGAAGAGTCTTTTATTTGTAATCTTCTTATGTCAGTAAAACAGCACAACAGGCAGTGGTTTTTTTTTTTTATTATTATTCCTACTGATGGCAACAAAAACAAGCAGAAAGCTTAAGTCTCTGTCCATCCATGTCCCCCTAAAATGGGGAGGAGGATATGTTTTTAGGAAATATTCACAACTGTCATGATCTGAGAAGGAAAACAAGTGTTGAGACACGGCGACTTGTTCGCTCAGAAATTCCTGTTTGGACCCGGAATGCAAATCGCGCATCAATCACTTCAGAGATCTGTCTTTGCCAAAGGAACTGATCACACAAGTTCAGCGATGAGAAAAAAAAACAACCCTACAGATCATTGAAATGACCTCTAAGTTAAGAGAAACCAGTTCCTCAGCCCTCCCTTTAATCAAGATGACAAGCGTCTTGTCCGGTGCACATAAAAGGGCTGTGCCCGAAGCTGCCACTGCTTCACTCCGCTGGGACTCAAAGGAGACTCTTGTGTCCCCAGCTCTGTCACCGCAACCCCGCCTGCCTCCCACCGCTCCCGCACACCCGCTCCTACAGACAAACCCCTTAACACAAGGCAAGAATTAAGATGCATTTGTAAATAGCATCATCACTGAGGCAGAAAGGAAACTCTGGGTCCGATGCAAGCTTTCCTACCGCCCAAACAAACTAGAAAGGGGGAGAAAAGAGAGGAGATGGAGGGGGAAAGAAAGGAGGTGCGGGGGAAAAGCGAGGAGAAATTTAACACAGCTGAGAGCCAGGATTTAAAGGGAAACGGAGGAAGGGGGGAGAAAAGGAAGAAGGAGGGAGTAAATTCGCCTCTATGGTGACAAACAAGCCCGCTGCTTGAGCGGAGTGGAGCCCGGCACGGGCTGCCGGCGATCAACTGGTGCCTCCCGCAGCCCCAAGCGTGTCCCCGCTTACCTTCGCACAGGAGGGCTCCGAGCAGCAGGCTGAGAGCCGGGGTGCGGGGCCCGGCGGCCCGGACAGCCCGCAGCATGCCGAGCAGACGGGGACGTGTCCCGGGCAGGGCTCCGCACAGCGGGGCTCCGGCTCTCCCCGCCCGCCGCCCGCGCATCACCGCGGCTGTGCCGGGCACTTGCCTCTCTGCGGAGCTACAAACCGGCCCCTCAGCGCCGGGGGAAGCCGCCCATGGCAGGCTGGCGGGGACTGGCGCTCCGGCACCGAGGAACTTTTGGAGCACCAAAGCAAAAAGCGGAGCCCGGAGCTGGGGCAGGGCCGGGGCAGCGCCCGCCGAGCTCCGGCCGCCGCCGAGCTCCTCTCCGTCTCTCTCCGTCTCTCTCTGCTCTCTCTGCTCTCTCTCCGTGTCTCTTCCTCCTCTCTCCGTTATCAACTGCCGCCAGCCCCCTCCGCTGCTCCGCCCGGCGCAGCTGCTGCCGGCGCTATGGCGGGCCGGTTGGCTGCCGCACACTCGGCTCTGCCCGACAGGGGGTGTGAGGGGGGGAAGCGTTAGGGTCGGTCTCGAGTCGGGGGGAGCGCGGAGCGGCCGCGGAGGGAAGGAGAGCCCCGGGAAGGGGACGGGCTGGAGCCGCGGTGGGTCCCCCTGCTGCCGGCTGCGAGGGAATGGAGGGATGTGCTGCCGGCGCGGCCACACAGGGAGGTGCGAAGCGGCCGGGATGGCGTGGGAAAGGCTGAGCCCGGGGAGAGGGGGAACCCCCCTCCAACGTGAGGGGCCATCACCCACCTCAGCCGGCCCTTTGCCTCACTCCTTCTCAAGATCCGCTGTAAAGCGACACGTATGAAAAGCAGAATATCAAAAGGAAAGAGGCTTCCCGAAACAGAGTATTTATTGTACACGTTTGTTCCCCTCCCAAGCCAGAGAAGCCCCAGAGCAGGGAGCAGCCTGCCCTGCCCTGCCCTGCCCCAGCGGCATTTCACCCAGCTCCACCCTCTCCTTGCCTCCTCATCCTCTTGGGTTTTCTTCCTTCTTCAGATTTCTCTGGTTCTATCATCTGAAAGTAATTCACAGGCTTTATGGTTATACCTATTACTTAGATGCTTTCACGTAGACATCCTGGATTACTGCAGCCCAGCAGAAATTCCTCTTTCTTGTGGCAAAACTTGTCAATATTTGTAGCCCAACAGCAAATATTACTTTCTACTAATCCTTACTGCAGCTGCAGCCAACAAAGTGCAGTTTAGTCAGAACTATTGAGTGTTTGAAGTATTTTACTGTAAGAAGCAGTGAGTGCAGAAATCACCTAGGCAGAAAAACTATGACAAATCAATGTTTTGAAATGGAATTTTCTTTTTTTTACAACCTGCTGCTTTTTTGTACCATGAAACTGGGCTCTGTTCCTTCAGGCTCTATGGCTGGTTAATGAACCAACATCAGTGAGCTTCTCTCCATCTGTGGTCACTCACTGAAACAGGTGTCAAAGTTTATTATTAGATATCACCCCAGATAAAATCAGTGAAACAGATTTTGCCTTACTCTAAACAGCCAAGTGAAGAAAGAACTACCTTAACCAAGAGGTTTCTGATAAGGAGCTGCAATGAACTTGGCCAGCAGTAGGCTTCCAACTGTCGTGAGCTACGTGGCTTTATTCTAGCAGCTAATCCACATGTGGAAAAAGAAGAAAGTGGATTCCATATGGATGTAATTCAAACATAATTCTTTTCTCATAGGAAAGCATTTTTCACTGAAAAACTCATTCAAAAACGTGCAACAGCTTTAGTTTCTTCTGGTTGATGGTGAAGTCTGTCACACGCTAAAAATGCTTGTTAGATGAGTTTAAATACAGAAATTCAGCATTCAACAGTAAAATACAGCAGCTAACAAACATCTGTGTCCTCTACTTGACTGTGTGGATACTGTGTGTGATCTATAAGAGAAAGCAGAGTGAAGGCAAATGCCCTTTCTTTACAAGGCAACTTTTACTGAGGGTCCAAAACTCATATTGTTATTCATAAACCAATATTTGTCTTCTTTGCATTGTGAAAAATGCCATCCCTTCCTTCAGGTGTATCAACTGCACCACACAGCTTGGTGTCATCTGCAAACTTGCTGAGGGTGCACTCCATCCCACTGGCCATATCTCCTACAAAGATGTTCAATAGCACTGGTCCCAGTACTGATCCTTGGGGAACACCACTCCTCACTGGTTTCCACTCGGACAATGAGCCATTGACTGCAACTCTTTGAGTTCGACCATTCAACCAGCTCCTTATCCAGCCAGTGCTCCATCCATCAAACCCATCTGATAGAACTTTGGAGAGTAGAATGCTGGGACTGCCATGTTGAGCCCAGTTTAGCACTCATGATATAAGTGAGTGCTACAAGTGAGATACTGCAGCCAGGAATCTTGATTTGAATCCTGCTGTTAGAGCCTTTGACCACTGTCCTGTAATTGAGCTGGAAACACAGGTTATCCTCCACAAACCTGAGAGATTTGGGATGTGCTGGTTCAGCACTGCTACTCTCTGCCTCTTGAAGGCCTCTTTAACTCATCCCCTCTTTTAGTTTGACAGGTATTTCATCCCTGGCACTACATCATAAAAATGACTCTGTCTTTTCAGTGTGACCTTAAACAAGTTTCCTTGGGATAATGACATCAAATAGTTTCATGTAGTGCATGGATACAGAGAGGAACAAAGTCACAGCTATATTCTGGCGTTCCTTAAAAGGGCAGGGAAATACACAGGTTTCTAATTTAATATCCTCTGTGCTCAACTATTTGTAATTATAAAGGAGGGCAAGTGTGCTGTAATTGTCCTTTCCCGGGTTCTGAAGGTTGGAAGCTCAGAGAATTCCTGACTCAGCAATTGTATCTTTGTCTCTGATGGATTTCTTTCCTGCTGCGTTTCTCCACTTGTTTTTGAGCCCATCTACATTTCTGAGCATCCACAAATCTGCCATCTATTCTAAGGCCAAGGAACAGTGTTTCTATCCATAAACAATGATGTCACATTCCTCAATTTTTTTTTTATTCTCAAACTGTGATAACTATAATACAATAGTCAGATTTTCAAGATGTCCATGATTGTAGTAAATAAATCCAATTAGCAGTAGCACTGGGGACTGTTTACATCCAGAGACATCAAAGGCTAAAAGAACTCCATCATTAGTGGAAAGCAAATATGAACAGAATTGTGAACAGAGCCAAGGCTAATTATTTCTTTCCATATACTAAACACTTGGTGAAACCCCTGGCTTTGCTGTTTTTTATCTTTAGGTTTCTTCTCTGTTTATTTGTTTTATCCAGTTATTATAACCTGAGGCTATGTACTGCTGGGTAGGACCATAATGATCATCATCTTTAGATTCTGTTGCAGCAACAGCAACCCAGTAATGCCCAATGGAACAGTGAAACACTGCTGGCCCAGAGAGGCTGGGGATGCCCCTCTCGGGAGGGGTTTAAGGCCAGGCTGGACAAGGCACTGGACAACCTAATCTAGTGGGAGGTGTCCTTGCCTGTGGCAGGAGGGTTGGTCCCTTCCAACCCAAACTATTCTATAATTCTATGTCTCATTTTGGGTATTTCACGTGTGAATGTTACAGCATTTAGATATGTACCTTTGTAACTGTTTGTACCCAAGTCTTTCTGACCCCTCTTACTCCTTCTTGTATACATAAAGCAAAATAAATCAAGATATCTTGATAACCTTTAAATGTCTGATGTTTTCTGTGACCTGAATTAGTTGTTTTCATCCATATCTACTAAATCAGGAAACCAAAAACCAGCCATATACAACACATTCCTGCGGTGTTTGTCGCTTTGTTGCCGTCTGATTTGATCTTATGAAGACAGGCTGAAGGAGTTGGGGTTGTTCAGCCTGGTCAAGAGAAGACTCAGGGGGGACCTCAGAGGAGCTTCTCAATACCTGTGTGCTGGCACAGGGAGATGCTGAGCCTGCTGCTGCAGGTCTCAGGCAGTGCCCAGGGCTGGGAGAGCTGAGGGCAGGAGCCACAGACGTGTCTCTGACCCTGAGGAAGGTTTGCAGCTCCCCGCAGGACCCCACAGCCATGTCTCTGACCCTGGGGAAGGTTTGCAGCTCCCCGCAGGATCCCACAGACGTGTCTCTGACCCTGAGGAAGGTTTGCAGCTCCCTGCAGGACCCCACAGACGTGTCTGTGGCCCTGGGGAAGGTTTGCAGCTCCCCGCAGGATCCCACAGACATGTCCCTGAC